>CM076574.1:1012244547-1012416828 GCA_034641835.2 Pinus albicaulis | reverse complement strand
CAAAACCTATAAGACCAAAATAACTCAGAAAAACCCAAAAAACATTTCAGTTTGGCTTCACAATAAACACGGTGGTGGAACCATCCAATATTTTTACCTTCATAGAAGCTAAATAGTTTCCACCTGGTGACTCCACTAGCCCCAGTAGGCCTATTACTCATCTAGGTTCCCAGATCTCTTTAGGACTATGTTAACCATCCTGGAAGAAGTTTAGAAGCCTATTCCCATACTAGATAAGACATCGTGAGAGGTGAAATTCCCAAAAACAGTCCCTAAAACCTCAAACTCTCTCATTTTTTAAAAACAGTCTGGCTTCACATACGATCAACACTAGATCCCATCCAGACCCAAATCCTCCTTTAATCGTTGACAATCCTGAGAGAATTCTGTGGCAGACTTCTAACTCTAGAAAATCAGCTGCTAATAGGAGCCTCTTAAGAACAATTTCTGTCCCTGAAAACCTTGTTGTCTTAGAGGATTCACACTTTGATTTACATCATACAAAGAACATCTTTAGAACCCGATCTCAAGGTAATTTAAACCAAAATGATCTTGACATATTAGATTTGCAACAAAGCTTTAGTAGAGAAGCCTCACCTTCCACTCCTCCCGATTCCTAGCTTCTCCATCACTTTAGTCTTTTCCATAACAAAACTGCTCAAAATCAGTTTGCTGGCCCAAGTTTTTCTCCCACTCCAATTCATACTACCATTGTACAAAACACTCCTGTTCAACCCACTTTCACTATTGTAAACCCACCCCTTGTAAATCCACCTTCCTTTCCAGCCATGGCAACATGGTATGCCCCATTAGTGTTACCACATCCTCTACTTCCCTTACCAAATGATTACCAATCCAAAATACCTCACTTCACTGGAAAAGAGTCTACAACAGCTCAACATCATGTAGATAGGATGAAAGATGCATTCGATTACATGGAGATAGAAGAAGAAAATGTGAAGATGAGGATCTTCACCCAATGTTTAGGATGAGATGTAAAAAAATGGTTCAAAAACTTACCTCCTAACAGCATAAATGATCTCCTTGCCTTGCATCAAACATTCATCAACAAATGGGAACTCAAAAATAACCCTCTTCAAATACTAGCAGAATATAGTAGCGTCAAGAGAAATCAAGGGGAGAGTGTTCATGAGTACTCCACTAGGTTCAATAGTGTTTACAATGCTCTTCCACCTCACATGAAACCTCCTCAAGGAATGGCCTTGGTAAGGTGTCCCGAAAGCCTTGATGCTGAAATGACTTATCAATTAAGGGAGAGAGATTACTTGACCTTAGAATACATGTAGAAAGGAGTTGTGAGTGTAGAAGCAAACATAATTGAGAAAATAAATAGGTTGAGATTAGATAAGAAGGTAACTTATAAAGATGACTTACTACCCTCAACCTCAACTTCTGACACAAAAATCGATAACCTAGTGAAGCTGATGGAGAGGATGCTTGAAAAGATCAATTTGAATGAGAGAGTGCCACCAAGAGAACCTCAAAATAACCAAAATAGAAATAGAAATCAGAATTACAGAAGAGAAAACAATCAACATAAGCAAAAGGAAAGTGACCAACAAATTAGACCTCCCTTCCAACAGAACTATGTGGATCAATATGAGGAAGATAGGGAGATGGAAAGGTTGAGAGAAGCTCATGTAAACTTGATTGGATCAGATAGTGGGGATGATGTTTTCCTCACTGAAGAAGAACAAGGTTTTTTCTCTTATGATCAAAAATACAAACACCTATGAAGATTCTGATGACTATAGATTGGGGTTTGAAAATGAAATCATGGAGGTGCACAAACAATGCGATATTAGGAGTAAGGGGAACATAGATAATTCAAAGGATAAGAACACTAATACTGCTATCAAGAAAAACACAGAAAATCAGCCCAAAAATATAGCAGAAAAAACTAACATTTTGACCAAGAAACTAGACATAAACAAAGACAAAAGTGTCCAGCCAAATGTTGAACAGAGTAACCCTAGCACTTCTTCCAGTGGTCCTAATAAAACTGTCCCAATTACCAGTCCAAACAAGGTTCAGCAAATCAAAATTTCTGAAAATAATTCAATTGAAAAGACAGATTTAAATATGAACAAGTCAATTGTTCCTTTCAGCCTTGAGGGAGAGATCGCTAAGATAAAAATTACCATTCCCCTAGCTGAACTAGTAACCCAAGAAGTGTACAAAAACCAAGTTTTGAAGGCTTTGAACTTAGGAGGTGATACTGACACCTTGAACTTGACAGATGACAAACCTGAGTTGTTGTTTGGCCCAGAAGTTGAAGGAAAATACTAAGAAGGGGTTGTCCCTCCCTTCTATGTTAGCTTGAACATACACAAGAAAATTTTACATAATGCCATGCTATATTCTAGAGCTTCGCACAATCTAATGCCCAAGGTAGTAATGGAAAGCTTAGGCTTAGAAATTACTAAACCATACAAAGATTTGTATTCCTTTGACTCAAGCAGAGTCAAATGTTTGGGTTTAATCAAATATTTATGTGTTAACTTAGCTCAAATTCCTACTAAGAGCCTAGTAATGGACATAGTTGTAGTTGACATTCCCCCTAAGTATGGCATGCTTCTATCAAGATCTTGGGGAGCCAAAATTCAGGGAAGCCTTCAAATGGACATGTCTTATGCCACCATCCCTGTTTTTAACCAAAACAGAAGAATATACAGGGAATCTCACATGAAGTACATGGTGATAAACATAGACAAACCAAACAAATCTCCAATCTATTCTATTCAATCAAGTTTGGATTCCTTTATCTTGTGCAACGAAGATGAAATCACTCAACGAGATAAGGAAAACATAGACCCAATCAGTTCACCAAAACAATCGAATTTTCCCTCGAATCAAATTCAAAACATTGACAATCAACAGCAAGAAGAAAATGAAAATGAGTCAAATATACTTTGGACAATAAAATTTGATGGATCTTGTAATAAAACAAGTGCAGGGGTAGGCGTTTGGATTCAAAATATAAATCAAAGTTTTTAATATAAATTATATTTCCCATGCACTAACAATATCACTGAGTATGAAGCCCTTCTCCTAGGCTTACAATTGCTTAAACAGTTAGAAGCCCAAAGGATATCGATCTTAGGATATTCCGAACTTATCATAAAACAAATCAAAGGAGAATACTCAGCTAGAAATATAAGGCTTAGGGAATATTAGAATTCTTCCCTTGATCTCTTGAAAACCTTTGAAAAGTATGAACTTATTTTCATTCCTAGAGCACTAAATCATCTAGCAAATGAACTCGCTTTTAATGCCAGCAACTGCCAGATACCTGAGATAAATGAACAACTTAGCGTAAAGGTAAAACACAGGCCTGTTGTTCCTGATAACAAAGATCACTGGCAATTTTTTGACTCTGACAGACACATATATGATTTCTTAAAATTAGAAAATAATTTTGACATACCAATAGCAGAATCCAGCCAAAAAGAAAATTGTTTGTATATTGAAAAAATCCCAGAAGTTGAAATGACATTTTCTACTGATATAAATCATTATGAGGAACCTTTTGAAGCAGAGATAATTGACAACGCAGACCAAGAAGACTTGGAAGTTTTACAATGCAAAAATGATAAAATTCCAAGAGGTCTCACACCTTTAGAACACCTTTTTTATTTTAACGATTTAGCCAAAGAACAGAGAATGGAGCCTGTGGAAACGAATGTAGAAGAGCATAACATAAGCAGTCTAGCAGAACCCAAGATGATCAAACTGTCCAGCACTCTCCTAGATCACATAAAATTGCAATACATAGATCTTTTTAAAGAGTTTAAGGATGTTTTTGCTTGGGCATACATAGATCTGAGGTCTTATGATACCAGCATCATCCAGCACAAGATTCCCCTGAAGGAAAATCAAAAGCCTTTCAAACAAAAACTTAGGAGAATAAATCCACTTTTATTACCTTTAGTTAAATCTAAGATTGAAAATATGCATGATGCTGGGATCATTTTACCAATTAGATATTCAGAATGGGTATCAAAATTAGTTTCTGTTAGAAAGAAAACAGGGGAAATCAGGTTCTATATTGACTTCAGAAATTTGAATAGAGCCTCTTTAAAATACAACTACCCCTTACCCAAGATGGACCATATACTTCAAAAGGTAGTTGGGTCAAAAATGATATCCCTCTTAGATGGGTTCTCGGGTTACAACCAGGTGTTAGTGCTTCCGAGTGATCAAATCAAAACTGCTTTTACCACACCTTGGGGCACCTTTATGTATGTCAAAATGCCTTTCGGATTAATGAATGCAGGGGCCCCCTTCCAAAGGGCCATGGACATATCCTTTTCTGAATATATTGGCTATTTTATAATCATTTACCTTGATGACATAACCGTATTCTCAAAAGCTGATGAAGAACATTTGATTCACTTGAGGAAAGTTTTTGAGAAGTGTAGGAAATTTGGCTTGTCATTGAATCTTAAGAAAACACTTTTTGGTCTCCAAGAAGGTAAACTTCTTGGCCATATAATTTCATAAGAGGGAATAAAAGTAGACCCCACAAGGATAGATGGCATATTACAAATTAGCCATCCAAGAAGCCTCAAAGAATTACAATCTTTCATTGGAAAGATTAATTTTCTGAGGAGGTTCATCCCCAACCTTGCTGAGCTATTAAAAAACATTACAAACATGTTGAAGAAAGATGTAGGTGTAAAATGGACTTTACCAGCTAAACAATCATTCGAACTGGTCAAACAAGCTCTTACTCAAACACCAGTCCTGATTAGTCCAGATTTCACCAAAGACTTTTATATATTTTCGTTTGCATCTGAGCATACAATAGCTGCAGTATTACTTCAAAAGAATGACTTGGGGCAAGAAAAACCAATATCCTTCTTTAGTAGGGCCTTAAGAGATGCTCCTCTCAAATATAACATCATGGAGAAGCAAGCCTTAGCATTAGTGAAAGCTTTAAAAGACTTTAGGTTCTACATTTTACACTCTCACATAATTTCTTTTGTTCCACATATTGTTGTCAAGGAGATTCTAAGTCAAGACCCTAATGATAAAAGGGGAAAATGGATTGCAACTATTCTTGAGTATGACTTAGAAATCAGGCCCACCAAACTAGTTAAAGGGCAAGGATTAGCAAAACTTATGGTTGAGTCTAACTTCCAAGCACTATACATGAATATGGTAGATGTGTTGGAAGAAATAGAAGAATCTATTGATCCTTTTATTGAAGAAACATTTCTGAATTCTCCTTGGTATGATGACATTATTTATGTGCTGTTATATTTAAATTCCCCTCCTTCTTTGTCTAAAAATAAAGCTAGATTTCTGAAACAAAAAGCTTTGAGTTTTTTCATCTTAGATGGGGTATTATATTGGAAAAATGCTGTTGGAATTTTGCTTAAATGTTTACTTGAAGATAGTGCAGGAAAAATCATGCATGAGTTGCATGACGGAGAATGTGGAGGACACCTCTACTGGAAGGCCACAACTAACAAAATTCTTAGATCTGGTTACTATTGGCCTACCCTTTTCCCAGACACTCAGAAGTTATTCATGTCTTGCCATAAATGTTAAATTTTTGATGGCAAGAGAAAACTCCTTCCCTTACCTTTACATCCTATCAGAGTTGAGGCAACTTTTCAACAATGGGGTTTAGACTTCATTGGAGAAATCCACCCATCTTCCTCAGCCCAACATAAGTGGATCCTCACCGCCACTGAATTTTTTACCAAGTGGATAGAAGCTATACCTTCCATAAATTATAATGACTCTGTCATTATCAAGTTCCTTGAAACAAATATCCTATCCAGATTTGGTTGTCCCAGAAAAATCATAACAGAAAATGCTGTTGCTTTTAAATCTAAGAAGATGGTTGATTTCTGTTACAAATACCACATAACCTTGGGCCATTCCACTGCTTACTATCCCCAAGGAAATGGATTAGCTGAATCTTCCAACAAGAGTCTCATCAATATCATTAAAAAACTGTTGGAACAAAATCAGAAATCATGGCACAGTAAACTGGTTCATGCCTTATGGGCTAATAGGTTAACTACAAAGAAATCAATAAATATGTCCCCCTATCAGCTAGTCTATGGCATGGATGCAGTCTTTCCCACCTCATTAGGAGTCCCAGTCATGAAGCTCCTTCAAGAAGTATAGGTTGAAGAGAATGATATGCAAAGGAGAATCAATCAAACTATCCATTTACAGCAGACCAGAGAAGAAGTCTATGAAAGAACGCAGTTAGTCCAAGAAAATATGAAGAAGCTATTTGATAAGAGGACTAAGGCAGACCATTTCCAAGTTGGAAATTTTGTTCTTAAGTGGGATTGAAGAAGAGAAGAGAAGAGAAAACATGGCAAGTTTGAGAACTTGTGGAAAGGTCTATATATTATCCATGCTTAGAGGGGTCACAATGCATTTTTCTTGAAAGAATTGAATGGGGAAAATCTGTATGGAGGCCCTGTCAATGGTAGGATGTTAAAGCATTACTTCTGCCAGGAATCATGACTTTAAAAGCTTTTTATTTTCATTATAAATATCATAGTCTGAATGTTGCATTCAAAGTTATAAAAATTAAAATACATAAATAGTAAAAGAGAGAAAAGAGGGTAGATTGTAAAAACAATAAAGGTACAACCCCATACCAAAAAGAGAAACAAAAATCTGAAAGTGTGCAATCTCAAATGCCACTCCTGAAGATCACACTTCTAGTTAGTCAAACTGTTTAATCTTGACTAATTAGTTTTAAATTTTCTGCTGATAGGATAGTGAATTCGATTTGCCAAACTGTTTAATCTTGGCTTATCAGTAGATAGTTTAGGATAGAAATTAAAGGTTCGAACATGCTCAAAATATGAACCTGAGTTTCCAAGCAAGAGAATAACTCAAATATATTTCAAATTTTGAGTCAAAAGATGTAAAAATCTGGTTCTAATCGACTCAAAGTTTGAACCAGTTAGCAAAGGAAAGACAACTCAAAACAAAAGTCAAAGAAGAGTTGTAAAAAGGGGGAAGGAAATGCTTTGAAATTTCAGATCTCAAGCCTTCCATTTTGTTTAAATTTTGTGCAAAATAATGTATATGTGCAGCTTGTTTTTATGCAATAGATCACAGCAAGTAAAATATCTTAATCTTGACTTGACTGTTTTTAAATTTATGTTGTAGAATATAGAGAATAAAAATCTGTTGGACAGTTTAATCCCAACAGATGGTAGATTAGGTAGAGAATCATATGGGCTCAACTGTTCAATATGAGTCCATGGAGAAATAAGGAGTAGAAATAGATTAGATTTCCTACTTTCAAAAGAATAAAATGTTGTAAAAGAGTTTTCCAATCCAAGTGCACTCAAATGAAGAAAAAATGTTAGATCTGTAGGATTGGGTAGGTAGAAAGCTTTTTGATAAAAGATCCATTGTTTTTATGACTGCTAATATGTTTTCAGAGCAAAAGAAGATTATTCAAGAAAGGCAGCCCAATGGATTAGGCACTGATTAGCCTCCCAGAGAATGTCGGTTTGAAGTTCTTGATTCCTTCGAGAAGGCATCATCCCCAAGTGGAGCCATTGTTAGCCACCTATAAAATTTGTTATTACCAAAAGGTGGCTAAATATTTTTGAGCCTTCAAGAAAAAAAATTACTTCAAAAAATTATTACCTGTTGAAGAATCTTGAAGGCCTCATGCCTCCATCCAAATCTTCACTGATGTGCCCATTTTACACTCAGAAATTATGCTGATTTCAAAGACAAAATTCTGCTGCAAACACAATTTTCCCCTTCCTTCCACTTCCAAAAACTAACCTCATTTTAACCCCTTCATCCCCCATGAAATATTTTGTTTTCATATTCTCCCCTTTCCCCCATCGAGACCCCCTTTGATGAGGTTTAAGACTCCTTCTTTTCCTTATCGAAACCCTCAAAACTCTTGAAAAACATTGAAAACTTCATAAAAATACATATTCTCGTGTAAAGGTTTAAGCCCCTTGGGCTAAGTCCTTAGCCTTTTCCACTACACATGCCTTAGTGTTGGAACCAAGCGCTAGCCATCCGAGCACCTATCACATCGAAAAGAGCCGAGCGCATAAATATTTTCTCATGGTAAAAGCTCCGATGCCGATTAGCCCCTCGCGTTATAACCCCCGGTCATATTACTTTCCATATATTCCACGGCCCCGCAAACGGGCGTCGAGCCGTGTTGCAAATATATTTTCCGCCCCCAAAGCACAAACCTTTGTTTACATTAATTTTTGGGTTTTTAATGTTTTCGGTCATTAACCATTCAAAACCGGGCAGTTTCTATCTCACCGCTTTTGAGAGGAAAGCGTTTTTTTCCGTTCGGCAGCGATTATTGCCACCGGCCGACACGTGGCCTTGGGTGGTATGGCGACACCATTTTCCCCAGGTGTTAAAGGTCGAATACGGACGGTGATCGCGCATGCGATAAGCGAAGGTGGGGTGCAGTCATGTAAGAATCTCTGTCGTCGATCTGATCTGCAGTTCGACGGTCCACGCTCGATCGCCTCGGTCCCCTCGCCACAGCGGTAGTCGGTGGTCCCCAGCGCCACATCAGTGTCCACGCGGCAGAATTTAATTGGGGCAGGTCTTCATTGTTTCCTCGCACAGTCAGCAAGTCCAGACCCAGGGGATTTTATAAAGCGGATTTGATATAATTTTTGGGTCACACTTGGGCTGACAGTGACAGGCCCCAATCCGGACCCGATAAGCTTTTTAGGGCGGATTTCATAAAATTTTGGGTCACAAACGCCCCGATGTCAGCAAGCCTATTTTGTGACTCGAAATAATTATACAGTGTGGTTTAATTAAAGATTTTGAAGTCCAGGGCATGTTTTTAAGGTTTTGTGGTACCCGATCTCCACCGTTGATCGCGTGGACAGATCTCATCCGACGGCCCACGTTTGTCCCAAGCTCCCCACTCATTTTTCAACCATTTTTCTCCGAAACAAAGGTTTTAAACCTTTGCCTCCGCTTTTTATTTTATTTTTTCCGAATAATGTGACCCCTTCACGTTATTTATTCACCTCCACTCCCGACCGTCAATCTCTGCGCGATCGACGGCTACGATTTAAATTCTTCTTCCGCCTTCCCTTTGACCTCCTCTAATCAATCTTGACCGTTGGATGATGCCATCCAACAGCCATGCTCTCTCCACACGCCTTCTGAAGCAGTAAACCTATATATGCAGGATTTTATAATGTTGTTCATATTTTGCAGGGTTTAAATGGTTTTTCCGATATACTGAAGAAAATTTCAAAGGCTGAGGGTGACGATCCTCCCGCCTTCTATTTATCAAAGGAAATCATTCGCAGGATTCAACTCCACGTTTCATCAATGATTCATGAGGCATTGATGCCACTCGACCCCTGCACAGCCCTGCACACCAATAAACACAGTGAATCAAGCAAAAATCAAAGAGTATCAGTGTCGAAGATAGCAACGCACCAGAACATGAGATTGAAGACAAATCTGTGGGGATTACGGCTAAGGTGGATTATCAAAAGCCTAATCCCCCTATTAAAACATATTTTAAGGGTAAATCATAAAGTTTCATCAGACAGAAAGCCTCCACTGCCACATCTAAGGCAAATTGATTCCTCCCAGCTACCACAGTGCCACCTGTGCCTCAAAGTATTCAAACAGAGGCTGAAGTTATTGATCAAGATCAGGTATTTGCCTCAGCATAGCCAGAGAATTTAATTCTGCAAATAAACTTAATGACAAAATATCAGCAGAGTTACTTCAACATAACAGAGAGCCTCAAGAGTCAAAAAGAGCTCCCACCGAGCTTAAATATTAATGTAAATTATTTAATACAGAGGACACCTATGTAAGCTTCTTCATCGAGCCCCCCAAAGGCCGAAGAACCCTTAAGTATGTATTAATTATATTTGGAGATCTTTTATCAGATCTCACCTCCTCATTCTTCTATAAATACTACTGGAGAAGTTGAGAGAGGGGTTGGTTGATCACTTGCTGTAATATTAAAACTCTCTGAACTAATACATAGTCTGTTGAAGTTGAAGAAGAAACTAAAGTCTTGGAAGTCCTGATGATATTGTTGCATGGTTTTTATTAAGAAGGCTCTATCATTGGATCCATGAGCTTGGCTATTGGTGAAGTATTCTAAACTGTTTAATGTTTTTCCCCTGTTTTCATTATGTTCCATAATTTCTTACTACAGTAGGACGAAAGTTTTAGGTTAATAAATGACTCCTGGAAGCACCTTAGACCTGTTCATCTTTCACTGTTTCATGTTTTCTTCTGTTGAGGTATTTTAGAGGCTTAAATCTTTCTCTTTAATTCTCATGCTTGTTTATTTCTCTAATAAGTTCGATTATTTGGTTTCAGCATTATTTATGGTTCTCCCCGCTTGTCTGCTGCCACTGAAAGGCTATTTTTGAAGTCTCCCTTTGAAGCATTTCTGTTTATAGTAAGCCAAGGAGGCCTGTTCTGATCTTGCCCTTTTTCCTTGCTTAAATAGTTGTCTTAAAGGTTTTTATAGTTGTAATCATATATGTGTTAGGTGTTCCCTCTTCTATGATTTCAATTATCAGTGAATCTTTTATGTTTTCTAAGTCGTCTGAAATAAAATCTTTGAGGAAATAAGGTGTTCCCCGAATCTTAGATTTCATTTTAAAAGTTGTTTTGAAATCATTATTTGCTTAAAGGTGTGATTTGTAGAATTCATGGTTAGCCCTGTCTATCAAATAGCTCTTTATAGTTCAAATTTTGTTTTCAAATTCCCTTTGTTGAGAATTAAACTTCTCTTTCCAAATCATTGATGTCCATCTCATTCCAAAACCAAAGGATCCTACGGCCAAGTTAGATTTTCCCTCTGATATCCCATATCCATTGATGAGTATTCTATGACCTCTTCTTGACTCCATTGCCCAATGAACCAGATGTTTCTCCATTCTATATATCTTTCCTAGACCTTTCATGTTATGTTGTATCAATTCAACCAAACAAATAAATAAACACCTGCACTTAATAACTAGTCTAAAACCAGTACTCAAAGCACACAAGATAAACCTTTGCAAACAAACATTTGAGAGATCCCTCTCTGAGAACAGGAGGACTAGATTTTTTAACTCTAAAGATTGGTTCTGATGTTGCCTTGTCTTTTTATTTGCCAAACTATCAAAACACGAGCCACCAACAGGGTCATGTCAAGGCGCCCAAGGAAACATGTTCGGGTTGGGTTGGGTCATGTGAGGGCGCCCAAGGAAATGTATTCAGGGTGGGTCGTGTCGTGTGAGGGAACCTAAGGAAATGTGTTCGGGTAGGTCAGGTCGAGTCGAGTTGTGTGAGGGCGCCCAGGGAAACACATTCGGGTGGGTCGAGTTGGGTCGAGTCGTGTGAGGGCACCCAATGAAACGCATTCAGGCAGGTCACCGGGTTAGGTTATGTGAGGGAGATCGTATAAAATATTCTAATTTGTGACCGCTTGTGTGCCTTGGGCACGTTCGTGTGACGTAGTTGTCGTTTGCTTCGTTGTGCCTTCATTCGGGTGGTTGGTTCATGCCTTATGGCGCACGTTCGTGTGGCCTGTTTTCCTTTTTCTCCCTTGTGCCTTTGTTCGGATGGGTTGAGACGTAGGTCATGTGAGGGTGCCCAAGGAAAATTTTTTGGGTCGTGTGAGGGAACCCAAGGAAACTCAATCGGGTCAGGTTGGGTCGTGTGAGGGCACCCAACAAAATGCGTTCAGAGTGGGTCAGGTCGGGTCGGGTCAGGTCGTGTGAGGGCACCCAAGGAAAATCGTTCAGGTTGGGTCAGGTTGGCTCGTGTTGTGTGAGGGCACCCAAGGAAACACATTCAGGCGGGTCGGGCCGAGTCGGGTCGTGCACTATGAGGGAGGTTGTATAAAAAAATTTAAGTTGTCACCGCCTGTGTGCCTTATGTTGCACGTTCGTGCGACCCGTTTTTAGTTTTCTCCCTTGCTCCTTTGAATTTTGCATCGTGTCATGTGATGGTGCCCAAGGAAATGCATTCGGGTGAATCGAGTCAGGTCGGGTCATGTGAGGGCGCCCAAGGAATGCGTCCTTGTCGGGTCGTGTCATGTTGTGTGAGCGTGCCTAAGAAAACGCGTTCAAGAAGGTTTGGTCGTTCCATGTGAGGCCACCCAAGGAAACATTTTTGTGTGGGTCGAGTCGTGTCGGGCCGGGTTGTGTGAGGGTGGGTGTATCAAAAATGCTAAGTTGTGACCACCCATGTTCCTTGTGCACATTTCTGCAATCCGTTTTTCATTTTATTTCTCGTGTGCCCTTCGTTCGGGTGGGTCAGGTTGTACCGTGTGTTAGTCATCAGTGTTTTTCATTATCTGTAGATGACTATATATTGGTTCTAGATTTCTAAAAATAGCCTTCCTTGAAAATTGTGAGTTTCAAAAATCTCACTGCCTTCATTATCCTAATAGAAACTTTTTCACTATTCTATCAGTTTTCCTTTTCATGGTTACCCTATCACTCCTACAAACTCTTCTTAAGCTTATACCTATCATTTTCACCCTCCTTTATTGCCTATAACCTCATTGGCCTTTTTTTCCCCTGTCCATAAACCCCACTTTCCCTCTAGGTTTTCCTATAGTTACCCTTTCCCATGATCTCCAGGTTCCTCAAGCATTGATGGTCTCAAAACTATCTCTATAGATTCTTTAGATAAATCAAGTACATTGGATTTTGGATCTCCAATACAACACTTTGACCAATACTCTATTTTTCACTTGAAGACTCCAAGCTAATTTTCAGTCAAAGACCAGGTCAAAGAATCCTCCCACTTGGTAAATTAGGGTTTCATATGGTCCAAGGTCATCATTGATGTTTCACACACTGTTTTTCTTTGTTAGAATTTGGTTCAGAGGTATTGGAATTTTGAGACATGGTTATTCAAGAAAAGATCTAAAAGTTTCCAAAGAAGACTACCTCATCAAATTCAAGTTCTGCAAGAGATAAATGTAAACTTTGACACTTCTGCAGGAGTGTTAAAAGGTCTATCAACATAAAATTGGTAAGGTAGGAGGTCTGCTCCTGAATAAAGACATCTTGCAGCAAGGAGGACTGGAAACACTTGTTCTTGTAGAGAATTAGTGTTTTTTTATCTTGAAGGTCCAGCAGGGTGCCAAGCAGTGATGAAATGCAGAAATGACCATGGAGGAGGCACACCAAAAACCAAACATGAAGAAAATTATTTCAGAGATGATTGATGAAATAGATAAAAAGGTGAGGTGAACTGGACAGAAAGGAATGGACTTGAAAAGGCTATAGAGAACTTAGAAGACAACACTGATGATTGTCTTAAAGCACTCTAGATGCCTAGGGTTTTGGAAAACTGACTAGAGAGGGTGAAATGATGAGTTGAACTCCATGATGACAGCAAAGGAAGGATTTTGAAGGTGATGTTGTGTGCAATCATCCCAAAATTTCCCAAGGTGAATGTGTCATGCCTCAAAGAGAAAAGGTGTAGAGAATATCAGTAAAAAAGGTAAATTCAAGGTTTTTAGTCACTTCCCAAACAAAAGATGATTTGAGCTCCAAGGTAGGGACAAGATAATTTTTGGGAGATATTGCTACTGTGTAAGCATCCTAAGGTTGTCAAAAGTGAAATTATCATGTTTCAAGGAGTAAGAGAAAGCCAAGGCAGTGTTTTCAGTCACCTGCAATGAGAAGTGTCAAAGAAGGAAAAACATGGTTTGAACTCCATGGTGCAGGAAAAATAAGGTGTTAAAGCTGCTGCTATGACAAATCCTCCCAAAGGTGTTTAATGAACTGCCAGCCAAGGTGAAAAAGCTAAGTTTCATGGTGTAAATCACACAAGATTTTGAAGATGTCACTGTGAAATCATCACAAAATTGTCAAAATAAACTTTTATGCCTTAGGGAGAAATGGGAAAAGTGAAAAATCATCATCTTACTAACCACGGGCAAATTAGACCGGCGCTGCACCTCTCGCCTTTTTTATCTGTGCAAAATACACAGGCACTGCGCACTTGGAAGAGCACTGCGCTCTTTCCCGACAGTCACTCGGTGAAGAAAATTTGAGCGTTGTGCACTTGGGTTGAGCGCTCCGCGTTCAGGATCGAGCATTGTGCCCTTAGACTAAGCATTGTGCTCTTGTCTAGGACGGCCTTCCAAGCAACTTGACCATCCAAATCAAGTCAAACACATCCAACTCTTGCCAGAGGTCCCTCAAGCATCTTTAAGGGGTAAGTACAGGTCATCCTCCACTTTTCAAGCATTTTTGTCGTCATTTAATGGAAATAAACTAAACCCTAAGAGGCTACCCTAAGATTTAAACTTGACATCATTGTTGAACCTCATTTTATCTGCTTATAAAGAGTATCAG
Organism: Pinus albicaulis; assembly: GCA_034641835.2. Classification (NCBI taxonomy): domain Eukaryota; kingdom Viridiplantae; phylum Streptophyta; class Pinopsida; order Pinales; family Pinaceae; genus Pinus; species Pinus albicaulis. The sequence goes on along the minus strand of CM076574.1, from coordinate 1,012,402,465 downwards.
TCGGAACAATGGTGGTCGCATTGGTTTAAGGGTTTTTCATCCATCCAAGCTTGACATAACACTTTATTTCTTCACTTGAAAAAAGGTTTCCACTCCATCATCTTACTTTCATCTCAATTTCACATTTAGCCCAAGTATTTCAAAAAACAGAGTTTAAACAAATGTTAGCAGAGAGTTGTCATTGAGTTGATATCTTATCCCTCATTCTCATATAATTACACCCTCACTCATTCATATCATTCAATTGTAAAGGTTGACATTCCACCATCCCTTCATCTCATTTCTATTTTCAATCTTAGGGTTCTCTCAAGGCAGAGTTTTCAAAATGTCAAGAGAGGGAGAAATTGATAGTGGAGGAGAGGCTCAAATGCCAAGGAGGCATGAGCACAAAGTTGGAGAGATAAATAGTTTTTAACCCCCTAACACAAGGGAGCTAATGGCATCTCCCCTTACTGTTCAATGTTTCAAACATGTAGGATTCTTTTATTTTTGTGAGAAGGTACAATAGGTGCAAAACCACCCTGAGCTAACCAGGCTTTTCATCATTAACTTACATGAAAAACAAGTTAACCTTGCAAGGGTAACCTTTGAGCTATCTTCAGATGCTATTGCCAATGCCACAGGCATACCAAGTGTGGGTGAGAAATGGTTCAAGTAAGCCAATATAGACATGAGCTACTTTGAACCCTACATAAAGCCTAGATACAAATACCACAATAAATCCATCTTTCCTTTCTCACATTTTCTTGAGAGATATTCACCTATGATGAGAATTATTATGAAGTATTTTACATGTGAAGGAAGATTCTCCTACATTTACTCCTATCACATCAGGCTTCTCATGCACTTTACTAGGGTGAGGGTGCTGCACCTACCCTATTACCTCTACAGAAGCATTAACAGAATGTCCTATATTGTAAAAAATAGAGACTATCCTCAACATATGCAAAGCCTCTTCCATCATTCTCTTATTAAAATGGTTGTTATGTACCAACTATAGCAGAAAGGTATTCCTTGGGAAACCTTCATTGCCAATGAAGTGTTTATTTCTCCACAAGCCCAACAAAAACAAGATGCCCCTTCATCTTCTCATCCTCCCATTCTTCCATCCACCCACATTCCCTCACCTCTTGATGACTATTCCATCTCACCATCCAATCACAATCCTTCACATCATGATGAGCTTCCTCCTTCATCACCTTTACATAATCCCTCACCCTCATCTCATGGTACTAGTGCATCAAAAGGTGAAGAAAGAAATGAGGAAGAAAACATTAAGGGAGATGGAAAAGAGGATTCAAGTAATGAGGCAGAGAGTAGTGAGGATGATGACAGTGGTTCAAAAATCCATGAAAGTAGTGATGGCACCAATGATAATGACAGTGATGATGGCAGCAATGATGGCAGTGAAACAAGTTGCACAACAATGATGAAAATTGAACCTTTTCCTTTGACCTACCAAAGGGTAAATAGGCATGTGTTTTCTACCCTTAAGAGGCAAGGAGCCATGCCTTCTACATCAACCAAGCAACTTTACAAAGGTAAGGGAAAGGTCATTGATGAGGAGGAAGAAGAAAAGCATGAGATTGAACAAGATTTTCAACCTATTCATATTGACAGTGATGATGAAAATGAAGAGAGGATCACAAGCATGCTGCTCAAAAGAAAAGATGCCCAAATTAAATATTTGCAAGCCAATCTAGGTAGCGCTAGGAATGTGATACACTATTTTGAGGTTGAAAACAACCAGTTGGAGGCAGAGAAGGCTATTTATGAGATCAGAGCTATTAGAGCTTGGAAAGAGGCTACAAAGACAAAGGAAAAGCTAAAAGAGGTCTTGGAAACTCCTGATGACACCGAAGAAGAGGAAGAGCAGCTTCCTAGGAGTAGGCCAAGGACAATTGGCTTGACAAAGGCCTTAGCCAAGGAGAGAGAGCAAGAGACATCCTTGGCAGAGCATCTTAGTCCAAGTGAGTTGCTTGCCATGGAAATATAATATGATCGGGAACCTTGGCTAGAGAGGGAAAATATAGACATGGAGGGTTAGTTGGAGAGGACAAAGACAGACCTTGACCTCCAAAAGAATATGTCGAGGCATTATTCCTTAAGAAACAAGATTGCAAGGGCCAAGCTTAAAAGAGCCCTTGCAAAGATTCAAGCCCTAAAGGAGGAAAAAGGAAAATAAAATCTTGAAACCTTGTTGATGCTTCCCTACAAGCATCCAGACATGATCAAAAAGGAAAATCCCAATTTTAAAAACTTTTTTGCAAATTTTTGAGTTTTTGAAAATGTTCACTGATTTGAAGGGCCAAGCGCGCAGCGCCACTGGCGTTGCGCTCTTTTTTGGGGCACCCAATGGAGTAATGGCTTAAATTTTCAGAATCCTTAGGCCAAGGACATCACCCTCACAAAGTCTTAGATCATTCGTAGCAGAATTGGTACTCCAAAAGTACCAAAAACATGCAAACAATCAACTTTCTGCCCTATTTTCAGAGTTGATGTTGTGCCCTGAGAAGTATTGGGAGAATGGGTTTTTGAGTAGGAAAATTGGAACCAAATTTAAAAATAAAGGTAGATCTGGAAAGTAGATAGGACAAGCTTTCCAATGAGCTATAATGGAGCTCATTTTGACATTGGGAAGGCCTCCAAAACTTAGTTGCAAAAGACCTATTTTCCCAATGTTGGCGTTGCGCCCTTGCCAGAAAGTCAACAAAAGACATTTGGAGTTAATGAAAAATATATTTTGAGGGTTTTTGAGGCAAAACACTCCAGATTTGGCTAAGGAGTTATGTTAGCATTTATTTTTTCATTTATTAAGTTATATATTTTGTGCCTTGGGCCTTGCATGGTCTCTTTGGAAAAAAATAGCATTTATGATGTAATTAATGATATTTTTGAGACCTAGATAGGGTTTTGGTCCTCCTCCGCAAGTTAAATACTACATGGAGGCCTCATTGTACATGTTGGTTGATTGTTAGACTTAATACATATACTTGGAGTTGAGGAGAAATTGGCTTTGGAGAGTTATGAATGCTTTGATTTGGATGACAATGGAGCCAAGCACACTTGCAGGATTCATGAGCATGGATAATGGTGATGTCTTTATAAATTAGTACATGTTTTCTTATGTTATCATTTTGTTTCATCTTTCTCATGTAGTAGAACATAAATTTTAGGTTAAGAAATGTTGTTTAGAGGCACCTTAGCTCTGTCTGCTTTCTATTGCTTGTTTGTTTTCCTCTGCTAGGTCAATTTAGAGAATTCTTAGTTGCTCTTTAATCCCACTTAGCTTTTTTATCTCAAGAATGATTTAATGAAGCCCATGTCAAAGAATTTTATGGTTAGCCCTGCCTTTGGTATGAGTTAAAACGTTGTTTTTTGAGGTCTTTTCTTTGAAGTATTGCTAAATAGGGTTTGACTGAAGAGGTTTATGGTTTGCGCTAACCTTTTGTCCATCTTGAATGGTTGCTTTGAATTTATTTGTAGTATGATTAAGTAATTTTAGGAGTTCCATTCTCTTTGATCATTACTATATGTTATATTGAATTTTTTCTTCGCCTGAAGGTGAAATCACCACAGAATTTACAAGTTTGTTGCTCTCTATGGTTTGCTAGACTGTTGTCTTAATGCTTACTTGCTAGGGTTTGGTTAAAGAAGCTTATAGTATGCCTTTTATTTTGTTCTTTATTTATGCATAGTGTTCTTAAAGACTTTTCTTGTTATAGTACATGTTAAAGGATTATTAATTGCCCTTTAAATCTACCGATCTCACAATTTATTGTTCACTTCACTCACATAAGCTTTAAAGATCCATTTGGCTTTGTTATACTTTCCCTCCGAAACACCCTTGACCTATTATTGCACCTTTCAAGACCTTTTTCAAACTCCATAACCCAATGGTCTAAACCTCTCCTACTCTACCTATTCTGCTTGACAAGCAACCCAACCAAACAAAACAAACAAACAAACCCTAATCCTTATAACTAGCCTAAAATCAAAACCCTAAAATCAATCAAGTTCACATATTTCATACAAATATAGAGAGAGCCCTCTCTAAGTCCAGGAAGGCTAGGTCCTAGGACTCCAAAGACTATTTTGATGTTACCCCTATACATTTGGTCTTGCCAATTTGAAAAATTACGGGGACCTAACATAATGGCAACTCCAATGGGGAATTTTGAGTCAGTAACATCCTAAGTATTCCTTATATTCTTTAAGACCTCAGAAAAACCCTATCAATAGTATCCTATTTAATCTCCACCTAACATAATGGCAACTCCACTGGGGATCTGAGTAAGTAACAACTTAAATATTCCTTAAGAACTCACAAATCCCCTATCAAAACTTAGAAAAATCAAATTGTTAGCCAAGAGTGATATCTGGTTGATTCATCGTACTAGCACCATGGTGACAATACTGGAGAACACTTGTTGAAAATCTTAAAGAACTCAGAAAATCCAAAAAAATCCTTAGATTGGTATTCATTTGTTGATTGTGGACAACAAGTACATCCTTAAAATAGTAAGCATCATCCACCTGGTGGCTCCACTAATCTTCAGTAGCCCTGTTGACTCCATTGATTCTCACAGACTCCCCTGGGAATGTATTAATCAATCCTACGAGCATAAATCCCAGTCACATACTATGTGAGTTCAGTATTCTTTCAGGTAGGTCTGTGTTTTAAAACTATTATAAACTCTCAACCTTCTCTGATCAATTGGGTCCCAATTCTGGCTTCTAATGCTTCAAGTATTAGCCAAGACTGGTATCTAGTTGTTGATGGTGGACAAAAAAATTGAAATCCTCCACCTAGTGACTCCACAACTCTCAATAGACCTACAGACTCCACTGGTAGGAAAATCTAGATGGTTATAAATATGAAGTAGCCCTTTCCTCTGACTGATTAACAAAGATAAGTAGAGTAGGTAGAGAATAAATAGTTCATCAGCCTACTCTGAAATCTTGGAAGTGACAAGGGTAGAAGTAGATAGTTTTTATGCTTTCAAAAGAAACAATGATGTCAAGGGTTTTCCAATCCTAATGCACCCAAGTGAAGAAAAACTGTTAGGAAAAATATGATGGGTAGGTAGAATTAATGTTGAAGCAGTCATGTATTTTCATATTTTGAGATCATAGCTTTAAAATAACATGAGTGAATCAACAAGTGAAGAAAAAGAGGTCTGCCAAGTACAAGTAAGGTACTAATCTTCAAAACTTAGAGATTTGAACTCTGAGGTTTTGGACACCTCCTGAAAAGGAGTTTCCCTCCCCAAGTGGAGCCATTGTTAGTCATCATTATTTTTCATTATCTGTAGATGACTAAATATTGGTTCTATATTTTTTAAAACAACCTTCCTTGAAAATTGTGAGTTAAATCTCACTTGCTTCATTATCCTAATAGAAATTTTTTCACTATTCTATCAGTTTTCCTTTTCATGGTTACCCTATCACTCCTACAAACTCTTCTTAATCTTATACCTATCATTTTCACCCTTATTTCTTGCCTATAACCTCATTGGGATATTTTTTCCCCTGCCCATAAACCCTACTTTCCCTCTAGGTTTTCATATAGCCTACCCTTTCCCATGATCTCCAGGGTCCTCAAGCATTGATGGTCTCAAAACTTTTTCTGTAGGTGCTTTAGATAAATCAAGTACATTGGATTTTGGATCTTCAATACAACACTTTGACCAATACTTTGTTTTTCACTTGAAGACTCCAAGATAATTTTCGGTCAAAGACCATGTCAAAGAATCCTCCCACTAGGTCAATTAGGGATTCATATGGTCCAAGGTCATCATTGATGTTTCAGACACTGTTTTTCTTTGTTAGAATTTGGTTCAGAGGTATTGGAATGTTGAGACATGGTTATTCAAGAAAATATCTAAAAGTTTCCAAAGAATACTACCTCATCAAATTCAGGTTCTGCGAGAGGTAAATGTAAACTTTGAAACTTCCGCAGGAGTGTTAAAAGGTCTATCAGCAGAAAGTTGGTAAGGTAGGAGGTTTGCTTCTGAATAAAGACATCTTGCAGAAAGGAGGATTGGAAACACTTGTTATTGTAGATAATTAGGGTTTTTTTGAGCTTGACGGTCTAGCAGGGTGCCAAGTAGTGATAAGATGAAAAAATGACCATGGAGGAGGCACACCAAAAACCAAACATGAAGAAAAGTATTTTAGAGATGATTGATGAAATAGGGAAAAAGGTGAGGTGAACTGGACAGAAATGAATGAACTTGAAAGGGCTATAGAAAACTTAGAATACAACACTAATGATTGTCTTAAATCATTCCAGATGCATAGGGTTTTGGAAAACTGACCAGAGAGGGTGAAATTATGAGTTGAACTCCATGATGACAGCAAAGGAAGGATTGTGAAGGTGTTGTTGTGTGCAATCATCCCAAAATTTTCCAAGGTGAATTTGTCATGCCTCAAAGAGAAAAGGTGTAGATAATATCATTAAAAAAGGTGAATTCAAGGTTTTCAGTCACTTTCCAAACAAAATATGATTTGAGCTCCAACGTAGAAACGAAAGAACTTTTGGGAGATATTGCTACTATATAAGCATCCTAAGGTTGTTAAAAGTGAAATTATCATGTTTCAAGAAGTAAGAGAAAGCCAAGGCAATGTTTTCAGTCACCTGTAATGAGAAGTGTCAAAGAAGGTAAAACATGGTCTGAACTCCATGGTGCAGGAAAAAGAAGGTGTTAAAGCTACTGCTATGAAAAATCCTCCCAAAGATGTTTAATGAACTACCAACCAAGGTGAAAAAGCTAAGTTTCATGGTGTAAATCACACAGGATTTTGAAGATGTCACTGTGAAATCATCACAAAATTGTCAAAATAAAATTTGTATGCCTTAGGGAGCAATGGGAAAATTAAAAAATCATCATCTTACCAACCTGCATACAAACAATGTAAAATTGTTAATGAGAATAGGTGAAAAGTTGAGTTAACTTGATGATGGAAACAACAGAGGATTTTGAAGCTACTGTTGTGTGTAAACATCACAAAATCATGAGAATAAAAATGTCAAGTCTCAAAGGAGTAAAATTAGAGGATCAACTTCATCTTTTCAAGTCACCTGCAAGAAAAAAGGCATGAAGAGCATTAGTGAAAAAAGGGCAAAAATAGTTTAAAACATTAGAAAGTGTGTTTTGAAGCTAAAATTAAATCCTTGAGCCTATATAAAGAAATATAAACACTTCAAATAGATCATTGTTACATTACAAGACCATAAGAGCATTCAGGAGAAGGAAATTTGTGATTTTTACAAGTGAAATAGGGAAAATCAGACCAGCGCTGCATGCTCAACTTGGTGCTACATGCCTTGAATCGGGCGCTAAGCCCCTGGCCTTTTTTTTCCTGTGCAAAATACATAGGCACTGTGTGCCTGGGAGGTGGCACTACACGCGTGGTAGAGTGTTGCGCTCTTGCCCGACAATCACCCGATGAAGAAAATTTAAGCGTTGCGCACCTGGGTTAAGCGCTGCGCGTTTAGGATTGAGTGTTGCGCCCTCAGACTAAGTGCTACGATCTTGTCCAAGAGGGCCTTCCAAGAAAATTGACCATCCAAATCAAGTCAAACACCTCCAAACTCTTGCCAGAGTTCCCTCAAGCATCTTTAAGGGGTAAGTACAGGTCATCCTCCCCTTTTCAAACATTTTTGTCATCATTTAATGGAAATAAACTAAACCCTAAGAGGCTACCCTAAGACTTAAACTTGACATCACTATTGAACCTCATTTTATCTGCTTAGAAAGAGTATCATTCGGAACAAGGGTGGTCACATTGGTTCAAGGGTTTGTCATCCATCCAAGCTTGACATAACACTCTCTTTCTTCACTTTAAAAAAGGATTCTACTCCATCATCTCACTTTCATCTCAATTTCACATTTAGCCCAAGTATTTCAAAAAACAGAGTTTAAAAAAATGTCAGCATAGGGTTTTCATTGAGTTGATAGAGTATCCATCATTCTCATATACTTACACCCTCACTCATTCATCTCATTCACTTGTAAAGGCTACCATTCCACCATCCCTTCATCTCATTTCCATTTCCAGTCCTAGGGTTTTCTCAAGGTAGAGTTTTCAAAATGTCAAGAGACGGAGAAAGTGATAGTGGAGGAGAGGCTCAAATTCCAAGGAGGCATGAGCACAAAGGTGGAAAGATAAATATGTTTGAACCCCCTAACACAAGGGAGCTAATGGCATCTCCCCTTACTGTTCAATGTTTCAAGCATGTAGGATTATTTGATTTTTGTGAGAAGGTACAACAGGTGCAAAACCACCCTGAGCTAACCAGGATTTTCATCATTAACTTGCATGAAAAACAAGTTAACCTTGTAGGGGTAACCTTTGAGCTGTCTTCATATGCTATTGCGAATGCCACAGACATACAAGTGTGGGTGAGAAATGGTTCAAGCAAGCCAATCTAGACATGATATACTTTGAACCCTACCTAAATGCTAGATACAAAGACCACAATAAATCCATATTTCCTTTCTCACATTTTCTTGAGAGATATACACCTATGATGAGAATCATTATGAAGTATTTTACATGTGAATGAAGATTCTCTCACATTTACTCCTATCACATCAGGTTTCTCATGCATACTAGGGTGAGGATGCTGCACCTACCCTATTACCTCTACAGAAGCATTGAAAAAATGTCCTATATTTTACAAAAGAGAGACTATCCTCAGCAGATGCAAAGCCTCTTCCATCACTCTCTTATTAAAATGGTTGTTATGCACCAACTACAGCAGAAAGGTATTCCTTGGGAAACCTTCATTGCTAATGAAGTGTTTAATTATCCACAAGCCCAACAACAATAAGATGCCCCTTCATATTCTCATCCTCCCATTCCTCCATCCACTCACATTCCCTCACCTCATGATGACTCTTCCATCTCACCATCCACTCACAGTCCTTCACATCATGATGAGCTTCCTCCTTCATCACCTTTACATAATCCCTCACCCTCATCTCATGGTACTAGTGCATAAAAAGGTGAAGAAATAAATGATGAAAAAAACAATAAGGGAGATGGCAATGAGGAGTCAAGAAATGAGGCAGAGAGTAGTGAGGATGATGGCAGTGGGTCAAAAATCCATAAAATCAATGATGGTACCAATGATAGTGACAGTGATGATGGCAACAATGATGGCAGTGAAATAAGTGGCACAACAATGATTAAAATTGAACCTTTTCCTTTGACCTACCAAATGGGAAATAGGCATGTGTTTGATGCCATTAAGAGGCAAGGGGCCATGCCTTCTACATCAACTAAGCAACTTGACAAAGGTAAGGGAAAGGTCATTGATGAGGAAGAAGAAGACAAGCATGAGACTGAACAAGAGTTTCAACTTATTCATGTTGACAGTCATGATTAAAATGAAGAGAGGATCACAAGCATGCTAATCAAAAGCAAAGATGCCCAAATTAAATATTTTGAAGCCAATCTAGGTAGTGCTAGGAATATGATTCACTATTTTGAGGTTGAAAACAAGCAGCTGGAGGCAGAGAAGGATATTTATGAGATCAGAGCTATCAGAGCTCAGAAAGAGGCTACAAAGACAAAGGCAAAGCTATAAGAGGTCTTGGGAACTCCTGATGACACCGAAGAAGAGGAAGAGCAGCTTCCTAGGAGGAGGCCAAGGACAATTGGATTGAAGAAGGCCTTAGCTAAGGAGAGAGAGCAAGAGACAACCTTGGCAGAGCAGCTCACTCCAAGTGAGCTACTTTCCATAGAAATATAATATGATTGGGAACCTTGGCTAGAGAGGGAAAATATACACTTGGAGGGTCAGTTCGAGAGGACCAAGAGAGACCTTGACCTCCAAAAGAATATGGCAAGGCATTATGTCTTAAGAAACAAGATTGCAAGGGCCAAGCTCAAAAGAGCCCTTGCAAAGATTCAAGCCCTAAAGGAGGAAAAAGGAAAAGAAAAGCTTGAAATCCTTGTTGATGCATCCCTACAAGCATCCAGACATGATCAGCAAGGTAAATCAAAATTTTAAAAACTTTTTGAAATTTTTTGAGTTTTTGAAAATTTTCATTGATTTGAACGGCCAAGCACGAGGCACCACTGGTGCTGCACTCCTTTTTGGGGAACCCAATGGAGTAATGGCTTACATTTTCAGAATCCTTAGGCCAAGGACATCACCCTCACACAATTTCAGATCATTTGGAATAGAACTGGTACTCCAAAGTACCAAAAACATGCAAAAAATCAACTTTCTGCCTATTTTCAGAGCTGGCGCTGCACCCTGAGCAGTCTTGCGAGAATGTGATTTTGAGAAATAAAATGGGCACCAAATTGAAAAATAAAGGTATATCTGTAAATTAGATAGGACAACCTTTCCAATGAGATTTTATGGAGCTCATTTGGACACTAGGAAGGCCTCCAAAACTTAGCTGCAAAAAGACCTATTTTCCCAGTGTTGGTGTTGTGCCCTTGCCAGAAAGTCAACAAAAGACACCTGGAATTAATGAGAAGGATATTTTGAGGGTTTTTGAGGAAAATCACTCCATATTTATTTGAGGAGTTATGTTAGCATTTATTTTTTCATTTATTAAGTTAGATATTTTGTGCCTTGGGCCTTGCATGGTCTCTTTGGAAAAAAATAAAATTTATGATGTAATTAATGATATTTTGGAGACCTAGATAGGGTTTTGGTCCTCCTTTTCAAGTTAAATACTACATGGAGGCCTCATTGTACATGTTGGTTGATTGTTAGACTTAATACATAGACTTGGAGTTGAGGATAAATTGGCTTTGGAGTGCTATGAATGCTTTGATTTGGATGAAAATGGAGCCAAGCACACTTGCAAGATTCATGAGCATGGCTAATTGTGATTTCTTTATAAATTAGTGCATGTTTTCTTATGTTATCATTTTGTTTCATCTTTCTCATGTAGTAGAACAAAAATTTTAGGTTAAGAAATGTTTTTTAGAGGCACCTTAGCTCTATCTGCTTTCTATTTCTTGTATGTTTTCCTCTACTAGGTCAGTTTAGAGAATTCTTAGTTGCTCTCTAATCCCACTTAGCTTTTTTATCTCAAGAATTATTTAATGAAGCCCATGTCAAAGAATTTTGATGTTAGCCCTGCCTTTGGTATGACTTAAAACATTGTTTTTTGAGGTCTTTTCTTTGAAGTGTTGATAAATAGGGTTTGACTGGAGAGGTTTGTGGTTTGCCCTGCCCTTTTTTCCATCTTGAATGGTTTCTTTGATGTTATTTGTAGTATGATTAAGGAGTTTTAGGAGTTCCCTTCTCTTTTATCATTACTATATGTTATCTTGAATGTTTTCTTTGCATGAAGGTGAAATCATTAGAGAATTTACAAGTTTGTTGCTCTCTATGGTTTGCTGAACTGTTTTCTTAATGTTTACTTTCTAGGGTTAGGTCAAAGAAGCTTATGGTATGCCATGTATTTGGTTATTTATTTATGCATAGTGTTCTTAAATACTTTTCTTGTTATAGTACATGTTAAAGGATTCTTAACTTCCCTTTAAATCTACTGATCTCATAATTTATTGTTCACTTCACTCACATAAGCTTTAAAGATCCATTTGGCACTTTTATACTTGCCCACCGAAACACCCTTGACCTATTGTTGCACCTTTCAAGACCTTTTGCAGACTCCATATCATAATGGTCTAAACCTCTCTTACTCTATTTATTCTGCTTGACAAGCAACCTAACCAAACAAAACAACCAAACAAACCCTAATCCTTATAACTAGCCTAAAATCAAAACCCTAAATCAATCAAGTTCACATATTTCATACAAATATAAAGAGAGCCCTCTCTGATTCCAGGAAGGCTAGGTCCTAGGACTCCAAAGACTGGTTTGACGTTACCCCTGTACATTTGGTATTTCCAATCTGAAAAATTACGGGGACCTAACACCGTGTGAGGGCGCCACAGGAAACACGTTCAGGTCGGATCGTGTGAGGGAGGTCGTATAAAAAATGCTAAGTTTTGACTGCCCGTGTGCCTTGTGCATGTTCGTACGACCCATTTTATATTTGGTCCCTCATGCCTTCAACATTTGGGCAGGTCGGGTCATGTGAAGGCGCCTGAGGAAAAATGTTCGGGCCGGGTCAGGTTGGGTTGTGTTGTAATAAGAGGGCACCCAAGGAAACACGTTCGAGCGGGTCAGGTCAGGTCGGGTCATCTGAGGGCGCCCAAGGAACGCATCTGGGTTGGGTCATGTGAGGGCGGTGTTATGCAGAATTATGATCTACGGAGAAATCAAATTCCATAAATGTGGTGCTATGCATTTAGAACAATAAATTAAAGACTTTGCAAACACTTTCTCTAAGAGTAAATAGACACACAGAAAGATAGAAGGACCTAATTGTGATCCAAGCACTTCCTATTCTCCTTTTGTCGCTTTTGATGTAGATTCCAATCCAACTTAGATCGACAGATTAGTTCCTACAAGTATAAACAATAAAAATCAAAGAGATTGCAATATACATATGTCTATTTATCTTAATCAGTTAAATTGATTGAACATGAAACATATATATCAATTAAGAATCCATCATATGAGAAATAAAAACATAAATAGATACATATGGGAAAATGAACAAAAATATTTATTAATGAGTAGAAGGGGGAGGTTACAACCAATGATCGATTTGATGTCACCAACTCCAGCTTCATTCCAGCGTCATCAAAATCAACATCTCACCGGCAGCATATCACTTCCATCAGTCTCTCAATTGAGAATCCAACAACATTTCTTTACCAAAATTCTTCCTTCCCTAGCACTAGGATATGTTTTCATTTATAGGGCAACTGGTGGTAGTTTCTTAATCAATGACTTTATAATAATAGGTATGACATGTTCCCAAGCTTAGAGGTGTTATATGGACACTTGGATTCAAATTTTGACACATATGGACTCTTCTAGAAGGCACTAGCCATGTGGAGATTCCAAAACAATGAGAATTTCGCTCCCATTTGACCAACACACTCTTAAATGTCGGGAAGTGCATTGTAGTTCACCCTAGAATGGAGGGAGCAGCAAATGCAACGCAATTAGTGCCTTGAGAGGCAGCGTTGGTGAGCTCATAGGTGATATAACATATAATTCAAACCTTGGAAATCTTGCAATAGAAGTCATGAATGATTTGTTCTTGTCTTAGGGCATGTAGCAACTGAAATGGTAGGGGATGCTAAACCCTATTTCATTGGTCCTGGGGATGATGTCCAGTGTGACAAGGTCATGGGGGATGATGCCAAAATTCACCTATAACAGGCAGGACAAGGCGGGTCGGGTCGGTTCGGGTCGGGTCACGTGAGGGTGGTCGTATAAAAAATGCTAACTTGTGACAGCTCATGTTCCTTGTGCACGTTTGTGTGATCCGTTTTTCGTTTACTCCCTTGTGCCTTCGTTCAGGGGGGTTGGCTCATGCCGTGTGAGGGTGCCATAGGAAATGTGTTCGGGTCGGACCGTCATGTGAGGGTGGTCGTATCAAAAATTTTAATTTGTGACCTCCCGTATGCCTTGTGCATGTTTGTGCGACCTATTTTCTGTTCGCAACCTCATGCAACCCGTTTGCTGTTTAGATTAGATTTTTAATTAATTTTTTAAAATTTTGGCCTAGGATTTTTTTTTTAATTAATTAAAACATTGTTTAAATAATAATAATAATAATAATTATATATATATATATATATATATATATATATATATAAATCTAGAAAGGTAAGCAACTAATTCACCTATTTTATTCAGTACTTATTTTATATGATGTTTATAATGTGACAACAAGTTTGATTTTTCAGATAATTTTCATAAATTGGGTATTGGGGAAATGAGAGTGATGTGAGGGGGATGGGAGGGGCCATATGAACTTCCACCTTCATGTGGTTGGCCCTGTTTAGTAGAGAATAAATTATTCTTGAAACCAAGAGAAGCTTATTCATCTTTATTTGCATCATTGAAAATGTCATCATTGTTCTCATATTATTGCAGCTTTGAAATTGCTGAAATTGTTAGAAAACATTAGGTCACTTATAACATGATATTACCCTACACCATTATATTTATAAGCCAAGAGTGACCTATGAATGGGGCCAAATTTGATTTTTTTTCAAAGTGTTACTGCATGCACTAAAATTTTACATGGAAAAACTCCTCTCATGCCTTAACGATATAGGAGTTGGGTTTCTCGACTCAAATATGACTCACAAATGCATCAGGTCGGGTCGTGTGAGGGTGCCCAAGGAAACATATTTGGAGTTTTCTATAGTACAAGGTTCTGGGTTAGCCACTGGTGACTTTCTAGTACATAAGTTCTTGATTTCAAATTTATCAATCATGCACAATCCTGTAAAATTAAGGTATGGTAGACATTTTGTTTGGTGGACAGAATTATAGTTTGGTTGGATTTTTCTTGATTACAAACAATGGTAAAATAACTGCATCAATGTTCCTTTCCTTTATGAAATAAAAAACATCAATGCCTTCAGAAAAACAACTCAAAACAGAAGCAAACAAGTCTCCATTCTTATCAAGTCATGTTGGAGCACTAGGTAGATGAATATAATCTATAAAAGGAAACACCTCCAACATTTTAGAATGAAGTATGAACAAAATGAACCATTACTTAGATTTCATTGTAAGATAAGAAACCTCATAGCCCTCTCACTTTGATGGAACCAGAATTTTCATGGATGAACTATATTTGAGCCACAGTTACCAACCCCTAAACCATTTAACCCCCTAAACCTCTAAACCCATAACCCATTTAACCCCTAAACCATAAAACTCTAAACCCTTAACGCCTAACCCCTAAACCCTTAACCCCTAACCCATTTAACCACCTAAACTCCTAAAACCCTAACCCATTTAATCCCGTAAACCCAAATAACCCCATTAACCCCCAACCCTTAACCCCTCGACCTGTTTGCCTTTTTATCCCCCGTGCCTTCGACGTTCGGGTGGGTCAGGTCAGGCCAGGTCATGTGATGGCACCCAAGGAAACACGTTCGGGTCGGGTCGTGCTGTACTATGAGGGCGCCCAAGGAAACAAAATATAAAAGAAAACACCTCCGACATTTCAAAATGAATTATAAGAAAAATGAACCATTACTTAGACTGCATTGTAAGCCAAGAAACCAAATTTATTAATGCAAGGATCTACAATCCTAGTTTTGTGTAGTTTGCTCCATCTAACATTATAAGCATACTTTCCGATTACAAATGGAGTATGTTGACATAAATTGAAGATTAATTCCTTCATGTGAGTTCATCATATGGAAATTTAGTACAACAAAAATGGGAATATGACATACTAAGGGTCAGCTCTGTAATTACGGATTTTAATTTCTTTTCAACATTCTCCACCAATACCTGAATCATTGGGTGCTCTTCTTTGATATGCCTCAACCTGTAGTACAAGGTCTGAAAAATCCTCCCTTGACATTCTTCCCAACTTGCCATGTATTTTTATGCAGCTTCGACCCTGACCAATGTCTTTCCCCTGCTTATGTTTCACTAATACCAACCAATATAAGGTCCAAGCTTTGATCCCAACTGCAGCCCTGTCATTTTATTTGGGTCAGTTTGGGTTGGGTCGGGTCAGTTTGTATGAGGGCACCCAAGGAAACGCATTCGGGCGGGTCCAGTCAAGTCGTGTCGTGTGAGGGCGCCCAAGGAAACGCGTTCAGGTGGGTCGAGTCAAGTTGTTTCGTGTGATGGCACCCAAGGAAACGCGTTCGGGTTGGTTGAGTCAGGTCGGGTCATGTGAGGGTGCCCAGGGAAACACGTTCGGGTGGTTCGGGTCGGGTCGGGTCGTGTGAGGGCGCCCAACGAAACTCGTTCGGGTGGGTTGGGTCAGGTCGGGCCATGCGAGAGCGCCCAAAGAAACACGTTCGAGTGGGTCGTGGTGTTGGGTTGTGTGAGGGCAGTCGTATAAAAAATGTTAAGTTGTGACTGCTAGTGTGCCTTGTCCACATTTGTATGACCCATTTTCCGTTTTCTCCCTTGTGCCTTCGTTCAAGCGGGTCAGGTCATGCCTTGTGGCATATGTTTGTGTGACCCATATTCCTTTTGCTCCCTTGTGCCTTCATTCAGGTGGGTTGGGACGTCAGGTTGTGTGAGGGGGCGCAAGGAAACACATTCAGGTCGGGTAGGGTCATGTGAGGGCGCCCAAAGAAACACATTCAGGTTAGGTTGGGTCATGGGAGGGCACCCAAGAAAACGCATTCAGGGTAGGTTGGGTCGAGTCAGGTCATGTCGTGTGAGGTCCCCCAAGGAAACATGTTCAAGCAGGTCAAGTCGAGTCGGGTTGTGTGAGGGCACCCAGGGAAACACATTCAGGTTGTTGAGGTTGGGTCGGGTCGTGTGAGGGCACCTAATGAAACACGTTTGGGCAGGTCGTGGGGTCAGGTCGTGTGAGGGTGGTCGTATAAAAAATGCTAATTTGTGACTGCCTTTGTGCCTTGTGAACATTCGTTCGACCCATTTTCAGTTTTCTCCCTTGTGCCTTTGTTCGAGTGGGTAGGGTCGTGCCTTGTGGCAGACGTTCGTGTGAACCATTTTCCTTTTTCTCCCTTATGCCTTTGTTCGAGCGGGTCGGGACATAGGGTCGTGTGAGGGCGCCCAAGGAAACGTGTTCGGGTCGTGTGAGGGCAACCAAGGAAACGAGTTCGGGTTGGGTCGGGTCGTGTGATGGCGCTTAAGGAAATGCATTCAGGGCGAGTCAGGTCAGTTCGGGTTGGGTCAGGTGATGTGAGGGCATTGAAAGAAAAGCGTTCAAGTCAGGTTTGGCTGGCTCGTGTCGTGTGAGGGCGCTCAAGGAAAATCGTTTGGGTCAGGTTTGGCTGGTTCGTGTCATGTGAGGGCGCCCAAGGAAAAGCGTTCAGGTCTGGTTAGGTTGGGTCGTGCCCTTTGAGGGCGCCCAAGGAAATGCGTTCGAGTCAGGTCATGTGAGGGAGGTCATATCAAAAATGCTAAGTTGTGACCGCCCATGTGTCTTGTGCACATTCGTATGACCCATTTTCCATTTGCTGCCTTGTGCCTTCATTCGGGAAGGTCGGGTTGGGTCAGTTTTTGTGAGGGCACCCAAGGAAATGCGTTTGGGTCGGGTCAGGTCAGGTCATGCCATGTGAGGGAACCTAAGGAAACACATCCGGGTTGGGTCCGGTCGGGTCATGTGAGGGCTGCCATATCATAAATGCTAAGTTGTGACTGCCCGTGTGCCTTGTGCATGTTGATGTGACTCATTTGTCGTTTGCTCCCTTGTGCCTTCGTTTAGGCAGGTCGGGTCGTGCCGTGTGAGGGCGCCCAAGGAAAGGCATTTGGGTCGGGTTGGGTCGAGTCGTGTGAGGGTGGCCATATCAAAAATGCTAAATTGTGACCGCCCATGTGCCTTGTGCATGTTCATGCGACCCGTTTTCCTTTTTCTCGCTTGTGCCTTCATTCGGGCGGGTTGGGATGTAGGGTTGTGTGAGGGCGCCCAAGGAAATGTGTTTGGGTTGGGTCAAGTCGTGTGAGGGTGCCCAAGGAAACGCATTCAGGGTGGATCCGATTGGGTCGGGTTGGATCGTGTGAGGGCACCTAGGGAAACGTGTTCGGGTCGGGTCATGTCGTGTGACGACGCCCAATGAAACGCGTTCGAGTCGAGTCATGTGAGAGAGGTTGTATCAAAAATTCTAAGCTGTGACTGCCCATGTGTATTGTTCACGTTCGTGTGACCCATTTGTCGTTTTCTCCCTTGTGCCTTCGTTCGAGCGAGTCAAGTCGGGTCGGGTCGTATTAGGGCACCCAAGGAAACATGTTCGGGTTGGGTCGAGTCGTGTTGTGCCATGTGAGGGCACCCAAGGAAACGCGTTCGGGTCAGGTTTGGTCGGGTTTTGTGAGGGCGGTCGTATAAAAAATGCTATGTTGTGACCGCCCGTGTGCCTTGTGCACGTTCGTGTGACCCATTTGTCGTTTTCTCCCTAGTGCCTTCGTTCAGGTGGGTTGGGTCATTCCATGTGAGGTCGCCTAAGGAAAGGCATTTGGGTCGGGTTGGGTTAGGTGGTGTGAGGGTGGCCATATAAAAAATGCTAAATTATGACCACCTGTGTGCCTTGTGCTGCACGTTCGTGTGACCTATTTTCCTTTTCCTCCCTTGTGCCTTCATTGGGGCGGGTCAGGACGTAGGGTTGTGTGAGGGCGTCCAAGGAAACACGTTCGGGTTGGGTCGGGTTGTGTGAGGGCACCCAAGGAAATGCATTCAGGGCGGATCCGGTCGGGTTGTGTGAGGGTGCCCAAGGAAATGCGTTCGGGTCGGGTCAGGTCAGGTCGTGTCATGTGAGGGCGCCCTAGGGAACACATTCAGGTCAGGTCGCGTGAGGGAGGCCGTATAAAAAATGCTAAATTGTGACAACCCATGTGGCTTGTGCATGTTCGTGTGACCCATTTGTCGTTTTATCCCTTGTGCCTTTGTTTGGGTGGGTCTGTTCTGGACGCGTCGTGTGAGGGTGCCTAAGGAAATGCATTCGGGTCGGGTCTGGTCGGGTCAGGTCATGTGAGGGTGGTTGTATAAAAAATGCTAAGTTGTGACTGCCTGTGTGCCTTGTGCACGTTTGTGCGACCTATTTGATGTTTGCTCCCTTGTGCCTTCATTCAGGCAGGTCGGGTTGTGCCGTGTGAGGGCGCCTAAGGAAAGGTGTTTGGGTCAGGTTGGGTCAGGTCGTGTGAGGGTGGTCGTATCAAAAATCCTAATTTGTGACCACTCATGTCCCTTAATGTGCACGTTCGTGCGACCATTTTTCATTTTCTCCCTGGTTCCTTAGTTCGGGCGGGTCGGGTCGTGCGGTGTGAGGGCACCCAAGGAAACACATTCGAGTCAGGCCGGGTCGTGTGTGTGGATAGTTGTAAGTTTTACATATTAAATAATTTATATAAACCTTAATATCTTATCTATTTATATTCAATTTTTAATTTAATACTATATAAAATTTGATTTTTAAAATATTATTATTTACATTTAATTTTTAAATTTTTAATTTTAATTCCAATTCCCACCTCAAAAAAATTTTACCCTTCACCCCAGCCTCTCTATTCCTGCCTGCAAAAAATACACCCTTCACTGCACTGCTCGACTCGACCCAGAAACTGTCAGACTCGGGTTGAACCTGACTCGACCCTACTGAACTGCCCAACGCCCTAAGGGACCCAACTCGCCCTGAACCTGAATGTTGAATATGTTTTCCACGACTCGACCCTTCTGTTTCTTCAACTTCATTGGAGCAAGGTGTGGATCGTGTTAGGAATCTATAATTTTAGCAGATTGGTGAGACTAAAACTGCAGAAGCAACATTGTTTCAACCAACTTTGGGATTCTAGGATCTAGCCCTCTTGAATCCGGAGAGGGATCTCTCCAATAAGTGCAAAGATGGATTTGTCTTTGAAGTTTGGGGTTATGATATTAGGCTAGTTATGAAGGCCAAGGGTTTTGTTTGTTTTTTGGATGGTTGAGCATGAATACTGTTTGAGGTAGAAAGTCCTGAATGCAAAGAGTTTCAAAGGTGAGAAGTTGCAAGCAATCAGAGTAAGCTTTGGCCAAAAGATAGATAATTGCAGGTTTTAGTCCATTGGGCTATGGAGTCATAATAGGGTTTAATTGGAACAGCAAGAGGCAAGAGTGGTCCATGGGGCAAGTCATCTATGTCTAAGGATCTCTTTAAAGTTTGATTTATGGAATGAAATGATACAATAAGAAAGAGAAATAAACAGATGCAGAACAAAGAGCAACCCAGGATCTGGTAAGTACTTCTAAACTAGCCAGCCTTTGACATAGACTCAAGAAAAACATAAAAGTAAACTAGGATCTGGTAAGTACTTTTAAACTATCCAACCTTTGATACACTTTCAATAGAAAACACTTTAAAACAAAGGGAAAATTGAAGGCAACTTTTGGAGAAGAAACTAGCGGGTCGGGCTCACCACAAATCCTCTCCTAGCTCTGCTTTACTTGGTTACTTTCAAGACAAACACAAAGATAACACAGAAAGGCCTAAGATCTAGTAAGTACTTCTAAACTAGATAGCTTTTAACACATTCCAAGGGAAACATTCAAACAGTAGTGGAGATAAAACTGGGACCAGGGCTCACCATATCTTCCTCAGTTCATCTTCACAAAACATATACTAAAAATAACATTTAAAAATAACATTTAGCTAAGGAAATAAGATGAGGGAACGCCAGCATTCCTATGCTTAAACTGAATTAAATCATTCCTAAATAACACAGATTGGAAGAAAACATATATATAAAGATTTTCAGTCAGAGAAGGTTACTGATGTACAGTAGGTCCTAACTCTATGCATTCTGCTCTTTATAAGAGAATATGAAACACAGTGAAAACAGAAACAAAATCACAAGTTACAATTAGAGAAACATCACCGTCAAGATCCCATAAATCATCTTGTATTGATGCTCCAAACCAGTTACAACTTTAAGTCCAGTGCTTTAGTTTAGCAACCATATACACATCTCAGCCTAACCTATCTATCACCAGTAGAGCTCCAAGAGCCAGTGAACACTATTTACAATCAGAAGTTTAAGCTCAAGTTTATATCAAAGTTCTGCAACCAACCCCTCACTCATCTTCTGCAGAAGTATATATAGAAGAATGAGGAGGTGAGATCTGATAAAATATCTCCAATTACAATTAATACAGATTTAATGGCTTCTTGGCCTTTGAGGGGCTCAATGAAGAAACTTACATGGGTGCACTCTGTACTAAATTTTTTTTACATAAATTTTAAGCTCGGTGGGAGCTTTTGTTGACCTTTGAGGCTCTGTGTGGTGTCGAAGTAACTCTGCAGATGTTTGTCATTAATTTCCTAGGCAGGGTTTCCTCTTTGGCTGCGTTTTGAGACAAATATCTGATCCTGATCAATAAATTCGGCCTCTGATTGAATACTTTGAGGCACATGTGGCATCGTGGTAGCTAGAGGGATCAATTTGCCTCAATTTGTAGCGGTGGAAAGTTTCATGTTGATAAAACACTTCAGATTTTATTTAAACTGTGTTTTGAATCGGGGATTAGGCTTTTGATAAACATCTTAGACGTAATCCCCGCAATAGTTGTCTTTAATCCTCTGTTCTGATAAATTTTGGTCTTCGTCACTGATACTCTCTGACTGCGCCCGATGCATGGTTTTTACTGATGTACAGGGCTGCGTAGGGGCGATATGGCATCAATGCCCAAAGAAACACTGATGAAACGTGTTTTTAACACCCTGTGATGATTTTCTTTGATGAATCGAAGGCAGGAAGATCGTCATCCTCTGCCTTCGATTTTTTCTTCAGAAATGGTGAAAAAAACCATTTAAACCCTGCAAAATACAAACAAATATTAAAAAAATCTGCATATATAGGCTTATTGCTGCGGAGGACATGTGGAGAAGCGTGGATGTTGGATGGCATCATCCAACGGTCGAGATTGATCGGGAGAAGGCATAGTGAAGGCGGAAGAAATGTTTAAATCAGAGCCGTCAATCGCGCAGAGATTGACGGTCGGGAGCGGAAACGGGAAGTCAAAGCAGAAAATGTTGACTAGGCAATTGAATCAGGGCGATGAAATATGGACCGTTGATCTGCAGATCAGATCGATGGCGGGGATTAGTTGAAAGCCATGCTGCAGCCCGGTTAACTGTCGGGTATCTTCAGTGAGCGATAGCCGTTGGATAGCCCGCCCCAGATCGGATGGTGGACAACGATATCGCGCGGTGTCCACATCTGAATGTTAACGCGCGATGGACGGTGGTTTTATGAACAGTACCCAGGACGCGTGTCAACCGATGAGTGGAATCGCTGGCGATCGAGAAAAAACCGCCTTCGCCCAAAGGCGGTGTGATGAATACCACGCGGTTTTTGGAATGGTTAGTGGATGGCGAGGACCACCAGGGAGATGGACTCCGCGTCATCTGATCTTCAGATCAGATCGACGGTGCGGAATGGTTTAAAATTTGAACTGGCGGAAAATTAATAAAATAATAAAACCGACGATTTTTAATATATAACCAAGGTTTTAAACTTTGGCCGGGAATTATTAATACAAAAAATGGCTTGGCGCTCGATTGCGGGGCCGTGGGCACATGGGAAATGATGTAACCGAGGGTCAATGGAAAAAAGGGCTAGGACCCATATATGCCCAAAATGTGGGTTTTTATGGTTTTTTGAATGATTTTCAAAGGGTTATAGGGGTTCTGATAAGGCGAAAAAGGAGTTTTCAACCTTGTCAAGGGGTTTTGATGAAGGGGAAAGGGAAAAATCATGAAAATGAGGGATTTTTCATGGGAGATGAAAGGGTTAAAATGAGGTCAGTTTTGGAAAAAGGGGAAAAGGAAAAAGGTGTTTGCAGCAGTATTCTGGCTTGGAAATCAACATGATTTCTAAGTGTAAAAATGGGAATAGTAGTGAAGTTCGGACAGAGAATAGGCATGAGGCCTTCAAGAGTCTTCAAGAGCCAACAATTTTTAGCAATGAAATTTGTTCCTTGAAGGCTCAAAAAAGTCTTAGCCACCTTTTGATATAACAAATTTTATAGGTGGCTAACAGATCGAATCCATGATTTTATGGGCTCTGAGGTGCTAGGAGGTCATAATTATGGTTTATGGTATCCAATCTCGAAAGAATCTGAAGGTAACAGTGAAGACTCCACACAAGAAACACCATGGCTCAATCAAAACAATTTTGAAGAATACATCTGTGCATAATTTCTTAGAACCCTAAAACCCCTAAGCCTTTGTCTACTGGATTTCTCTTATTTTGCTAGAACTGGGAGCCGAGTTGCTTATCGTCAAACTAGGAGTTAGTTTTTTATTGCCAATTCAAGACAAAGTTTGTATCGCCAGGATCGGGAGCCGAGTGTCAAGGCAGGGTTTTGCTAGCAGGGTTTTTCTAGGCATAGTTTTGCTAGGGTTTTTGCAGGGTCTTAATCTTGAGTATGAGGTCAGAGTTTGATGTGTTTTCATGAGGGAAAATTATTGAGTCATTGTTGAGATGCTACAATGAAGGAATAATCACATCAGCACTTAAAATCAATTACCTAGCATTTCTTTATTTATTTTTTCTAGATCAAAGCAGTGACAACTTTTTTTTTAATTTTCTTTTATAGGTTCTATCTCACAATAATTTGGAATGTAATGGCATTGATGCAATTTTCATTAAGGATCAAGCTCTTACGAATGAAGGTGAGTGCAACAGGTTGAAAATCTGATTGTCTTGAATCTATCTTTAATATTTGAAAATAATACATATTAAGTCTGCATCACGATATGAAAAATTATATAAAAGTTCATGTCTACAAATTGAGATCCACATTAGTAAATTGGGTTTAACCCATCAAAGATAAATGACATGCACGTGTATTTCATCTATTATCCATTGTGTAACATTATATATATATATATATAATCCAAAGTGGGAAAATAAGTAAGAGTTTTAAAAATGAACGGTTTTTTGGAAATGACCGGTTCCACATATGACTACTGGGCTAGTAGATGCAGTATGTTAGCCACCTATAATAATTTGTCAAAGAAAACAGATGTCTAAATTTGTCATCAAGCCTTCAAGTGATAAATTCCCTTGAAAATCTATCATCCTTGAAGTCTTATGTTTTTCCTATCCTGGAGATTCATCTTCACTATTGTTTCCATCTCAAAACCATGTTGATTCACCAAGGAAAGATGTTCCAAAGGCCTCTGAAACTGCCTATTTTCACTTATTTCCCCCCCATTTTCATAAAACATTCTTTTCATATTTTAACCCTCCTTTTAGCCTCTAAAAGACTTAAATCCACTTTAAACCTTTAAAGTTTCATTTTCAGGCTTGAAAAACCTTTTCTTTTCTCTCTACCGAAAGCCAAAAAACCCTCAAAAATCCCTTTATTTAGGCCTAAATGCGGTCTTTTGCACTACAAAGGTATTAGCCCCAAGGGCTTAAAATCCCTTAACCCCTCTTCCACACGACCCATGCTATGACCAAGTGCCAAGGCCTCTTCGCAATATCTCTTTTTCCCAAACCCTCTTCATTCTTCTCTGATGCGATCCCAGCCGTTCATTCATGTAGATCCAACGGTTCACACTTAACCCGTCGTTCACCCCGCGACAAAGAAAATCATGTCATATACCTGGCCCACCAGTTCTTCCACCCGCACACATTGCCGCTTGTCGCATGCAACCCACACTGTCCGATCAACACCGCACGATCCAACGGCTTAAACTCCATTTCGCAAATTTTTTGTGCCCGAGAATTAACGTTTCAAAATTTTACGAAATGGGCAGTTTTAAGAATCCACATGTTTCCCAGTGTATGGAATCGCATTCCATCCGCCCAAAACCGCCTTCCCCCATTCTTTTGTGTGAAAACCATAACCCATTTTCTACCATACTGCTGCCCTCTGCAATGTCACTCTCGATTTAATCCTAGCCGTCGATCTCTAAGAGTGCACAGTCCATGTTATATCACGATCTTATTCATTTTCTCTCCATCTCTCTCCCGAAATGCTAATCGAGAGATCTCCACCGTAGATCATCCTGATCTAACGGTCCACATCCCTCATCGCACCCAAACCTCCATTAGACCTGGTTAGCTTCTCTACCAAGGTTTTCTTCGCGATTTTCCACTACAATCACCATCCGCACTGCTCCTCGCCCTCCAGCTAAGCCTTCTGTAAGCAGTGTAACCCAATTCATAGGATTTCCTAACATGTTGGCGCTATGTTTGCAGGTTTAATGGTGGTCCTTCCCAGCTTGCCCCACAGTCACGAAAGATGACAGAAAAACGAAGGGTGATGACCCTGTGGCATAAGTAAATTCAAAAGGGGTCAATAGGGATATGTTTCGTGTCTCAAACAATGGATCATGACCTTTGTTCACATGACCAAACCCCCCAGACATCAAAACCGCCACTGTAGAAATCAGAGTTAAAGATCAAAGGAGTTAGTGCAGTACATTGAATATTTGATACCTAATCCACAGCTACAAACAGAGGTGTAGTTCATAAACCATAAAGAAGATCAAGGAAGCTTAATAAAGCTTAAAACATAGGTTAAATTCAAATCATTGATTACAGCAGTGCAAAATATATATCAACAGAACATTCCTCTTACTGAAGAAAGGACCAAATTCCTACTACCCATTCTCTATTCTTCATCGAGCCCCAGAACAGTTATTATTCCGACAGAATTTCCTAAACTGTCAGTACGTTGGTTGCACAACATGGAAGACCTAAAAGCTATTTTTTCTACCTTACTTTTCACAGAGGATGAAACAGAGTACTACAGTCAGGCAAGTATTTCACATAACATACCTTAGGGGTTATTGTCAAACTGACAAAAACTCCTAATTCATCTAAAGGGTACACACAATTAATGTAAACCATTAAGCAGAGTGGGCATTCGAATACTTATTCCCCTCTATCTTAATGAACCATTTAAAGTCCTATCTACCACTACTATCACTAGTTCACCTATAAGATCCCATGAAAAATACAGTGAAAAGGTTGGTTGGAAACTACTGTATTGTAAGTTGTTTTTTGAGTTAGAGTTATGAGTAGTCGTTGTAAATAGGCTGGGAGATGATTTCTGGATGATATCAAGCTATTGGACAAGAATGTATGTGACTGGTTTGGCTCTGCTAATATGACAAGCATGTTCATCAGATCCTGATCTAAGTCATTGGTGATGTGTTTTATCCTCTGTTATTGTTTTCTCACTGTGTTACATGATGTTTCATTTTCTCTGATAAGAAACAATAATTTTAGCTTAGGATATACTGCTGCAAGTACCCTAATGCTTCCTGCACATTCTTATCTTTATGTTTTCTGCTATTAGTGTATCTCAGAAACAAATTCAATATAATTTAACCAGTTGAAGAGTTGGTTTGCCCATGCTTGCTGATGTATGAATTTAGAGTTTGTTTCTTAGATGTTCTTGTCTGGTTCAGCCGAAAGAATTAAGAAGTAGGGAGATTTAGAGTTAGCCCTGTCCCATAAGTCCTTTTTCCCAAGGTTAGCCTTTTGAAGATCACTTTGAGTTGAGTGTCAAAATCAGAGAAGGTTAAAATTCTTTCTTTGATCTTAGATCTCGCTCTATGTTAAAACTTAAGTGTTTTCTACTATCTGAAAGTGGTCAGGAGGATTGCTGGATTGTTGTCTTTGAAGTTAGCCTCATAGGAGTATCAATCATAGTGGTATAAGGTATGCCCCATCCCTTGACATACTCTGAATTTGTCACCTTGAAAGGCTTTCTTGTTATTCCCATTCACTTCCTTATTGTTTCATACCATGCAATCATCTTAAGAGATCCTCTGATATAAATGACTAGCCCTTTGAAAGCCTTGGATATTTGAATTGCAAGTAAACCCTTTTATGACCCCATCACCCAATGGACCTGTATTATCCTTGAATTATCTCCCCATTGCCGAAAATCCTCCACTACTCCTTCCTTTACATTTCATTAAACTCTCCTTTCAAGGTTTCCCAACCAAACAATCAAAACAAAACCCTGTGCCCCATAAATAGCCTAACATATTGAATTGAACCTTTAATATATACATTTATTTACCTTTATAGAGATATCCCTCTCTGGATCTAGGAGGGCTAGATCCTGAGATCCCAAAGTGGTTTGATGTTGTCTTGTCATTTGGTATTTCCAAATCTACCAAATCACAGGAACCCCAACATAATGGCGACTCTGCTGGGGATTTTCTGAGTAGATTATACCTAATACACTCTTGGGACCTCTGAAATTCCCTTGATTCAAGAGCTCAAGAAGACCAAATTAGCCTTGATTTGGTAAAAATCACTGATGGTGGAAAACAGCCTACTTCAAAACATTTAAAACCCTCCACCTGGTGACTCCACAGTTCCTAAATGACAAAAGACTCCACTGGTGATCATTAGGCCTGCTGATTATCTCTGTTTTCACAAGACTCCACTGGGAGACCATCTTCATCATAACATCACCCACTCTAAAGGAAACTATGAGTATCAGTTTTCTTTGATTAAATCTGTTTACCCCTAAAGACTGCCATATCTAGTTTGAGCTATTTTTGGAAAGTTTGGCCTAATCCTGGCTTCAAGAAGCATCTATACTAGATCCTATCCTGACCCTGATCCTCCTGAGGTAGTTGATAATCCATAGAACCTTCTCTGGAAGTCTTCTAAGCCCAACAATTCAACCATTTTCAAATAGATTACAAGAGTTAATTCCACCCCTGAAAATCTCTTAGCTCTTCCAGATACTCTAGGTGACTTAACCCCTCAAAGAAATTTACCAAGAACTAGGTCACTGAATGGTATTGACCAAATAGATTTTAGGCCACAAAGTTCATTACACCGTAGTGGCCAAAATACTTACAGCAGAGAAACCCCTCCATCAACACCACCTGATATACACATCATTCATAATTTTGGGTCCTCTCACCCTAGATTTACTCATCAATCTTCTGTTGTCGCAAACATTTCTGCCACCTATACATTTTTCATACATACCAACCCACTCCATCATCTTCCCCCTATTATTAATCCTCCTTTCCCTCCAGAGAATCCTACCATGGCAACGTGGTACGACCCTCTAGTCCTCCCTGCTCAACGAGCTGCTTTACCCCAAGGATATCAGACCTCTATTCCATTATATGAAGCGACGGGCTCAACCACTACCTCACAACACATAGATAAAATGAATGAATACTGTGATAGAAATGATATAGTTGATGAGACCATTAAGCTCAGGCTGTTTTCTCAAAGTCTTGGGGGAGAAGTTAGGAAATGGTTTAAAAATCTAGCTCCACGTAGCATCCATGACCTCCCTGGCTTTCATCAATTATTTTTGAACAAGTGGGAAGTTAGGAAGAACCCTCTCCAAACCTTTTCTTAATATGAGAACATTAAGAGAAATGTGGGAGAAGGGGTGCAAGAATATTGTGCTAGGTACAATAGTATTTAAAACGCTTTACCAACCCACATGAAACCTCCTCAAGGGTTAGCCCTCATGAAGTTCCCTGATGGATTTGATCCTGAGATGGCTTACCAACTAAGGGAAAGAGATTTTAACACATTAGAGGACATGCAGAAAGGGGCATTGAGTTTGGAGGAAAAATTAATTGCCAAGAGAGCTAGGATGAGGGCTGAAAAGAAGGTAACCTATAGGGAAGACACCACACCTTCTACATCCGATTCAAAATTGGATCATCTAGCCAAGAACATGGATAGGCTAGAAAGAATGATGGAGAAAATGGCCGTCCAAGCCAACAATCAGAATATGAATCAGTTTCAAAACCAGAACCATAACTTCAGAAAAAACACGCCTCCCAATAGGCAAAGAGATTCTGACCAACAAATCATGCCTCCATTCCAAGAAAATTTCCTTGATGAGGATGAGGGAATAATATAAGAATCAGAGGGAACAAATATTAACATGTTGGGAGGAGGTAATGAAGATCATACATTTTTCACAGAAGACAACCAAGCCTTATTCACGCATTATGAAGATGAAGGGTTAGATTCTGAGGACTATAGGTTAGGATTCGAAAATGCCATCATGCAGGTCCATGAACAATATGACCTCAGAAGCAAAAGGAACCTAGAAACTCCCAAACCAAAAACCTTTGAGATCGTTATCAAGAAAAAACCTGAAAGGACTCCTAAAGAGATTGTTGAAAATAACAGAACAACAGCTGAAGGTTCTAGAAAAACCAAGGGTAAGAACACCCAAGCCATTGAAAAACCAAGCCAAGAAATCAGCAGCACTAGCATCACAGCTACTGCCCCTGATAAAGCAGTCTCAAATAATGTACATCGTGAAAATCAGCAAGCTGATTTTTCCAATAGAGTAGTGACCAACAAAACAGATCTGAACCTGTCAAAGAGTCAGTTTCCTTTCAATTTGGAAAGCGAGATTGCCAAAATCAAAATTTATGTTCTTCTCACTGAGTTGGTCACCCAATATGTATATAAATGTCAAATATTGAAAGATTTGAACTTAGGAGAAAACAATGACTCTGTCAACTTAAATGATGATCAACCAGCTCTTTTGTTTGGCCCAAAAATTGAAGGGAAATTCCAGGAAGGAGTGGTGCCTCCTTTCTATGTCACTTTAAATATCCATGACAAAATCTTACACAATGTTATGCATGACTTAGGGGCTTCACGTAATATTATGCCAAAAGTGATCATGGAGAGATTGGGCCTAGAAATAACCAGATCATACAAGGATTTATATTCTTTTGACTCTAGCAGGGTAAAATTCTTAGGCCTTATCAAATACCTCTGTGTAAATCTAACCCAAATCCCAGCCAAGTGCATAGTGATGGATGTTGTAGTGGCTGATGTACCTCCCAAGTATGGCATGTTGCTATCAAGATCATGGGGTGCTAAGCTGCAGGGTACAATGCAAATGGACATGACATATGCCACTATCCCTGTTTTCAGCCAACCTCGAAGACTTTATAGGGAAGCACACATGAAGTTCATGGTGAGCAGCCCAGAGAAACCAGATAATTCCCCTCTTTACTCTATCCATACAGACCTAGACTCTTTTATCCTTTACAATGATGAGTTTACTAATGATCAAGAGCTGGAAGATAAAAATTTAAGCAACAGAGTAGAAGATACAAATCCAAACATAATGGAAACTCTAGAAATAGAGGAAAACGAGGGAGAAGTGCTTGTAAAGCCTGTTGGGTTAGAAAATAAAAATGATCAAAACCAGGACTGGAGAGAGAAGAGTACCTATCAACATGCTGACCTCAGAAAACAAGATGACATTAAGGATGAAACTGATAACAGATCTACAAATAATCCCTTATGGAGCATGAGCTTTGATGGGTCTTGCACTAAAAGGAGTGCAAGAGCGGGGGTTTGGTTGCACAATACTGAAAACAATCATGCTGAAAGCCATGCTTTCAAATTAAATTTCAAAGGTACAAATAACATAGCAGAGTATGAAGCACTCCTCTTAGGATTACATCTATTGAAAAAACTAGGAGCCAAGAGGATAGTTTTTCATGGAGACTCAGAACTGGTCGTTAAACAAATAAATGGAGAGTACACTGTCAAACATCCCAGATTAAGGGAATATAGAAATGATGCCATGGATCTTTTGAAAAAATTTGTAGAATATGTGCTGGTATTTGTCCCCAGAAGTCAGAACATACTTGCCAATGGTTTGGCTTGTGCTGCTAGTTCATTGTTCAAACGAAATACAGACCAGAAGTACCAGACAATGAAAAATATTGGTAGGTATTTGAGGGTGACAAACAGATAGAGGATTTTCTGCTTTCCAAGAACGAATTTGAAATGCCTAATTCTAACTCTAAATCTAATAAATATTGTTTGGATAAAGAGCCCCATAATGAAGAAAAATCATTCCCTATTGCAGAAATAAACATGTTGACCAGAGATTTTGAAAATCAAAAAGAAGAGGGAGACATGAAATTACTACAGTCCAAAGACAAAGGCATACCCCGAGGACTATCACCCCTTGAAAACCTCTTCGATTTTAATAATGTGGCAAAGAAGCCAACAATAGAACCCACTGATTTTGATATTTAAGAATGCAATATAGGCAGCAAGGACCAACCTAAGATGATCAAATTATCTAAAACATTGCCAGCACATATCTGAAATACATTGATTTATTTAAAGATTTTGTTGATGTTTTTTCTTGGAGCTATGAAGATTTGAAGGCCCATGACAGAGAGATCATCCAGCACAAAATACCATTGAAAGAAAACCAGAAACCTTTTAGGAAAAATCTGCGTAGAATAAACCGTGCACAGTTACCTCTGGTAGAAAAAGAAATTAAGAGAATGTATGATGCTGGGATCATAGTCCCTGTGAGGTTTTCAGACTGGGTATCCAACCTAGTGGCTGTAAGGAAAAAGACAGGAGAAATAAGGCTGTGTATCGATTTCAGGAACTTAAACAGAGCCTCATTAGAGGAAAATTACCCCTTTCCCAAAATGGAACACATCCTTCAAAGGGTAGTTGGTTCTAAGAGGATTTCACTACTAGATGGCTTTTCAAGATACAACTAGATCTTAGTGCTCCCAGAAGATCAACTTAAAACAGCCTTCACCACTCCTTGGGGTACCTTCATGTATGTGAAGATGCCTTTTGAGTTGATGAACGCAGGTGCCACCTTTCAAAGAGCCATGGACATTGCATTCTCAGAGGAAATAGGTTACTTCATTGTAATCTACCTTGGTGACATTACAGTTTATTCCAAAATTGATGAAGAACACCTTAAACATTTGAGAAAAGTCTTTGAAAAATGCAGAAGGTTTAGGTTATCTTTAAATCCCAAAAAGACATTGTTTGGTCTCCAAGAAGGTAAACTTCTTGGTCACATCATATCTGAGAAGGGGATTAAAATAGACCCAAAAAGGGTTGAAGGTATATTGCAAATTAGTCACCCTAGAAACATCAAGGAGTTGCAATCTTTCATTGGAAATATTAATTTCTTGAGAAGGTTCATACCCAACCTAGCAGAACTCCTTAGAAACATGAAAAACATGCCAAAGAAAGAAGTAGGAGTTAAATGGACTCTAGAAGCCAAGAAATCCTTTGAATTGGTAAAACTTGCACTCACCCAAGCACCAGTTCTCATCAACCCTGATTTCACTAAGGATTTCCTCATATTCTCATTTGCATTAGAACATACTGTGGTTGTTGTCCTGTTACAGAAAAATCTAGAAGGGCAAGAGAAGCCAATTTCATTTTTCAGCAAGGCATTAAGAGATGCACGTCTGAAATATAATATCATGGAAAAACAGGCCTATGCCTTGGTAAAGGCCTTGAAGGATTTCAGGGTGTATATTTTACATTCCCATATTATTTCCTTTGTGCCTAGTACAGTGGTGAAAGACATTTTGTCACAAGATCCAAATGGAAAAAGAGGCAAGTGGATTGCTATGATACTAGAATATGATTTGGAAATCAAACCCACTAAACTCATCAAGGGTCAAGGCCTAGCACAATTGATGGTTGAATCTAACTTACAAGCCCTTGACATAAATATGGTAAATGCATTAGATGAACAAGGAGGAATACTAGCTTCCATTGTTGAAGAGAAATTCCAAAACTCACCTTGGTACACTAATATCTTGTATGTGCTTATCAATCTCAATGCTCCTCCTGGTTTATCTAAGACAAAGGCAAGGTTTTTAAAGTTGAAAGCTAGAAATTATTGCATTTTAAATGAATGTTTATATTGGAAAAATGCCAATGGTTTATTGCTTAAATGTTTTCCTGGAGTTTATGCAGATAGAATCAAACATGAGTTTCATGAAGGAGAATGTGGAGGCCATCTCTACTGGAAAGCCACTGCCAATAAAATCCTTAGAGTGGGCTATTACTGGCCCACCCTTTTCCAAGATGTCCACAAAATGATAGTTTCCTGCCACAAATGCCAAATCTTTGAGGGCAAAAGGAAACTCCTCCCCTTACCTTTACAACCAGTCACTGTTGAAGCTCATTTTCAATAGTGGGGCCTAGACTTCATTAGAGAAATCCACCTTGCTTCATCTACACAACATAAATGGATACTCATAGCCACTGACTATTTCACTAAATGGATAGAGTCCATCCCTTCTAGGAATGCCACAGACTCAGTTATCATAAAATTCCTTGAAGACCATATCCTATCTAGATTTGGCTGCCCTAGGAAAATTATCACTGACAATGCAGCTGCATTTGGTTCCAAAAAGATAATTGATTTTTTTCATAGGTATTAGATTGTACTTGGCCATTCCACTGCATATTACCCTCAATGTAATGGGCTGGCAGAATCATCAAATAAAATTTTGGTGACCATCATCAAGAAGCTGCTGGAAGAAAACAAGAAGTCATGGCATAATAATTTGGTGCATGCTTTATGGGCAGACAGGTTGAAAACAAAGAAATCTATTGGAATTTCTCCCTATCAACTTGTTTATGGAGCAGATGTAGTATTCCCTACCATTTTGGGAGTACCCGTGATAAAATTGGTCCATGAAATACAATCAGAAGAAGATAGCATGGTGAGAAGTATCAATCAGACCATACATCTCCAGCAGACAAGGGAAGAAGTCTACAACAGGGCTCATAAAGTACAAGAGAATATCAAAAGGTTGTTTGATAAGAGGACAAAGGCCTGTGATTTCAAAATTGGAGACAAGGTACTCAAATGGGACTCTAGGAGGGAAGATAAGGGTAAGCACGGAAAATTTGACAATTTATGGCAAGGCCCTTACATCATTCAATCTTCCATTGGTCCCAATTCATTTTTTCTACAAGAGATGGATGGTACAGACTTGTTTGGGGGTCCTGTTAATGGAAAGATGCCCAAGCATTACTTCTGCTGAAATTCAGTTTAAAGTTTTCACTTCCATTATAAATACCATTTCTTTGTTTTGTTCTAAAGAAAAAAGAAAAATATACAAAATAATAAGAAGAATGGGTTCAGACAAGCTCAAATCTTGAACCTGTGGAATTCTAAAAGAATGGCTCAAATCCGATCAAAACCTGAGCCAGAGAAAGGGAAAGGCTGGTTCTAACATGCTCAAAACTTGAGCCAGCGAAGAAAAGAAGAAGGAACAACTCTAACAAGACCAAAACCAAAGATGAAATGAAAGGAAAGATGACTCTAAAAAGCCCAAAATCTAAGTCACAAACAGAAGGAAGGATGTTTTGAATTTCAGGTCTTTAGCCTTCAAAATTTGGTTTTTACAGTTCTTCAAGCTTTAGTTCATGAGAAGTTGTTTTTATGCCACGGACCCACAGCAAATCAGATAGTCTAATCCTGGTTTGGTTGTGTTTCAATTTCTGTTTTAGAATATAGAGAATGAAAATCTACCAGACAGTTTAATCCTGGCAGATATTAGTTTAGGTAGAGAAGCTATGAGACCAACTGTTTAATCTGGTCTCATGGAGGAATAAGGGTAGAGTTAGATTAGTTTTGTTTTCAATAAAAAATGATGATGAAATAGATCTGCAAGTCTAAATGCACCTGGAAGAAAAAATGTTAGGACAGTAGGATGGGTAGGTAGCTGTTTGGGGAAAGTTTTGCTGCTGATATCATTCTCATCATGTCTGTAACAGCTAAATAAAAGAAAAATAAAGGTGGTCAAGCACAAGGCTCTAGCCTACTTCCAAAGATTATATATGAGATTCTTGACACCTTCAAGAAGATGCCATCCTTACGTGGAGCCACTGTTAGCCACCTATAATAATTTTTCAAAGAAAATAGGTGGTTAAATTTGTCATCAAGCCTTCAAGTGATAAATTCCCTTGAAAATATATCATCCTTGAAGTCTTATGTTTTTCCTATCCTGGAGATTCATCTTCACTGTTGTTTTCATCTCAAAACCATGCTGATTCACCAAGGAAAGTTGTTCCAAAGGCCTCTGAAACTGCCTATTTTCACTTATCCCCCCCCCCCTGTTGGGAAAAATACTGAGAGGGGGGGTGAATCAGTATTTAGAGCTGACTGAAAACTTTTTACTTTTTCTTTGAGCAGATTTCCATACGCATTTTTTATGAACTGAACTAGCGTATGCACACGGAAATATAGAAGGAAACTAGCGTATACTGATTTATCTTTCAGATTTAGAGAATCAGTATTTTAAACAGATTTATCAGTTATGAATAAGGCTAGATAATTAAAAGTTATGAGCAGTAAACAACAGTATAAAGCATCACACACATGAACACCAAGATTTAAGGTGGAAACCCAAATCGAGAGAAAACCACCGCTGATGTCGTCTCTGTCTTCAATATTTATTATATAGAAAACCTTTTACAACATTGTACTGATGCAGACTTATACCAGTACGCAGGCTTCTACTTGCAGAAGGCTAAAAACTTCTCTCATTTTCCAGCTACAACTGGAAGGGAGCTCCAACCCCCTGATCTCGTTTACCAGCCTCTCCTGGAAGGGAGCTTCAACCCCCTGATTTCAACACCAGCTTCTACTGGCTGAAAGCTTCTGCGCCATCTTGAAGGCTTCAACCTTCAGACCCACTGTAGACCACGTTTCATCAATTTTCATACTGGATCAAACAGCTTCAACACAACCCTTCACTTAACATCAACAAACATATTTTGCCCAATACTTCAAACAGAACAGTGAGACCACTATAACCAGAATATCAAAAATAACCCAGACTTCAGAATAGATATACAGATACAAACTCAACCCTGAACATTCATTAATTCAAATAGCATACGCTACTTTTATTCACTGAAGCCGCGTGTATACGCGCTTTCCTGCTCACCAACCTGCGTATGCCTCTGTGCATATTGTTTTTCATAACATGAAATACATACGCCACTTCTATTCACCGAAGCTGCGTGTATATGCACTTTTCTTCGTATCAACTTGTGTATACGTCTGAGAATACTGATTTTCAGAATGTGATCAATCTCAGATTCAGATCTGAGGCTTTCAGTCACACACCTTCTCATCAATGCAGAACCTTTAGACAGTCAGTCAGATTTAACCATGTTTTCTCACTCATTGATTAGATTTGTTCATTATCAAATCAGCAGCAAACTCCATATTCAATCAACCCAGAACTTCAAGTAGACTTCATTAACCGACAACAGAGAGAAAACAGAAATCACAGAAGTAATATCTATAAATAAGCTTCAGAAACCCTAATTTCCATATGCGCTTTTAATGAAGCAAACCCGCGTATATACACGCTTTTACCGAGACAAACTAGCGTATAGATCTGTAAAAGATAAATTTTGCAGAACAGACCAGATCTATAAACTTACCCAGATTTCTTCAATTTCTTCATCAGACTTGTGCTAGGTCTTCATCATTTCTTTTATAGATCATCCTAGAGATTCATCATTTCTAGATCTAGAGATCTTGAACCTTCATCATATCCATAGGTGCATCATAGATTCAGATCTATCAATTAAGAACAGAGTTCAACCATGCAGATATTCCTTAGAGGAATTTATTCATCAACAACCCTTACACATGCACACTTTGCACTATGATCTTCTTCTCCTTAAATAGATTTAGATTTTACCAATACCATGAGCCAAAACCACACAACTTATGATGGTATTCTTGGACGGAATCAAATAAACCATACAGCACTCAATGCTGTGTGCCAAAACCATGGTAATTCCCCTTGGTATTATAAATTTGGAGCGCAAAAGGGCATATGCGACTTGAGACGTACTTATCTGCGTGCATACGCGACTTGGCCTTTACAAACTCGCGTATACATTGTGACATATTATATTTATCATTTCTTCAGCACTTACTGGAATTTTTTTCTCTGTCACATATGAACTGAACTGTAGATACATTATTCTTACATCTTTAACACATAGGTTGCTATCCAAAGACAACTTCATCAAGTAGGTTGCCATCAAGGACAACACATTGCATCATATTGCCAACAATCTCCCCCTTTGGACTTGATGGAAACCATGATGGTGTTTGATCACCACAACAGATAGATACATTGATTATAACCATTATTAAAACACCATGATACTCTCCCCCTTTGACATCAAGGGCAAAGGGCGAATCAAAACCAAAACAAGGTTTTTCTTCTCTTGTAGAAAGAAGAGCTCTGTAGATCTGATGTGCACTAAAGTGACCATGCTCCCCATGAGTTCACGCTGAATCTTCAAACATATTTTTCAATGAAGTACATTACTCTATGACCTTTCCTATCACCAAGGACCCATACTTACTTCAATGATCCAACCAAGTGGATTTACATATGTGACTCAAGTACCCAACCAAGTGGGTTTACATATTTTGACTCAACTACCCAACCAAGTGGGTTTACAAATTTGAAGAAGTCCTTACATGACTGAATATTACAATTTTTTACATCATGGGTCTCAACATGACCTTTTTCATAAAATTATAGAAATGACTTATACAATCAAGATCAAAGAATCTCAAGCATGAGATCAGACTACAACAAATAATTAGAATGCCAACAATGCATCCTTTCCACATGACCAATGCTCCCCCTTAGCCTGTGCATCCTGAATACTTTCAACAAGGCATCTTCATCAGAAGCATTAGAGAATGAAACAGAAGTATGAGAGCTGGAACATCACCAGAGATACCCAACAGCACCACAGCTGTGCTGAAGAATGCTAACCCAAAAAATTTGTTAGCAAACACCCATACGCGGTTTTCTGTGTATAAACTCACGTATATACGTGACTGTCCTTCAGGAAATCCGCGTATCCAATTTAATATTCTAAATTTAAGTAGATCTGATCTTCTGAGAGGCAGAGACAATTCCCAGCTTCTGTCTGAGATATTCGAACGCTTCCCTGGGTAAAGGTTTGGTAAATATATCAGCAACTTGTTCTTTGGAGGGAACATACTCCAACTTCACCTTTTGTTCAAGCACTTGTTCACGTAAGAAGTGATACTTGATGGGAATGTGCTTGGTCTTGGAATACATAACAGGATTCTTTGAGATACTGATGGCACTTGTATTATCACACATAATGGAGATAGGAGGTGAAAATTTGATTTGAATGTCTTGTAAGGTTTGCATCATCCAAAGAAGTTGAGTGCAACATGATGCTGCAGCCACATATTATGCTTCTGTTGTAGATAAGGAAATAGAGCTTTGCTTCTTGCTGAACCAAGATACTAACCGGGGCCCCATATAGAATGCACCACCACTAGTGCTTTTCCGATCATCAACATTTCCAGCCCAATCTGCATCAGTGTAAGCATGAAGAGTAAGATCAGCATTCTTTGGATACCATAGTCCAAAGTCTTGAGTTCCTTGTAGATATTTGAATATTATTTTAACAGCCTGAAGGTGAGACTCTTTTGGATTAGCTTGGAATCGTCCAACAATCCCAACTGCATGCATAATGTCTGGTCTAGTCCCATTGAGATAAATTAGACTTCCTATCATAGATCTATATTCTGGTTGATTCACCGTGGGAGAATCATCATGAGAAATGAGATTACATCTGGTTATCATTGGTGTACTTACAGGTTTGCACTCTTCCATGCCATACTTCTTCAGAATTTGCTTAAGATATTTTTCTTGTGATAAGAATATGCCATATGTTGCTTGTTGCACTTGCAAGCCAAGAAAGAATGTTAGTTCCCCAAGTAAAGACATTTCAAATTCTTGCTGCATAACAGAAGCAAATTTCTGACTCATAGATTCTTCATTACTTCCAAAAATGATATCATCAACATATACAACCACAATCAAAAGTTTATCATTTTCAATTTTTGTGTATAAGTTACTATCAGCAGACCCCTTTGAAAATCCTTGTTGATGAAGATATTTGTCAAGACGATAATACCATACCCTTGGAGCTTGTTTGAGACCATATAGAGCCTTTTTAAGTCTACAAACAAGTTTTTCATCATTTCCCAAAATGAATCCTTCTGGTTGTTCTATATAAACTTCTTCTTCTAGATCACCATTGAGAAAAGTAGATTTAACATCCATTTGATAAACTTTGATTTGTTGGAAGCTTGAAAAAGCAAGAAACATTCTTATGGCTTCAAGTCTAGCTACAGGAGAAAAAGTTTCTTCAAAGTCTATACCTTCTTGTTGAGCATACCCCTTGCAAACAAGTCTAGATTTATTTCTTATAACATCCACATTCTCATTTAACTTGTTTTTGAATATCCATTTAGTTCCAATGACATTTTTTTCATGAGGTCTTGGTACTAATTCCCAAGTGTCATTCTTTTCAATTTGATCAAGCTCTTCATTCATGGCTTGAATCCAACATTCATCTTTTCTAGCTTGATTGACATTATGTGGTTCAATAGTGGATAGAAATTCCAGATAGCTAGAAGATCCCACAAGAGTCCTTATTGTTTGTACACCTGATTCCTTTTCTCCCAAAATTTGAGATTCTGGATGATTCTTTTGAACATATCTGGATGGAGCTTTTTCAGATAAATCATCTCCGGGTTCTTCATTGGGTTCACTGTCTATATCATTTCTATTTGATGTAGAAGGATATGTGTCGTCTTCGTCTTCATCTGTTGTTTGTTTTTCTTCTTTTGGAGTTGCAGGAGACTCATCAATAACAACATCAATACATTCAACAATATTCCAAAGTCTTTTATTGTAACATTTATATGCTCTACTCCTAGAGGAGTAACCAAGAAGTATTCCTTCATCTTCTCTGGGTTCAAACTTGCCAAGTTTTTCATCATTATTTTTGATAAAGCATTTGCTTCCAAAAACTCTAAAATGCTTCACAATGGGAGGATTACCATACCAGAGTTCATATGGAGTTTTATCACTATTTACATGAACATGTGCCTTGTTAAGAATATTTACTGCTGTATGTGCTGCTTCTCCCCAAAATGTGTCAAGTGTTCCGGAATCATCAAGCATAGCTCTAGCCATTTGTTGAAATGTTCTATTCATTCTTTCTGCTATGCCATTTTGTTGTGGAGTGCCAGCTACAGAAAACTATCTTTTTATGCCATGTTGTTCACAAAATTCAAGGAATTCATCGGATGTATATTCTCCTCCTCGATCAGATCTAAGACACTTGATTTTTAGATCTAATTCATTTTCAACCAGTGCTTTGAAGATCTGAAATTTCTCAAATGCTTCATCTTTGTGTTTAATCAACCCAATCCAACACATTCTAGAGAAATCATCAATAAATAAGATATAGTATTGTTCACCACGTGGTGACTTTTTCCTCACGGGTCCACATATGTCAGTATGAATGAGTTCAAGAGGCTTACTTGATGATCCTTCCTTGGCATTAAATTGTACTCTGGTTTGCTTACCGAATTGGCAAGATTTGCATATGATATTTTCAGGTAGAGTAATATTGGGAAGATCACGAACAACTTTAAGTCTGCTTGATTTGTTGATTTGAGAGAAGCTCAGATGCCCCAACCTTCTATTCCATAGCCAATTTTCTGAAGATTTACTCAAATAACATTGTTCTTTGCAGTTCTTTAATACATACAGGTTGCTTGGAGTTCTTTTTCCTTTTATAATTGTTTTACCTGTATCAAGATCACGTACCACACATTCTTTTGAACTAAAGACAACTTCGGTTCCTTGATCACACATTTGACTTACACTTAACAAGTTATGCTTTAATCCATCCACATGCATGAATTCATTAGCTTCCACCTTTTCTTTTAAGAAAAAATACCCTTTTCCCTTAATGACCGCAGGAGTATCATTTCCAAATGTAACATTCTTTTCCTTTTCTAGAGCACTATATGCAAGAAGTTTGTTTTTGTCACCCGTCATGTGTCTTGAGCATCCACTATCAATGTACCATTGATTTTCTTCATCTTCTGCAAATAACGCTATGCCACAATTTTCAACCTGTAATTCCTTCTTTTTCCATACTTTGGAGCTTGAAGGAACATGTTCTTTTGGCTGAACTTTGCTCCTGCATTCAAATTCTTCATGGCCAAAGTTATTGCAATAAGCACATTCAACTTCATTTTGAAGAGGAGAAAAGTTGTTATAGGTATTCTTATTTGTTCCAATATCAATCCTTTTCTTTCTTGCTTCTCTTGTCATGATGGTTTTATATGCAACACATTGAACAACTTTATGACCAAAATTGTGACATGAGAAACATTGTCCATTGAAGAAAAAATTTCTGTGATCAGGAAATCTTCTACTTGAATTTACCTGTTGATTGGTGTTTCTTTGAAAGGTATTCCTGTTAGTGTTATTTGAATTGAGATGGTCATGCTTTACGTGTAAAGATTCTTTATTCCCTTGTTGAGTGGAAGAATGTTGTATACTAGTTGTAGCTGCTTTTAGATAATTTGGTGCTGAAGCCTAAGAAGATTCTCCAATATATCCAAGACCTGTATTTATAAGAGGAGACCGTTGTACCTTGATAATCTCATCTAAGGTTTCAGATCCTTTAGCAAATCTAAGATTCAAAGTCTTCACTTTCTCAATTTCTTTTCTTAGACTTACTATTTCACATTCTAATTTCTCATTGTCTTTCTCCTTTTCTTCAAGCTGATTTTTCAGAGTTTCTATGGATATTTTACTTTCTTCTATGCATATTTTACTTTCTTCTAAGCATTTTTTGAGTTGATTGAATTCATCAAGAAAATCATTGTCCTCTAAAGCATCCATAAAAGTATCTTTTTCTTCTCTGGATTCTTTTTCAAATGCCATGAGAAGTCTAAGATCTTGTTCACGTTCTTCCTCACTGTCAGATAACCCATCACTGTATTCATGAGTATAGTAACTTTTTCTAGTGCTAAATCGATTCTTATTTCTTCTTGCTACTTCCTTCCCTTTTTCATGTGTTTCTTTATGAGGACACTTAGCAGCATAATGACCAACTCTTCCACAAGTAAAACATTTGAAAGGAAGCTTACCTCTGAACCGTCCTGTGCCAAGTTGGAGTTTCTTTACAAAATTTACCTCATCCTCTTCTGAGATGTACCCTGATCCTTCTGTCTCTTGTACTTCTTTTCCTTTTGTAGAAGCTCGAAAGACGGCTTCTTTGACTTCAGATGGTCCTCCTCTTCTCATTTCACATGCAGTTAGTATGCCATGAAGTTGCACCATAGTAAGATTTTGAAGATCCTTCTTTTCTTCAAGAGCAGAAACTTTTGACTCAAATTTTGCCGTTAGTGATCTTAAAACTTTCTCAACCAAAGTAGATT
Organism: Pinus albicaulis; assembly: GCA_034641835.2. Taxonomy (NCBI): domain Eukaryota; kingdom Viridiplantae; phylum Streptophyta; class Pinopsida; order Pinales; family Pinaceae; genus Pinus; species Pinus albicaulis. Next base: position 1,012,360,793 of record CM076574.1, on the reverse strand, counting down.
CGGTTATTTTTTCTCCCATATTTCTCATACGATTTACAATATCATCAAGACGTAAAAATAAATTGGCAATGCTCTCCTCATTATGAATTTTTAGATTCTCATATTGAATTCTGAGAGTTTGGAGTTTAGCACTTTTTACCTTTGCATCACCTTCATAACTTAGAATGATTTTGTCCCATATTGCCTTTGTTTTATCCAGCTGCATGACTTTGAAAAATTCTGATTCAGTTAGACTTCCCAATAGAGCATTGACCGCCTTTGAATTTGTTTCATAATTCTTTCTTTCCATCGGATATGTTGGTGTTGCGGCTGGATATTGATATCCTCCTTCAACTATAGCCCATACATTTGCTCCCAGAGACTGAAGATAGGATATCATCTTTGTTTTCCAGAAGATTAAATTGTTTCCGTTGAAGAGCAGAGGCCTAATAGATGTTGTTCCATCTTGATTGCTCATCTTGTTTGATCTTCCTTCTAGCAGCTAAGCTTTTTCAGAAGGACCTACTCTGATTCCAATTGTTGGGAAAAATACTAAGAGGGGGGCTGAATCAGTATTTGAAAATTTTTTACTTTTTCTTTGAGCAGATTTCCATATGCGGTTTTTATGAACTGAACTAGCGTATGCACGCGGAAATATAGAAGGAAACTAGCGTATACTGATTTATCTTTCAGATTTAGAGAATCGGTCTTTTAAACAGATTTATCAGTTATGAATAAGGCTAGATAATCAGAAGTTATAAGCAGTAAGCAACAGTATAAAGCATCACACACATGAACACCAATATTTAAGGTGGAAACCCAAATCGGGAGAAAACCACGTTGTTGTCATCTCTGTCTTCAATATTTATTATATAGAAAACCTCTTACAACATTGTACTGATGCAAACTTATACCAGTACGCAGGCTTCTACCTGCAGAAGGCTGCAACCTTCTCTCATTTTCCAGCTACAACTAGAAGGGAGATCCAACCCCCTGATCTCGTTTACCAGCCTCTCCTGGAAGGGAGCTTCAACCCCCTAATTTTAACACCAGCTTCTACTGGCAGAAAGCTTCCACTTTCATACTGAAGGCTTCAACCCTCAGATCCACTGCAGACCACGTTTCATCAATTTTCATACTGGATCAAACAGCTTCAACACAACCCTTCACTTAACATCAACAAACATATTTTTCCCAATACTTCAAACAGAACAGTGAGACCACTGTAACCAGAATATCAGAAATAACCCAGACTTCAGAATAGATATCAGATACAAACTCAACCCTAAACATTCATTAATTAAAATAGCATACGCTACTTTTATTCACTGAAGCTGCATGTATACGCGCTTTCCTGCTCACCAACCTGCATATGCCTCTGTGCATATTGTTTTTCATAACATGAAATGCATATGCCACTTCTATTCACCGAAGCTGCGTGTATACGCGCTTTTCTTCGTATCAACCTACGTATACTTCTGAGAATACTGATTTTCAGAATGTGATCAATCTCAGATTCAGATCTGAGGCTTTCAGTCAGACACCTTCTCAGCAATGCAGAACCTTTAGACAGTCCGTCAGATTTAACCATGTTTTCTCACTCATTGATTAGATTTGTTCATTATCAAATCAGCAGCATACTCCATATTCAATCAACCCATAACTTCAAGTAGACTTCATTTACTGACAACAGAGAGAAAACATAAATCACAGAAGTAATATATGTAAATAAGCTTCAGAAACCCTAATTTCCATACGCGCTTTGAATGAAGCAAACCTGTGTATATATGCGCTTTTACCGAGACAAACTAGCGTATAGATCTGTAAAGGATAAATTTTGCAGAACAAATCAGATCTATAAACTTACCCAGATTTCTTCAATTTCTTCATCAGACTTGTGCCAGGTCTTCATCATTTCTTTTGCAGATCATCCTAGAGATTCATCATTTCTAGATCTAGAGATATTGAACCTTCATCATATCCATAGGTGCATCATAGATTCAGATCTATCAATTAAGAACAGAGTTCAACCATGCAGATATTCCTTAGAGGAATTTATTCATCAACAACCCTTACACATGCACACTTTGCACTATGATCTTCTTCTCCTTAAATAGATTTAGCTTTTATCAATACCATGAGCCAAAACCACACAACTTCCGATGGTATTCTTGGATGGAATAAAATAAACCATACAGAGCTCAATATTGTGTGCCAAAACCATGGTAATGCCCCTTGGTATTATAAATTTGGAGCGCAAAAGGGAATACGCGACTTGGGACGTACTTATCTGCGTGCATACGCGACTTGGCCTTTACAAACTCGCGTATACATTGTGAAATATTATATTTATCATTTCTCTGGCACTTACTGGAATTATTTTCTCTGTCACATCTGAACTGAACTGTAGATACATCATTCTTACATCTTTAACACATAGGTTTCTATCCAAAGACAACTTCATCAAGTAGGTCGCCATCAAGGACAACACATTGCATCATTTTGCCAACCCCCCCCCCCCCCCCCCCCCATTTTCATAAAGCCTTCTTTTCATATTCTAACCCTCCTTTTAGCCTCTAAAAGCCTTAAATCCCCTTTAAACCTTTAAAGTTTCATTTGCAAGCTTGAAAAACCTTTTTTTTTCTCTCTACCGAAAGCCAAAAGACCCTCAAAAATCCCTTTATTTAGGGCTAAATGTGGTCTTTTGCACTAAAAATTTATTAGCCCCAAGGGCTTAAAATCCCTTAACCCCTCTTTCACATGACCCGCGCTATGACTAAGTGCCCAGGCCTCTTCGCAATATCTCTTTTTCCCAAACCCTCTTCATTCTTCTCTGATGTGATCCCAGCCGTTCATTCATGCAGATCCGACGGTTCACACTTAACCTGCCATTCACCCCGCGACAAAGAAAATCACATCATCTACCTAGCCCACCATTTCTTCCGCCCGCACACATTGTCGCTTATCGCATGCAACCCGCACCATATGATCAACACCGCATGATCCAATGGCTTAAACTCCATTTCACAAAATTTTTGTGCCCAAGAATTAACGTTTCAAAATTTTGCGAAATGGGTGGTTTTGAGAATCCACGTGTCTCCCAGTGTATGGAATCGCATTCCATCTACCCAAAACTGCCTTCTCCCATTTTTTTGTGTGAAAACCATTCCCAGTTTTCTGCCATACCGCTGCCCTCCGCAGTGTCACTCCCGATTTAATCCTAGCCATCGATCTCTGAGATCGCACGGTCCATGTTATATCACGGATATAAATTATCTACTGCAATCACCATCTGCACTGCTCCTCGCCCTCTAGCTAAGCCTTCTGTAAGAATTCTAACCAAATTCACAGGATTTCCTAACATGTTTGTGCTATGTTGCAGTTTTAATGGTGGTCCTTCTCGGCTTTCGCCACAGTCACGAAAGGTGACAAAAAAACTAAGGGTGACGACCCTGCGGCATAAGTAAATGAAAAATGGGCTAGCAGGGATATGTTTCGTGTCTCAAACAATGGATCATGACCTTTTTTCACACGAACAAATCCCCCAGACATCAAAACCACCACTGGAGAAATCAGAGTTAAAGATCAAAGGAGTTAGTGCAGTACATTGAATATTTGATGCCTATTCCACAGCTACAAACAGAGTGCAGTTCATAGACCATAAAGAATATCAAGGAAGCTTAATAAAGCATAAAACACAGGTTAAATTCAAATCACTGATTGCAGCAGTGCAGAAGATATATCAAAGGAACATTCCTCTTACTGAAGAAAGGACCAAATTCCTACTACCCATTCTCTATTCTTCATCGAGCCCTAGAACAGTTATTATTTTGACAAAATTTTCTAAACTGTCAGTACGTTGGTTGCATAGCATGGAAGACCTGAAAGCTATTTTGTCTACCTTACTTGTCACAGAGGATGAAACAGAGTACTACAGTCAGGAAAGTATTTCACAGAACATACCTTAGGGGTTATTGTCAAACTGACAAAAACTCCTAATTCATCTAAAGGGTACACACAGCTAATGTAAACCATTAAGCAGAGTGGGCATTCGAATACTTCTTCCCCTCTATCTTAATGAACCATTTAAATTCCTATCTACCACTACTATCACTAATTCACCTATAAGATCCCATGAAAAATACAGTGAAAAGGTTGGTTGGAAACTATTGAATTGTAAGTTGTTTTTTGAGTTAGAGTTCTGAGTAGTCGTTGTAAATAGGCTGGGAGATGATTTCTGGATCATATCAAGCTATTGGACAAGAATGTATGTGACTAGTTTGGCTCTGCTAATATGAAAAGCATGTTCATCGGATCCTGATCTAAGTCATTGGCGATGTGTTTTCTCCTCTATTATTTTTTTCTCACTGTGTTACATGATGTTTCATTTTCTCTGATAAGAAACAGTAATTTTAGCTTAGGATATACTACTGCAAGTACCCTAATGCTTCCTGCACATTCTTATCTTTATGTTTTCTGCTATTAGTGTATCTCAGAAACAAATTCAATATAATTTAACCAGTTGAAGAGTTGGTTTGCCCATGCTTGCTGATGTATGAATTTAGAGTTTGTTTCTTAGATGTTCTTGTCTGGCTCAGCCAAAAGAATTAAGAAATAGGGAGATTTAGAGTTAGCCCTGTCCCCTAAGTCCTTTTTCCCAAGGTTAGCCTTTTGATGATCCCTTTGAGTTGAGTGTCAAAAGTAGAGAAGGTTAAAATTCTTTCTCTGATCTTAGATCTCGCTCTGTGTTAAAACTTAAGTGTTTTCTACTATCTGAAAGTGGTCAGGAGGATTGCTGGATTGTTGTCTTTGAAGTTAGCCTCATAGGAGTATCAATCATAGTGGTATAAGGTATGCCCTGTCCCTTGACATACTCTGAATTTGTCACCTTGAAAGGCTTTCTTGTTATTCCCATTCACTTCCTTATTGTTTCATACCATGCATTCATCTTAAGAGATCCTCTGATATAGATGACTAGCCCTTTGAAAGCCTTGGATATTTGAATTGCAAGTAAACCCTTTTATGACCCCATCACCCAATGGACCTATATTATCCTTGAATTATCTCCCCATTGCCAAAAATCCTCCACTACTCCTTCCTTTACATTTCATTAAACTCTCAGTTCAAGGTTTCCCAACCAAACAATCAAAACAAAACTTTGTGCCCCATAACTAGCCTAACATCTTGAATTACTTAAAGATATACATTTCTTTAACTTTATAGAGAGATCTCTCTCTGGATCTAGGAGGGCTAGATCCTGAGATCCAAAAGTGGTTTGATGTTGTCTTGTCATTTGGTATTGCCAAATCTGCCAAATCACAGGAACCCCAACACAGTAAAAAATGAATTGATCCAACCTTGTTTGATGGTTCAAGTACTATAACGTAAAATCTTATGATGTTATTTCTTGAATTATTTTTTCCAAATATTTCTTACTTGGTATATAGCTTGAAAGTGATACAGAACATGATGATTATCCATGAGGTGTCGTGTTGTAACTATGTTAGACAGTATTAAGATATAAGTCCCATTGTCTCTCGCATTGATGATGAATTGGAAGGCAGGCACAAGGGTCTTAAAAACTTCTTTGATTATCTGTATTGGACTAAAACAAAGGAATTTATAATTGACAACCCAATGTTTTTCATCTTGCCTAGAGTGGCTGAGAAAATGGGAGTTCCGATAAATATTACACAAGGGAAACATAAAATGATAAATAATAGTCTTCAACATTTTCTTCTTTGCTGGCCAATAAATTGATTTTTAGATGATGGATAATTTTGTAATCACCAAAATCTCCCCGAGAAAAGTATTTCTTTTGCTGAAATGATTAGCATGCAGTATTTTGGAACAAGTGAGCCAAATTATGTAACGTTTCAACTTTCAAAGGATAGTCCAGGAAAGGCTCCAGGTTGACTAAGGTGTTCATTGCAAAACAAAGAATACTGGTGGTTTTTCCACTCATACATATTTACCTGGCATCAAGAATACTGACTAAGACATGAATTGGTTTCTAGCTAATATAGTCAACAAGAGATTTATTAGCATCCGTTCTGTATGAGTAAATTGTCTATTTGATAAGTGAGAAATGTTTTCAACTTCAATTTTCAACTTCGCAAGAGAAAAAATTCAGAATGATGAGTAACTGGTTGTCCCTTCTAATAAATAACAACACCTAAGGAAAATTGGTTTTGTTTCTTACTGAAAAACTATTGTTGTGAGTCAAAATGATTAAGCACCAGTGTGACACACAATGCATGTAAAATTTGTTGCATATCTTTGGCAACTGTTGAATTCCAAGAGAATTGTTTATGATCGTTGTAAGATGATTAAGAGGATACAAATTATTTTAAAAAGGATAGAATAGAGTAACTGTACTCTGACTAGTTCTTCGGCAAGTACAAACCATTACGTGGACTTTTTTGCCAACATATTTTCCAAATTAAAATCTAAAAATTCTTCCTCGGTCAAGAATCTATGAACTTTCTTTTTGCAATGTTTTTTTTTTTTTTTGCTTACCTAGTCAAAGTGTTGCAGAGGATAGTGCATAGCTATGGCATATTGGAAACTTATGCATGTATTTTATTTGAGTGAATTGATGGACAAAGTATTGATTTTACATAGTGTATACAAATGAACATTCTTCATAATAAGAAGAAACTCATCACTTTCTCATTTAATAATGAAAATCAAATGAGAAAGACAAGCATAGATCCATTGATTCATTCAACATCAAATATAAGACTTAAAATGGAAGAACACATGCATAATTCACTTGATTATTTGATTTCACTAGTGAAAATATGCCTCAGTCCTAATTAGACAATAAAATCCACAATTCTTTGAATTACAATGAGGGCATTGGATGGGGACTAAAAAAAATTATTCCTAGACCTCTATTGCTTATTTCCCAAAATCTGGAGCTTACATATGAGTTGAAGTGAAGAGGAGAACAAGAATAGATGGTGCTAGGGTCCCGTGATTTGGCAGATTGGTAGACTAAATAACAGAGTAACATGGAACCAATCCTTAGAGTCCAAGGACCTATCCTTCCTAGACTCAGAGATGGATCTCTTTATTGGGTGCAATGGATGTGTTCCTTTTGCTCTAGGGTTTTGATTTTAGGCTAGTTGTTAAGTATAGGGTTTGTTGATTATTTTGGTTTGGTATGATGGTCAAGTGGAATAGGTGGAGTGAGAGTCTGTCAAAGCCATTGGGCTATGGAGTCAAATGAAGTCAAGAGTGTCTAAATGATGAACAGAGTGTGTTACAGGGCCAATTTAGCAAGATTAATGGATCCTTAAGGTGATGTATGAGTTGTAGTGAACATCAAGTTTGGGAAAGACTAAGAGTTATTAAACATATATAGTTTAAAAGTTACAACTCATGAGGCAGGGCAAACCATTAAGCTCAATGAACAATACTTTAAACCGATAAACATCCAAGAGAAACATTCCAGTGAAACATAGAAAGCATAATAACTTCTAACTTTAGAAATTCACCTTCATATTTTGGGAAAACATATAAGATAAAAAAATAACTCAATTTATGAAGAGGGAACTCCTAAACATTATATTTCAAGCTATTGAGAACTCTAAAACAAGTTGGTAAACATAGACAAAGGGCAAGATCGAATGAGACCTCTTTGACTTAACCTAGCAATCAATATTCCACAGAAAGGCTTCAAGATAGGGTTTTGAAAACTTCAAGTAAGCAGGGCATACCATGAATCATACTTGTAAGCTAGCATACTAACCATACCTGAAACAAAAAAAAGTTTTGGTGGACCTAAGGAGCAATCAATATTTCCTTAAGATGGCCAAAAGAAGAAAACATCAAAGCTATAACAAACAGGAGGACTGAGGTGCCTCAAAGAGCATGTCTCAACCTATACTTTTCTTATTTATAGAAGCCAAGAAACATGAAACATAATAATAACAAAGGAAACAATATAAAAATTAGGAAAACATCACCATTCACCAAGCTATGGAATCCTGCAAACAAGCTTCTCCATCATCAAGCCAAACAAGCCATTCATCCACTTCACAAAACCAAATTCTTCTCCAAGATCATGAAACCATGTATATTACTCTTCAAGCTCATTAAATACCAACAAAATACATAGGGGCCTCATGCTCTATTTATGGATAAACTGAGGGCTAAAACCCTAAATGTGGTAGGAAAAAGTCAAATGTAGTCATAAATGTCATTTATGGCCAAGAGGCCATGCAAGGCCCAAGGCACATAATATCCTAAGAAATAAATGCCAAAATAGCTATTTGCACCTAATTCTAGAGTAATTTTCCTTAAAAAACTAAAAAATATCTATTTGCAATAAATGAGTGTGGTTTGTTGACTTTTGGTCCAAAACACACTAGGCATCCTTTGTGCGTAGCGCCACTTCAACAAAAACTAGGGTCTATTGTGGCTGAGTTTTAGACCCCTTCCCGACACCGGATTTGGATCTGTGATGGCTCGTTGGAAAGGCTGATGAGTCTAATTTCTAGAAATTTTTGAGTTTTTCTAAGTGGATTCCATGTAAATTTTCAAAAATAGATTTCCCCAACACTACTCTGTGCACAGTGCCTGGTCTAAAGGTCAAAATTTTGATTTTTTTGACCTTTTGGGGGGTCAAAAATTCTCCAAATGATCTGAAAATTGGTGAGTAGACTACTGCTGATGTGAGGAATCCAAATGTTACACCATTTTTTGGTCATTTAACCTATTTTTATTAGATAGACCCAAGTACACCATGTAAGACCAGTTTTACCCTAAGTAAATTTTCTTTCACTATGAAAATAACTTAGTAAACCACCTTTATTAAGTTGTTTATGGTCTAAACAGGAAACCCCATGAGGAAATATTAAATAAATATACATTTGTTTTATTTTCCTCAAGGAATAATTAGTTAAACAACAGTTTAATTAATATTCCTGGTTATATTTAACCCAAAACAAGGAAATTAATTAGATAAATAATTATTTATCTTATTATTTTCTAAGAATGATTATTTAAACCTTATTTAAATAATATTCTTTGTTAAATATGACTAATTCACCCTTAAATAATTAAATAAATCATTATTTATTTGATTATTACTCAACCACATCCTTAAAATGATAAATAAATTATTTATTTATTTATTATTTACAAATAAAGGGATATGACCCAAGTCAAATTCCTTTTCCCTCCAACAAATATAATAAAATATTCCATAAAGTTGGATCTTGATTTGGTTAATAATATTTAATTATACACCAATATCTAGACTAACTCAATATTTTGTTATAAATAGAAGGGTTTTCCCATTAATTTACCACCTTTTGTTGCCCAAAGATCACTCTGGATCTAAACTTTTGGTTTGACTATTGATCCACCATCATAGTCATATTTTGCTACTATTTTTGTCAAGGTTTTCTACACCATCAAGAGAGAGGAATTCTAGATCTGAAGTGTTAAGGACTTACAAGAACCCATTCCCTTGAGGAGAACAGGGAACACCCTCTTGTGTTTTCCTCCTAGGTGCCATTAATACAAAATTCATTTGATATATTCTTGTCTTATCTATTGGATGCATGGAGTAAATCTTGTTTTTTCTACTGTTTAATGTCTTCTAATGCATAGATCTAGATTTTTATAGCATTTATCTTGATCACCTAACTACAGATTTGAAGATATTAGCAGTCATTTCTGTTGTTAGGGTTGTTTTTTATGCACAGCTAAAGTGGTCTTTTTTCGTACGCATGGAATTAAGATTCATACTAACAACTGGCGACTCCACACGGGTTTACGATTATGACCGCTATCGTTTTTTTTATCCTTGCATATCCAGCTACTTCAAACCCTAGGATTTCTCTTCAGCCCCTTGTTTTTTATTTTCTTGATGTTGTTTTTAACCCATAAAACCCTAAAATCATAAAAATTTTGACTTCCGTGTGTTTTCGGACCTATTGTGCAGGCGACAGACATCAGCCGCAACTGAGACGACGACTTTTTATGAAACCTGCCGCCGAGAGTGTCAGAAGTGCCGGTCGCACTTTTTGGCCCAAAACCTACAACCTGGACCTTCAAGGTGCACGTTTCAGCCCAAAAACTGCGACCTCTCCTGAAAACAGGTCAGAAACTGCGACTTGGACTTTTTGCAGGGATTTTTCTGAAAGTTTTCTAATTTTGTCTGAGCCTCTATTCAGGGTTGTCTGACCTCTGTCTCCGCCCATTTTGGACCTGTACTTGTTCTGTTTCGATCAACTAAGTTGTAACCTAGCCCCCTAGGGCTTCAGTACCCTCCACTTTTTGTGGAAGAGTTTTTGCTATTGCTGGTTGTCTGAAATTTCAGAGTCTTTAGCCATTTTTCAGATCTGATACATCACCTTCAGATTCACTTCAGATCGGCTTGTTATCCATTCAAATCACCTCATCTAGCTTTGTTTGGGTTTTCCTCTAGGGTTCACTCCATTTCCCTTCAAGAGATAGTCTTTCGCCACCTTTTTCACAGCAATTTTTCCTCTGATTTGTTGTTGTTTTCTGCACCACTTTCCAGCAGATTTTTTCTTTTAGATCCCTGTCCCTCTTGACCTTAGATCTATTAGCTTTTTTAGTGTGTTTTTATTAGTTTTTTACTCACCTATAGACTATTTGTTGAGAGACCCGCATCCTTGGGTTTAGATTATTGCATTATTAGTTGTTTATTTTCTATTTTTGCAAGCCTATATACTGTCATTTGCAGGTATATTTACAGCCATACAACACACTTTTTCTTTTTCTCTACAAACGTCTGAGTTTAAAAATTAAAATTTACACACTTTTACACACACACCCTAAGAGAAAAAGGGCTTGGTTAACAGTGCCAAGCAAATACTCTAAAAACATTGAAATCAATTGATCCTGCACCTCCCTGCCCTCGTTTTGACATTGTAATCAGTTGATATTGCACCTCCCTGCCCTTGTCGGTCTCTTTTTCCTTTGTGCCGTGTTTGTGTCATCACCATTGTGCCACCAAGGCATTTGTCCCAGAGACTTCTTGGCCTTCATCCTCAGTTTTCGGTAGGAAGACTTACTCCTCCATGTAGGGTTCGAGTTAGTCCTCCACCAAGTCCGCACACCAGCTCTTCTTCTAGTCCTTTGGGTTCTCCTTCTCGTTCCGCCTTCGGTTCTCCCCCTGACACCTTCACCATGTTTGGTGTAGGGCCTACTACTGGTGGTAACCCCAGCCTTTAGGCCGGGAATACCACTAGTGGGACTGCAACGGACACTACCCCGGCTGCCCCCTTGCTCCCCTTCATGGCAGGCCTCAGCCTCCCTGATTTTGACCAGTTGATAAACGACCCTATACACCATGACGCTAGTTGGCCTGCTATGCCAAAAAAGCTCCCTTAAGACATCCCAAAGTTTTAAGGCCTTGTTGGAGAATATCCTTCAAATCATATTCGATCTTTCCACATGTGGTGTTCGTCTAACTCCATTACCGATGACTCTGTCTGTCTTCGGTTGTTCCAATGAACGCTTACAAGTGAAGCTTCTAAGTGGTATCTTGATCAAGCCCCTTCCTCTCATACCACCATTAGGAGAATTTTGAGGTCTAAAATGGGCCTCCTAAGGAAAATGTACAATGAAAATTCACTTTATAAGAACCAATCACATTTTAGGGGATGACATCATCCCTAATGGTTGAGGTGGCATTTCTTGAGTTAAAGGTACTTACTTGTCACATTCTCAATGGTGAATAAAAACTCATGGTTAACCATGGTAGTGCTCTAAGTACTTTTAAATTCAAGGTAAAGTACTCATAATAAATGTCATTTCACACTTTTTCAATAAAAATATATTATTGTCATTTCATATTTCTTGAAAGAAACAATACATATCCCTATACATTTATTATATTATATTATATTTATATAGTATATTAATTACATGTTATTATACAATTTAAATAATATAAATTTTAATTAATAGCATATAATATAATTAAGAATTTATAAATTTATATTTATATTTTATTTTAAGTTATTTAAGTGCAAAGGACAAATGCATTAGTTGTTCAATGATAATGACTTTTTCTTGAAAATATCATTCTTATTTATAGTCACATCAATACAGTTTTTTATTAATTTTATTTTGGTACAACTTTTGAATTGAATTTAACTATGGTTACATGGATTATGGTGCAAAAAGTGAAATAAAAAATCATAAATATTATTTTATTATATCCTTAGGAGGCCCATTTTAGACCTCAAAATTCCCCTAATGCTTTGCAACTCTTGCCCGCACTTTTTTGTCTTATTTCCAGCTTCCCCTTCATTACGACATTGGTACCGAACTCTTGACCTCTTTCTGTCAATGGTCTGCAACTCGCCTATCCAACCATGTTCAGGAATGGTGGAGAAGAAGGAGCCTATGTCGAGCCCCTACCTTCGAAGATCGTGTCTACATGGACTGGTTCCTTAGGTATCTCTTGCCGCTTATCAGAAAAGATGTCGCATCACACTTTCCTCAAACCGAAGAAGCCACTCTCCAAATTGCATTAAAATATTACCTGATCTTCCTAGACTTGGTAGTGCCAACGCACCGGGGGCATCTCACGCCGCCGACGGTATCGTTGGAGCTCTTTTTAATCTGTATGCTCAACCTCCCATGGGTTATGGTTTTCCTCACGGAGGGGCCAGCAACTTCGACACTTTTCCCCCTCCCGGTAGCACGTATTCAAGATAAGACATGCCTCCTCTTTTTGCCCAACCTCCTATTTACCACACTATTACCCAACCTCCTTATTATCTGTATCCACAGCCTGGTGCTCCAACTCCTCCAACATTGGCACCTCCTCCTCCCTTGCCTTCTCAACCCCCGCAACAACAACCACTGCTCTCTCCGAGGCAGGTGTACGCACAGTAGGGAATGACTAATCCTCCTCCCTCAAAAATGAAGAGGAAAGGCACTCAAAATCAAGTTGCCCCTGGTAATCCTACACCTAATCAAGGTAATGCTCCTAACACTACAAACCAGCAACAAGGCACTCAACCCAAGCAGGATAGGCGTATTCGTACGAACAAGCTCTATTATTGTTGTGGTTTTTATGGTCATTATACGCATGATTTTCCTCTTCTGCCACAGATGAGACAACTATGGGAGTCTCAAACAACATTGAGAGGACAGCAAGTTGTCCCTTCCGTTCCTCCCAGTCCTGCACCTAGTCAATCGGTTGTGCTTACTGATCCTTTCCCTTAGCAAGGATTTGTGGCTACCCAACCACCTGAAGGTCAGGTGGCCACTCAACCTCTTCCATCTGGTTCCCCTGATTACCATATTCTCATGATGTCCTCTGATCAGCCTTTTGAACCTTCTTCTCCTAGCCCTTCACCTTCATCTGGTACTCATGAGAACCTTTATCCTCCTGGAACGGTTCCTGCAGGCCTTAACCATCTTGGATCTCTCTCGCCTGGTCATTACCCCTCTGGTCAGATACCGTTCCTAGCTCCCCCACCAGGAGTATAAACGGTACCTGTTATGACCATCCTCTCTCTTCCTAACCTGACCTTTGGGATTCTCGTCTGGTACCTCGATCCTCCAGCCACTACCCCGCCTGGTCAACCCAAAACTTATCTTTCTTTGACCCCGGTTCAACCAGTCCCTATGACTTCTCCCACTACAACAGTGCCTCAGTTACCTCAACAGGAACCACCTCCCATTGCGACCACTTCGGGTAAGAAGGGAAAAGCTCGCAAGGGAGCATCAAAAGACAAGGATGCCCTGACAAACCCTACCCCTTCTCGGCTTCCAAAGCGTACCATCCAGTGTGCTTTGTGTGATGTTGTCGGCCACGCCACCGATACTTGTCCCGAGTTGCCTCACCTTAAGTCCATGGTCAATGAGATGTTTCCAGAATCTGATATCCCAGAGGTATATGTTACTATACCCGATTCAATCTCGCGACTCAAACCATTGCGCACAAATCACCCTTGTGCTTTGTGTGATTTCCATGGCCACTACACTCACCTTTGTATTCTCCTCGAAGAGTATCGTTCCTCTTTAGAAGCCTTACGCCAATTCGAGGTCAAGCGCAATGAGTCCACCACTCCCTTATTTGTGCATCTTGCTTCGGCACAACCAGAGGACACGAATGCTCCCATTAACATTCCCCCTTATGATGTTGAGATGACAGAGCCTTCATCCACCATTTTCTATCTATCATCATCCATGAGACCCTCGGTGTAATTCCCCTTGGAGACTCCCCCTGATGTTTCTCCTAACCCCTCTTTAGCAATCACCCTAGGCTCAACATTGGTAGATCCTTTATCTCATTACTCTTCTTTCACCACTTGTGATGATGCGCATGTGAACCTCTCTTCTCATGATGATGAGTCAGGTAGATTCGCCGCGTCAGGTGGTATTTCTTCCACTAGTCACCCCATCCTCTATTATGATAAAGACATTATGGAAGTAGTCACCACTCCTGACTTTATCTACCCCCCCTTACATCGAACCCATACATCCGAACCACATACACCTTGTGGCCATTGTTTGGGTAAGGGGGCACTCATATTTGCGAATCCAGGAGAAGAAATTCTCTACAACTCTCCGAGTGTATCTGGTCATGTTGGCTCTAGTACCATTATTCTTCTACATTTAGAAGAACCTCTAGATTCCCATATTACTTCAGATTAGTCTAGGGATGATACCCCTCATCATTCCTTCATATTACATAAAAAACCCAGTCCTTTCGACATTGTTGTTGACCAACCTGTGAGTTTTTTGGGAGAGCACCAGTTCATTATCCCAAAATCCTCTCTTTGGGATAGTGACACCATGTATGCCAAACTGGAAACTTAAAGTCCATTTGATTCACATATGCAGTACCAAAATAGATTGGTAATCCTCCATTCCCTTTCTCAAACTGCATAACCATAATGAAAACAAATGGCACACCACATCATTAAAATGTTTTTATATTCCCCTAAATGCCTTCATACTGGTCCACGCTTGTGTTGACTTTCGTCATGAGTTACCATCTCGTACTCATGTTTGTATGGTCCCCATTAGACCTTTTCTATGTGGCAGCACCATTGAGTCACCCTTGTTTAGAGCATCCAAGTTGAGTCATCATTGCATTCATGGAGTCTATCCCGAGTCCCTTTGCATCCCGCTATAGTCCTCCATACTTCATTGCTTGGTCGCTCTCTCGTGTTGCACACTATGGCCTCCAGTCCCATTGTCCCCTATCCCTCATGATATTGTGTCAGACGCTTCTAGGTCATCCATGCCATTTATGCTCTAACAAGGGAAGTCATCTGTCGCTACTTAGTCCCCCCCCTTTTCATCATCGTCATTGGTGTCAGTCTGTCAGCCATTCTTCTATTTTCTCTCGTGCCTTAGTTGTGGATCCCTTGCCTCACCTATGGTGGACCTCCTTCTGTCGACATCAGCTCATTCATTCTAGAAGACAGGTCTAAAGGGCGGTGTACCTTGGTTCCAACTTCCACTCTTGTTCGGTGCCTCAGATCAGGCAAAGGGACTCCTCATTTCCCTTTGACTTGAGTGTTTCTCAGCTCCATCTCCTTTCATCATGATCGAGATCTGTATACTCGATGGTTTCGTGATGCAGCAGCTGACATCGGTGATTCCCAAGTGTGTGTGAGATGTCTCAGCCCTCATTAGGGGGTGGCCCTATAGGTAGCCCCCCACACACTCGAATGACCTCTTCATTACAGCCTTCGATGCAACTCCATACATTTGATGATGTCGGCCTTAGCCGCTTGCAGTGCCTTTTTGTTTGCATGTATCAGTCAGATTTTCAGAGCCCTTTCCTGTTTTCAGGGGAATCTGGGTTGCATTTATATCTCATATACTCAGATATCATTGTATAAGTCCTGGATGTTATCCCAGGCACAATATGTATGTGGGATTCATTATCGTGTTGTTTATATGGCTCATGTTTATGCCAGCATGTACGATATTGGCCAGTCCCCTGGTTTTCAAGATGCCTTCTTGTTTGTACTTTGCCTTGGCGGGCATAGGTATGCCTCCCCCACCGCCTATAGCACAAGTACTCATGCATCAAAGAGACTTGTCGCACCTGTAAGTCTCACCTCCTCAAGGTCTAGTTCTTTCAGCACTTTGGTCTACCTTATACTTCTCTCTCTTTGACTTCCCCTTCGATGTCTAGTGATTGAGTTCTTACAACGTACTTAGGTCATACGATTAGCTCCTAATGCTCACACGCTGGGGGGAAATCTGTTACACCATTTTTTGGTCATCTAACCTATTATTATTAGATGGACCCAAGTACACCATGTAAGACCAATTTTACCCTAAGTAAATTTTCTTTCACTATGAAAATAACTTAGTAAACCACCTTTATTAAGTTGTTTATTGTCTGAACAGGAAACCCCATGAGGAAATATTAAATAAATATACATTTTTTTGATTTTCCTCAAGGAATAATTAGTTAAACAACAATTTAATTACTATTCCTAGTTATATTTAACCCAAAACAAGGAAATTAATTAGATAAATCATTATTTATCTTATCATTTTTTAAGAATGATTATTTAAACCTTATTTAAATAATATTCTTTGTTAAATATGACTAATTCACCCTTAAATAATTAAATAAATCATTATTTATTTAATTATTACTCAACCACATCCTTAAAATGATAAATAAATCATTTATTTATTTATTATTTACAAATAAAGGGATTTGACCCAAGTCAAATTCCTTTTCCCTTCAACAAATATAATAAAATATTCCATAAAAGTTGGATCTTGATTTGGTTAATAATATTTTAACTATGCACCAATATCTATACTAACTCAATATTTTGTTATAAATAGAAGGGTTTTCCCATTCATTTACCACATTTTGTTGCCAAAAGATCACTCTAGATCTAAAATTTTGGTCTAACTATTGATCCACCATCATAGTCATATTTTGCTACTATTTTTTTCTGGGTTTTCTACACCATCAAGAGAGAGGAATTCTAGATCTAAAGTGTTGAGGACTTACAAGAACCCATCCCATTGAGAACAGGAAACACCCTCTTGTGTTTTCCTCCCAGGTGCCATTAATAAAAAATTCATTTGATATATTCTTGTCTTGTCTATTGGATGCATGGATTAAATCTTGTCTTTTATACTATTTAATGTCTTCTAATGCACAGATCTAGATTTTTTCAGCATTTATCTTGATCACCTAATTGCAGATCTGAAGATATTAGCAGTCATTTCTGTTGTTAGGGCTATTTTTTATGCGCAGCTAAAGTGGTATTTTTTCATACGCTTGGAATTAAGATTCATACTAACACCAAAAATGAAAACTTTGTGAGCTGAGGATGCACCAATTTTGTGTGTAGCACCTAAGATGTTGCACACAGAGGGGTCAAAATTTTAAAAAGACAAAATTTTGTTCAAATTGCCTCAAAATTGGTGGAGAGGTCCCTCAAGAGGTCTTGGACACTTTTTGAGAAGCCTCAGCCAAAAATCCAAGGCTGTCATGTAATTTCACTCTTTTTAGGTTTTCTAGCTCCATGAGGGCCTCTCTCAGTTTGGCACAAGCAAGCAAGTTTTTCCTCGCATAATGCTTGGTCATTTTATTTTGTAGAGCAAGGCCTCTCTTTACCTCCTTGAAATGATTATGCTCCTCTTTGTAATAGTGAATGACACATTGTGCCATCTCAAACTCTCTTTCCCACTCCCTGAGTTGTGCATCTTTGTCTAAGAGAAGCAATCTAGTAGGCATCTCCTTGTCCTCATTGTCACTGTCTAGATCAATAAATTGAGGCTCTTGAGGAGTCTTCTTGATCCTTTTGATTCTCCTTACCTTTACCTACTGCTCACCTTTGTCCATCTTTTCCTTGCCTTTGTCCTTGTGCTTGATAGCTGGAGGAGATATGTCCCTTTACCTTTTTGAGGCAGCAAACACATCTCTTTTTCCTCTATGGTATGTGCATGTGAGAGGAGTGATCATGGTAGATTTGACAGTGTCTTCTTCATTTCTTTGACCTTTGTTATTGTCACCAGCTTTCTCATTTTTTCCATAGATTTCATGAGTCACTTCATGCCTCATTGGGTCACTGATTTCTTGATCTTTAGCCTTAACATCATCATTGTTTCCCTCAATGTTTTCTACACTGTCATTTTGGCCTTTAAACTGATCACTATCCTCTTCACTTGCCTCATTTTGGCTCTGTCCTTCACTGAGGTCTTATTCTTGGTCATTTTCTACACTGTCACTTTGATTTTCTTGGTCATTTAGAGGCTGATTAGTGTCATGACAGTCATGATAGTTGTCATGACTGTCATGAATATTTCCTTGCTCATCACTAAATGTTTCATTTGTGTTATTGCTTTGGTAAATTCCTTCCTCTTCTAACTCTGTTCCAGCCTCATAATCTGCCTGTTCTTGGTCTTTTGTCTCCTCATCATGACCTTCTGTTTCCTCAAATTCATCATCAACAGTCATTTCATCATTGTTTGCACTATTATTGTGCTCACTGTCATGCTCCTACACCTTCTTTTCTTGGCTATCCTGGGAACTCTCTTGCTGAATGTTATCCTCATTATTTTATTCATTGTCTTCTGTGTCTTCATCTTGTTAATCTTCAAAACCTTTTTTTGCACTTGGGAGTGACTTAGTTATGTTATCACTGCCATTGTCTTGTTCTAATTCATCACTGTCTTTGTTTTCAATACTATCAGGTTCATCTTCCTCCTCATGGTCATCATCATCTTCTTCTCCTTCATTAGGCTCTGTTTCTACCCCACTGTCTTTATCATTTTCTTCATTATCATTATCATCCTCCTACTCTTCCTCAATAGATTCTGCCTCTACCTCACTGTCTTCTTTATCTTCACTGCTATTTTTTTTTTCTTCATTGTTACTGCCATCATCTTCTTCCTCCGCACTACTATCATCTTCTTTTTCTTCATTTAACTCTATTTCCACCTCACTGTTTTCTTCCCTTTCACTGTCATCTACTTGTCTATCAGTGCCAATGTTATCATCTTTATTTGATGCATTAGGAGGATAAGTAGGAGGTAAGTTTCCTTGTGGAGAAGGCATAGATGGAGATGATGGAGGAGTGGAGGAAAGTGGATGTGAAGTGGAAGGAAAATTTTGCTGAATGAAGGCTTGGGGATTTTCAAATACATCATGTGAGATAAAAACTTCCCAAGGGACTCCCTGCTGCTCCAGTTGGTGCAAAGCAATCATCTTAACCAAGGAGTGGTGAAAAATGCTCTGCATTTGGTGGGCATAACTCCTCTTCTTGACCACTGAAACCATTTTTTCAATGCTCCGGTAGAGATAGTATGGTAGGTTTAGTATTTTAACCCTGGTGAAGTGAATTAGTAGCCTTATGTGATATGAATAAACCCTGAAGTACCACCCCTCATAGGTGAAGTACTTGATAATCTTCCTCATCAGTAGGGCATACCTCTCTAGCATGTGGGAGAAAGGGAAGACAGACTTGCAGCCTTGTTAACAGCCAGGTTTGAGGTAGGGCTCATAGTAGCTCAAGTCCAATTTCTCCTGTTTAAACCATCTCTCACAAAACTGATAGCATCCAACATCTTGAAAACATGCAAGGATCATGGGAGAAGAAGTGATTTGAATGGTGTCTAAGGGCTCAAACATATTAACCCTTCCTCCCTTGTGTTTTGGTTTGATAGGCCTTTGGCCTTCATCACTGCTGGTATTTTTTTCTTCCTCAAGCATGGTGACTGGTCAAGAACAAAATATTTTTAGCTTGTTGAGAGCCTTTAGGTCTAGGGAGGGCAAATGAGTGATGTGAGGGAAAATTTTTGCAAATGAAGGCAAGATGAAGTATTCCAAGAGTGTTTTTAGAATTTTAGAAGTAGGTTTGTTTGTATTGAGTGCCTTTACACCTATGACAATCTTTCAAATTTGCAAACCCTACCCTAGAAGGTGAATAATTTGATTTTTATGCAGACTAGGGTTTGGTCACATTAGGCTTTAAACTTATCCTTGATTGTGAAAAACACCACTTCGAAAGCAAGAAATAAATACGACCAACCTTTATTGACTAATGATGGAGCTTTGGAGGTAAGAAAATTGAATTTAGACCATTTTTTGAGCAATTTGGGCCAATTCTCACCGGTGCGTAGCGCTAGAGGTTGTTCTGTGGGCGAGTCGGGTCAGGACGATACTGTGCGTAGCGCCGCCCTCCCAATGCATAGTGTAGTGTAAATTTACACTACAGTCACCTCGTCTGTGTGTAGCACTGACGACCAGGTGCGTAGCACCTGGAAAATTTTGCCCAAGTTGCCTAGAAACCCGAAAAAAATTCTTCAACAACTTTCTCTCCTTTTGCAAAGACAAATGATGTGGGGAAAAGGGTCAAGGAGACCTTTATATCTTTCTGAAAAATAAATCTATGAGAAAAAACCCACTTTCTAAGGTTTATTTCTCTTTAATTTTTCATTGTCTGTTTGACCCCTTTTGGTCCTGTAGGTGGCAGTTTAACAAAAAATATGATTTTTTCCTTGCTAGAAGCCTCTTAATGTTCTTATTGTACTAACAGACCTTTCATCAAACTCAAACATGTGTTCTTTACCAATTTTGGAAAATGAACCTTCTTTATGATGCTTAACACTTGCAAATAACAAACTTGTGATCAATTTTGATATGTTTTCCTCTTATTTACATTCTGTCATGTTTTCTCTGTGAAGTAGTGAGAAAAACCTCCTGGTGGGAAAAACCCTAGCCGCAAGGATCAACAACAGTTTGGTTTTTAGATGTGCCACCATAATTTGAAACTTTTTTTCTTTGACCTTATCAATTTTCCTGTAGGGAAACACTTTCGACAGTCCTGCAGAACTGTCATTTATGTTAAGCCATATTTTCCAGAATATGCTTTTGATAAGGAAACTTTGTTGGGGGCTCTCTCTGCTTTTTAAACCAATTACATATTTGTTATTTTGATCATATTACCAGTGCTATATTTTTTGTGGGAAAATCTAGCAGTTTTTAAAACATTTTGTGTCTCTCCTAGCCACTTCTATTCTTGCAGGTGCCTACATAACTTCTGCCTTGTGATCATTGTCTCTTTTGGAGTTGGAAAACTCATTTTATCAAAAATGAACCTATGCTTGTCACAATCACCTCTTTAGGCATTTTTACCTCATGCCTGCCCCCTTTGACCTTTTGAAAATCCTTCTGACTGTTCTTTTGAGAATTAAAAACCTTGAATTGATATTTCTGTACCTTTTGCTAATACTCTTTATCATCTCTCTTCCTTTGGTGTAGTGGAGTATTGGTTTTTATGTCTGCCTCCTTTGATCCCTTTAAGACCTCTGATTTTACCTTTTGATGAGGTGGAATTAGTGCCTCTTTTCAAAACCTTAGAGGGCAGCTTGAAACTCTTTGAAGCCATCTGCTATTATGAAGGAGGCTCTTTGTCATCATTTGACCTGTTTGTCATTCTTCCCAAACTCCTAGGTTTTAGGGCTGCTTAGAAAAAAGTAAATAGTGTTGTCTTCTAAGTTCTCAAAAACTTCTCAAAGCTCATTAATTATTTCTAAAAGTCTTCAATGAGCAGTTGAAGGATTTGAGGTGGCCTTTGCCCTTGTAACCCTAGTACTGATTCCTTGTTTGGTCAAAGCTATCACAAACCCTGATTCTTTTCAATAAAATACCTGTTTCTTTTCTTCTTTGTTGTGAATGGTATTATTATTATGATACTCTCTTTTACCTTACCCATTTCCAGGTTGATGGCCATTTGATCCTTTTGAAAAAATGTGAGCAAGGGGCAGCTGTCCCCTTGCAATATTTTTGCTCTAGACCAAAAAGCCTTTTTGAGTGACCTCTTTTGATTAATTTGGACAAGATCACCTGTCCTTTTCTTCTTTGAATGTATTTTCTTCATGCAGGAAAAACAGAGTTGTTAGGATATCAAATCCACCCTATGAATTTGTAAAACCCTAGGTGACCTAGTGGAAGCTTTCTTGGACTTGGCTTTTGGACTGAGACCTGGAATTTGGGATCATCAAGTGTAAGATAGAATTTATGATAAACTAATGTATTGAAGATCCAAAATCCAATGTACTTGATTTATCTAAAGATCCTACAGAGATATCTTGAGACCATCAGTGTTTGGGAGTATTTTGGGAGACACAACAAAGTTGTTTTATTGGTGGGCTTAGGTACTAGTGGGGGGTTCTTAGGAAAAACAAAATAGAGGATTTGGGCCAAAGGTGAATAAATATAGACAGAAAGAGTGACATAAGCCTCCAATGGGTTTTCTGGGACTGGTAAGCAAAGCTAGACATTATGTGATGATGAAATAGTGAAAGATTATCTTTCAGGATAATGAAGGCAGTGAGATTTCTAGAACTCACAATGTTTATGAACCTTGTTTCTAGAAATCTTGGGATAATCATTTAGTCATCAAAAAAGGAAAAAATTACTGATGACTAACATATGGAATATAGAATTAATGTGACAGGTCCTCCCATCACGGGGTCAATGAAACAATACAAAATGATAGGATTTCTTCTCTGAAAATTTTAGCTTCCTGTTGGTATCCAAATTCCTTCTTTTTTTTTTGTGATGTTGAGGGAAGATTATATAGAATTTCAATAGCTTGCCACTTCTATTGATTATTTCTCTCCCTCTTAGAGATTAACCCTTAATTAAAGTCTACCACTCATATCTAATCTCTACAAAATGAGGGGGTAATGTCAGATTGCAACTAAATATGATTTTTGATTGCTTTGGTCTCTTCCCTTTCTAGTACCAATTTTCTTTTTTAGTTTGGGAAGGTGGTCTCAGATGTGATGAATCTATGGCTAAGGGTGGTTGGGAAGGTGCCTGTTATCCAAGTAACATCTGAGTGAGAGGAGATACTTCCATAGGTGCAAATTATTTGGGGTCCCTCTTGGAAAGAGAATATACTAGGTAGAGTATTTTCCACCCTTCCTCCCTATCTATCTTTCCACCTCTTACAATCCTAAATGACTTGTCCAACTCTTGTGATCAATGGGGCCTAGAGAGTAGACATAGTGCTTTATAAGGGTCCATATGGAAATCGATAGATGTAGTTGATTGAAAACCTCCAAGGATGAGGTAATGGTCCCTTTATCTATCACATTTTCTAATCTACCCCCAACTACCTTTAGTAACCCATTATATTTATTTGAATAATGTAGCATTAACTAATAATCCCATGGGCATAGAGGACCATGACATATCATATTTCCCATGTAACCCATGTCGTCCTTAATATGATTTTATACAGTAGAAACCCTCCTGTCAATGATATTCCCACTTTTTCATTTGTTAACACAGGTATTAAAATCCATACATCCCAATGTTTGATCCCTGACTCCCAATAATTCTAGTGATTATGGTGGGATCTTATTAAGGACCCGACTGATCATTTCTACCATTTCATCCCTATGCTCAACCCCCTTTTTTTCTAACCCATAAATTTCATTCCTTTCTTGTGGAGACCATCAAACTCTAAGTAGTACTGTAAGTGTTCTCTACACTTAGGAGTGCCATTGAGGACATAACCCCAAATGGGGCCCTTTATGGATTTCATGGTCACTTTTAGTCTATCCTTTTCCAAGGCTTCCTTGTACCTAGTTTTCAAAACATCCCTCTTCTCCACTAGTACTATTGAATGATTTTTCTCTTCATGCTGTTATCACTCAGTAATTTCTCCAGGTTCAAGAGAGAACTTACCGAGGTAACCAAAAACCTACTTCAAATCCTAGGATCTAGCCTTCCTAGAATTTAGAGAGGGCTCTCTCTTTAAGATTTATCTTTGTTTTGATTTATGTTTTTAGGCTAGTTATGATAGAACATTTGGTTTTATTTTAAAGGTTTTGGTGGGTAAAAATAACTTAGGATTAAACTAGAGAGAGATCCACTTGTCCATTGGGCTATGGAGTCTAAGTCTAGATAGCAATACTAGAAGGCAAGGCCAAAAGGGTACAAATGTATTCAGGGAAAGGTAGATAACCCTCAGAGATTTAGGGAAAGGTTTTTGATGAAATGGTAATGATAGGGATAAAGGGCAATGAAGGATCCTTTGATCTGGAAAATGGAAGAAGGAGGCAGAGGTCAAACCGGAGTAGGAGCAATGAAGAATTCCTAACACTGGAAATCATCATAAAACATTTAAATGGTAACTTAGTCAAAAACAGGGAGCAAAAGGCTAGTCATGTAGTAATATTCCTATTTACACATTAAGATAGATCAAACACATAATGAATTTCATGAAACTCAGAAAAGAAACAATGACAAGAAGAGATGTACTTCACTCTTCAACTTATCGCAAGAATCCTGAATTATGATGCCACTTTAGCTTTGTCCAGTCTGCTACTTTGAATTCAACACATGAAAGCTTCCAATGTATCAGCAAAATTCTATAGTAATCTTAGCAATTTTATTCCACACAAAATACTTCGAAGAGTGAAGTATTTATAAAAATTCTAAGCTAGAATATCTTGAAAAAATATCAAGATTGGTTTACAAATATCTCTAACTGTTTTACATAAATAGAACTTAAGTAAAGGACACTCAAAACTAATGCATCTATTTGGAACTATTTTTTATGGATAGGTGATGACAAAGAGGAGAATTCGAATTTGATCTCAACTCTTAGTTGATGATGAGGCATCCAAGTCACTAACTGTTTCCTTTCTTTGTGCATTCTTCGCCAGCAATTTTGCAAACTTGGGGTCCAATGATACCTTTTTATATATCATTCCGAAATAGATATGTATAATGTGAAAGAGGTTATTGTATATGAATATGTGGGTGAGAAAATTTTCTCTCAGTTTCCTAAATTGATTCTCTAGCTGTTCACAATAGGCTCTGCAAAACGATGTGTAAAACAGAGTTTTACAGAGTTTGAAAAATAGGCTGTAAAGATGTGCATGTATATTTCATTATGTAATAGTTGTGAAAAAAGTGAGATAGGTTTTTATATATGGCACTCTTAGGAACACAAACCTCTTTCTGTTTTTTAATATGTATTTCTTATTGGCCACAATATTCTCTGCAAAATGATGACTTAACCGGAATTTTATGCAAAACGTTCTTTCCAATATTGTTTAATATTTCCAAACTCATAATGGTTGTTAGAAAAGTGAGAGAGGTTTTTGTAGTTGGAAATATTAAGAACATAAAAGTCCTTCAGTTTTTCAAAATTCATCTTGGATTGATCACAATAGTTTCTGCAAAACAATGACTTAAACATGAAATTTCTGTAAAAATGTTCCTTCTTGCTCTGTTTTCATCTTTTAACCTTTTTGTTCTTTTAAATGTTTTACTTTCACTTTGCATAAAATTCACTGTTGTTGGTGAAAGTATTTCCATCTCTGTTAACCATTACTGACTCTGTTTTTACTTTTACTATTTTACCTTGACTGCTCTGTAACTTTGTTTTAACTTTCACTTTGACTTTTACCTAATACACTTTAACTCTGATGCTCTTTGACTGTTTTGTTTTCGGTGTCATTGTGAATTCTGATTTCACTTTTACCATTCACTGTGAAAATTTCATCATTATGATCTCCCTCTGACTTTATTTTATTCTTTCTTTGTATACAAACTATTTGTTGAATGAAGCTTTTGAATTACAATCTGAGAATTTGGAGCAAACAATTTTGTCAACTAGTATTGAAATTGTTGGCCCAATTTTATATTATGATAATAACCTGCAAAAATTAAGCAATTTGTTAATGATACAGAGGTCTGCAAGGAGGTGATTGAAGGCTTTTTGAAAAACCTGTGGAATGAGATCTGTCTGTGGAGGTTTAACTCTATTTTTTAGGAATTTTTGGGCTACTTCTGCAACATTAGACTGTTTGCAAGAGTTGTTTTCTTTAAACATAGGATAAATTTATCAATTTATAAGCCAAGGATAAGCTTCAAGTGATATCTTTGCTCAATTAGGTATCTGAGATATGTAAATTGGTTTAAGACAGAAAACAAGGGTTTTCCGAATAATTCGGACTGTGAAAAGGTGTTTTCAAGATATATTTGGTCTTCAACCTTCTCCCTGTTCTTTGAAATTGATTTTAAGTGGACATAACTGAGGAAATTGGCTTCAGAAGAGGCTTTTTTTTTATCACAACAATTTCTGGGGAAAATTTACGAGGGTTTGGCCTTTTTTAGGAGTTTTTTGGGCAATTTCCACAGTAAATTTTTATAATTGAAAGCTTGTTTTGCTTAAGGACGGTTCATAATTGACTATGCGAGGTTTTAAAATGATGAAAAATACCTCAATTTGCAGGTAATTTGACACTTGAAAGGGTTTTTGAAGCTTTTTTTTGTTCCTGCAGGCGGGTCCTGGTGCAGAGAAATGATTTTTATAATCTTCAAATAGGAGATCTATGGTGAAAATAGGGAGTTTCCACAGATAAAATCGTGTTTCAGGGATTTTAGCATAGTCGGGAGGCTTGATGTAGTCAGGCGGAGCTCTTTATAGTTAGTAATGCGCAACTAAATAATCAAAATGATGTTTCAAAGGTTTTTAACCTTTGGAATTAATTACCATTAATGCATTGAATGTCAGTCTCATCAAAGGTGGGAGGCAGTTTGGATTTTGAAATGCGTAACCAGAAGTGGTTGTAGCGTTGGATCTTGGTGGTAAGCAATTTTTGCTGAAACAAACGCAATCGAATGGTTTTCTGCCACATCGCAGGAGGCGGGAATGGCAAAGCCACCCATTTTGCGTCTGTTTGGGCTTTGAACGGGCAATCAAGTTATGGACACAAAATTAATCCTGCGCCATTGGATCTGATATTCGAGAGCGAAAGGCCAAGATTAAATGGGAAGGTGTAGTTGAAAGGTATGTGGGGCTAGGGCAAATGATATGCGCTGGGTAGTTGATATATGTAATGAAAAATTTGTAAAATATGTACTTTAATCAAAGTTTTTCTTACGAAAAAGGGTTTATACCTATGTTTGGAGGCGCATGAGGCCGGTTGTAGGGTTTTAACCTGGGTTAAGCTATGTATAGCGTGAGGCTAATATATAGCTGAAAATAATACACAGGAAAAACCAACGCGAAACAAGATATAAACCTTTAGTTCTTCCGCAATAATCCTTGGGTTAATTGTTTTAATGCGGGGATAGAAACATGTATTTACAAAGGCTTTGGGTTTAAAGTTTAGTTTAAATTAAACTTTATGATAAGTGTGGAAGCATTTTTATTTTATTATATAGTTTATTAAACCATGGGAGATTTAACAACTATAGTGGGGAGGGATATTTATATATTGTTAGTTTTATGCCAAAGGGGGTATATTTTAGGATTTTATTTCAACATGTGGATAATTAACTTTGACATAAAATCTTATAATAGTGGGTTTTAGGGGATATTTAAATAAAAGAAACTATATTAATAGGATAAGGTTTCTTTTAGGGAGTTAATAGAATAATTTAGAAATTAATATGACAAGGAAAATGAAACACTCAATAAATTCACTTATATGACTAAGTAAAGTGAAAACCTTAAAGCAAAGTATATCATTTGATGATTTCACCACTTTTACTTAGGATAAGATATTATTTGAGGGTTTGTATGTTTTATGAAATGGAGGAATTCAATCAAAAAATATATTATGCATTACTGAGTAAGAAAAGAGTTCTTACTCAAGAATTTGAGTTGTGATGGGTGAATGAAGGGTAAATAATGATAATTGGGGATTAATATAGGAATTCAACACTTTTAACTAACAGTCATTGAGCCTTCGGTCTGGTCCCAATAGAAGTCAGAGAAATGCTCTGAGCCCCTTTGACTGAAATTCTAGAATGTAGAATAGCTATAGGGGATGGGAAATTAGTTATTTTTTCCCGGTGATAAATATTTACAAGCCTTATTCCCACTTCTTTCTACCTACCCAACTTTAATATAACATTTTTTCTTCCATTTTGCAGGTGCACTTGAGTTTGCTACCTTGAAACATTATATTATTTTGAAAAGCATAAAAAATATCTAAATCTACCTTATATCATCTGAGGGCTCAGATTAAACTGATCTCCTCATTATTCTCTATCTATCTACTAATTAGTCAAGATTAAATTGTTTGACAAACCAGTTTATTCACTATCTAAAACATGGAAATTGAAAACATGATAAGTCAATTTTAAACAGTTTAACTCATCATGGATTATGGCATTTATTGACACTCTGCCATAATCACTTGCAAAAAGTAAAAAGTAGTGGCATTTGGACTTGCACACTTTCAAGTTTTTTTTTCATCTTTTTCTTTTGGGGTCTATATTTTTTAAGTCCTTCGATCTTTATAAAGGACTTTTACCCTCTTTTTGATTTTTGACTTTTTGATTTTATTTTTTCAAAATATGGGAAAACAACTTGCAGGATGCAAGGTATGTACATATTTACAAGACTATCAAGAGTCAATTCAAAATTATGAATCCTATATTTATAGGACCCTAACACATGCCACGTATTTTGTGCTTATTATAGCTTTTTCCTTTGCTTTTTATATCTTCTTTTCTCTTGTCTTCCAAGCTGTTGAACTTTTCCATAGAGTGCTTTGTGATAAGGGGAGGTTGGCTATCATGAATTTATCTCTCTTGTTGATATGTAAGTGAATTGTACTGCTCCTAACCTTCATTTGATCAATTTCTTAAGAAAAAGCCTAGATTTTATCAAGTTTCAAGTTACAGATGGTCGAGCCATAAGAAAATACTAGTATTTCAGGTTTTGATTTAGGTTTTTTGGTTCGAAAAAAATAAGAGAGAAAGTACCAATGGGTAATGGAGTCAAGGCTTGTTTCTTTCTACATATTTGAGGCAAAGTAGGCGCTATGTTCAGCCAGATAAATTATATGAAATGAGAGATGGAAAGAAGAAGAAAGCCAACTACACTATATGCATCTATGAATGGATGAATATCTAGTGCAGCTTTAGAAGAAATAACAAAAATATAGGTTACAAAACAGAGCATCAAACATGGATGAATTCTGTAAATATAACCATTAACACATAACAAGCATCACCAGTGTGAAAGGAGCATCTAACATGGATGAATTCCTATCACTTACTCTCAGAAAATACTAGCAGAAAAACATAATCATGGAAATGATATACATGAACACATACTGAACATAAACACCATGATCAATATCAAAACAAAGAAGAGAGAAACTCCTACATTTAATTACATAAAAAATATTCAAGAAAAAATACACAGTCCAACAGCCTCTCACTCTGCTGAAATCGAACCTCCCCTCTACATTTGTATCAAACATATACATATATAGACTCAAAAATACAAATCCTCACCTCTAAAGGTCGAATCCACCTCTTTGGGATATAGAGACACCTTTTTCTTTAACAAAAACCCAAAGCAAGGGAGGTTCTAACCATTCACTGATTTTTCTCCAACTAGATAAATTTGACTTTACATCATTACAATTAAAGGATTCGAGCTATTAGACCTTAGACACACTTAATACATCATATTACTTCATTATTCATCATTGGAAAATTGAATTTAACACTAAGACTACAAAAAATAACTTTTTGGTGAAAACATAGCATGAAAATTGTGTTTGCGTAGCGTGGGCTTTTTGAGGTGATTTGATGATGATGCTTTGGTCAAATTTTCCTCTGAAAGATGTTGGAGGTTGATGAGGGTGTCTTCTATGCCTCTGAAATATTTTTGCATCACAAAACAACCAACAACGTACTTGAAATATAAATTTCCCAAAACTGGTCTGTTAAGGTAGCGTGAGTGTTGAAATGAGGGCAGAGAGCTATTTTTTAGGCACTTATTTGCACTACTGTGTAAAATTGACTGCTAGTGAAGGAAATTGAGTGAATATCATTAACATAAAAGCTAATTTCTTTCCAAAAATGCAACTCATTCTCTATTTAGATGCCTCGATTGATAAAGGTAGTGTGGGAACTCTACCTTTTTTCCCTTACAGTAGATTTCAAAAAAATGGTCAGTTTACAAAAAGCCCCCAAGTGTCTTCAAAATTATTTCAAGATGTTGCATTGGCTCATGAAAAATTCCTCTTCAACCCTCTAGTTAAAGGTCTCCTTATCTCTTTGTGTACCTTTTTTCCCTTCTCATCTTTTCCTTCCACATCAGCAATCACACTTTTTCCTTTGTCAAGTGATACCATTGTTCTTGATTTGATATTTCCAGTCTCTTATTGGATTTTCAAGAGCTTCCTGTTCTTTTGTTGTGAAAGAGTCACCATGTAGTTTTATTTAGAAAGCCTATTCTTTAACTCATAAATTTCATCATCCTTCTTCTCAAGGAGTTCCTTAGCTGTTTCAAATGTCTAGGATTCTATTTGAAAACCCTCAAAAGATATTTTCTCCTTTCCTTTTTCTTTTTCACTTTCACGTGGACCTTCATATCTTAAAAATGATGTCTGCTTGGTCATTAAAGGAGGAGATGCATTCTGCTTGTAATCAAAACCAAAGGTGAGATTTTTAGCTCTGCTTCTTGTCATTTCCCTTTGACTCCCTTCAACAGTAGGAGTAGCTTTTACTTTGCTAGATGAACCAACTTCTTGAGGCATGGAGGTTGAAGGTGAGGAAAGAGAATTTTTTTGTACAAATTCCTCCCAATGCATGCCAATAGCTAATAATTGATGGAGGATAATAATTTTAATTAAATAATGATGGAATAAAATAGTATAGTGATACCCTACCTTGCTTCTCACCTTTTGATACATTTTAACAAGACTCTTATACAAAAAATATGGCAGGTTCATCTTCTTGGTAGAGATTAAATGCATCAAAAGGTGGATATGACAGTGATATAAAAGAGAATATCTTCCTCCACAAGTAAATTATGACATTATCACCCTCATCAAAATTATGTACTTGTCTCGCAAGTGTGTCATAGGAAAGGTAGTTGCAAGAGTGTTGGAGCGGGGCTCCCTAAGCTGTGATTTTTTTATATTTTTGTAGTAATTAGTCTAACGCAGGGGTTTTGGGGCAGGTCAAAGGCCCCAAACGTAATGTAATGGGTCAAAGGGTAGACCTAGAGTCCACAAACCATGGTTTGCAGACCACAAAATAGTGTAGGCTATGTTGATATAAATAGATGGATAGTTTGAGTCTAGAGGTAGCATGAAATAAGATTGATGCTACGTGAAAATTGTTGAGATCTGTTCTAGGCTGTTTTGGGTAAGGACTCCTGTTGGATGTGTGCACGAAGATCCTCATCCCTGCTGTTTGCGGACCCCACTGGCTATGGGCACGGGCTGTGTTTTGGGTTGTAAGTGGGTTTTTGGATACTAATGAATTCGGAATATATTTGAAGTATCTTGTGAAATCTAGACTGATCGTGTGTATTTCTGAAGTGCATATGTGTTACTAATTTAAGCTGCGAATGTATCTGTGATCTATGAATTAGCTATGATTATAATGTTCTGTGATGATAATTGTTGATACACACGTGGATGCGAGTGTATTAATGAGATCTATTAATGATAATAGCTTTGTTATGGTTACATGCTAATTATACTATTAAAAACCTATGAATAGACTCATTATGTGCGAACCTGGTAGTTGCAAAACCGATCTGCCTTAATTACCTACTCCCTCCCTAGGTGCAGAAACTTGGTTCCAACACCCTCCCATACTACTAATTCGTGTGAGACCTTGGCCTGCGAAAGTAGTTCATTTCCAAAAGGGATAGTATTATAGGGGTTTTTTGGAAAACCTTAACCTTTGAACCTGGGTTAGGACCCCTCAAGCCAACAAATGGTTTTGTTGCCGGGACCGAGAGAATTTTGAGAGAGAGATCAGGTAATGCCACGAAGCCATTGGAGACTTGAGAAATTGGAGCTCGAAGACTCTTCAAAATACAGAAACAAGAATGTTATGTAAAAGAGAATCGCAACACAAAGCTAACAACTGAGAAGTGGAAGAAAAAATACATTTTCACCGAGGTATACAAAATTTTCTTTGTAACTTTTACGCACAAGCTCTAGGAGTGGCTAGCAAGGCTAGTAGAATTTCAGACGTGCTGGGAGGACGATCAGGTTACGCAGTGGACTTCGGAATTGATTCAATAATTAGAGAAGGCTGACAACACAATCACCTGGAATGTAGATCACTGGGTGGATAGTGTGCGAGGAGGATTTGTAACATAATTCACAGTCGATCATTTTGTATCTTACTCTGAAGCGGAGCGGAAGGTCTTCAAGGGATTCTGAGGTAAGTTCTTACAAACATTGTCATTGCTAATTAAAATATTACAGTGTGAAAAAGGCATTTTGTGTAGCCACACCAAATGAATGACCTCTGATCAGGGTGAGAGTACAACACGAAGTGGTAAGTACTACCGAGTCAACCAAGAAAGGGATAGATCCATCTACAACCCATTACGAGAGTCGACTGCTCACACAGGAAGTAGACCTCCGGCTACACCACCTTCGAGTTAGCATAAGGGAAAGAACTCAACCACACCTCCGCCACCACTGAAAGAAGATATGGCTGCACATATGAAGCTACCCACCTTCAAGGGTGTAGGAGACGAAGATATGGACCGATTTTGGTTCATAGCGGAATAGATATGGACTACACAGAATGTGGCTAGTGATGTTGTAAAGAGGGCGCAGGTATCCCTAGCCTTTGAAGCGAGGGCCTTGGATTGGTTCATGGGGTACGTAGGCCAGCATGTGGATCCATCAATAAAAGAAATTAAGGATGATTTAAACAATAGTTTCAGAAGCCTAAGTCCTACTCTCAAATAGTGGTTGACTTGAAAGACTCTAAACAGGGACGCACTAAGTCGGTATGGGAAGCTCATCAATGGCTAAAGAAGGTTATCAGAGAGGGGGAATTTCAGTATGATGATAGAAAACACAAGAAATGGTTCATCACCATGCTATTACCTCACCTGCGCGAACCTATGGGTTAGCAAGCGATTGAGACACAAGAGAAAGCCTTGGGGATTGCTATGAAGCTAGAAGCTGCGCCGAGAGACGATGCCCAGTTTGGGATACAACAGATCCAGGGATAGCTAGAGACAATGACCTCAAAATCTAGAATTTGCGAAAGGAGTGAGGAAAAGAGGCTAGCCTAGATGTATGGTGCCTAAGATGCAGGGTGTTTGGCCACACCAAGGATCATTTTCCTCTGCTGGCAGACTACATGCAGGATGGGGGGCCCAGCCCATTGCGTCCTAAAGAGGTTGCGGGACCAAGTGGTTCGACGTTATGGTGCACTGACCACCGCATAGTGGTACTACATGATACCAACCACTGCCCCCGTCTTGGTGCTTATGTTCCAGAATTGAAGCAAAAATGGTGTTGTTTATACTCATCTGTGGGACATGATGAACATAACTATCGGACCTATGACTTAATGATAGACCGAGGGAACCTATACAGGGTACAGGCTGACCCTTCTTCACCACTATCTCCCTCAGGAAGAGGAGGCTCCCCAGCCAGGGGCAAGGGAGGGGGAAGGGGTGGAGGCGCAGGTTGGGGAAGAGGACAATTAATCTGTTACAACTATGGAGAAATAGGTCACTTCGCAAGGGACTGTTCGAACCATGCATGAAAATCTTGTCGATATTATAGGCAATTGGATCATGTGATCAAAGATTGCCTAGTACTGATAGCAAAAATGCAGGAAAAACAATAGACACCAACGCAAAATGTGCATAGGGATAAGACGGAACCACACGATGAGGGACCAAGTATTAATATCATAACACGCAGTGGCATGGCTACTGGAGGAGTTGAGGAGAAAGTTGCGGCTAAACCCCTTATCCAAAATGATGCTATCAAGTAGGAAAGCTTGGACCTACAAAAGGAGAAAGAAACCTTCATTGAAGCTCACAAAGACTTTACCAAGGGTGAGGCATCTACTTCCAAGGCTCCAACAAACCTAAGAGCGAATGATGAAGTTAAACCATTCCTACAGGCATGTATGAAGCTGCTACGTAACAAGAGGGTAGTAGAAAATCTTCAAGCACTGATAGACAGCTGCGCAGAAATAACTAACCTTCCCACAGAAGTTAAATATGTTCACAAATTGTACAAGCATAAGAAATGCACTGGGCGTGAAATTCGGCTAACAGCGCAGATTGGTGACTATGAAATGGATCAGGTCATCCTAGATTTGGGATCTGATGCGAACGTCCTACCCAAGTAGGCATGGCAGAGGATGGGAGAACCTAAGCTGGAATGGTCTGCTATACAACTATGCATGGCTAACCAACAAAATATCATACCGTTGGGAAGACTGTCAAAGATTATGGTAGATATCGTAGGGGTTACAGTACGCGCGGACTTTGAAGTAATTCAAATTGTGGAGGATGCGGACCCTTATTCTGCACTTCTGGGATTGGATTGGGTGATAGACATGGGAGGCATTATCAACTTGAAGAAAAGAAGCATGGTTTTTTAGAATGAGGGTACGAGGGTCATAGTCCCTCTAGACCTAGCGGAAGGAGAGCGGTACACAGAGCCTGTGCGCGAAGAAGACGACATGGATCATATTTATAAACATACCACTCAGGATGAGGATTGGATTAATCCTACAACGGATGGTGTGCTTTGCTGGGAAAAAGACAATGAATGCATCTTTGAATCCGATGGGGAGATTGAAAATTGGAAGAATCTGTTACATGACGTATCTGCGCTACGATGTCTTAGGATCACGAAGAGTTTCTGGTGTATCTCCTCAGATGTAAGAGAACTACCATACTTTGATGGTCTTGGTAGTATTAGAGATTTTTTGCAAACATTTGAAGCCAAAGTCCGAAGGGAGCGAAGAATGTGGGTGCTTAACCTAACCATGCATGCAACCCTTGCACGATGGTGGGAAACACATAAGGGGATGTTCCAGGATTGGGAGGAATGTCACGAGATGATGATCTTGCAGTTTGAAACCCCGGTTCACCTGCGCATAAAGACTTTCCTTGGCCCAGGATACCTGCGCAAGAACTTGTCCACATGGATGGAGGAATGGTGTGAAAGGACTCTGGACGAATGGGTCCACCTGTTCATTCATGCCTTGGGGCAAATCCCCATCGCATGGTATTTAGATGTAGAGCTACATCAGTGCACCCGCATTTGGGAAACCATGAAGGACGAGTATGTAGGGACGTTCGGGTTGATAAGTGGAACTGAGGCACTCGATGAAGCCCTACAGGATATAAATGCCGTAGTATTTGATGAATCACACCCTTGTGTGGAGTACGGGGCACCAACTTGGGATACGCAGATGCAGGGCATTGTTAACTTCCGCAATATATCGATGGAAGAATGTGATGAAGACCCGTGAAACGTCACTATCCTAGAATCAAAGGGTGAACGTGCAGTTGATGGACCCCCATTGCAGACCATCGATGTGACCAAGCCTCTGAAGCTCAAAGAAGTCAACATTGGGACAGGAGAACAACCTAAGCTAGCTAAAATTGGGGACTACTGGGATGATGATACTGTAGGGAAAGTCGCAGAGATTCTCATGGAGTACTAGGACCTATTTCCTACGAAATTTTCAGAACTCAAGGGTATTACAGGGGACCTCGGGGTCATGCACATTACTTTAAAACCATATGTGCACCCTGTTAAGCAGCGACCTTACCAATTGAACCCCAAGTATAAGCGAAAAGTCAGGGAAGAACTTGACAAAATGATAGCCGTAGGTATCATTGAACTGGTTGAACAGTCAGATTGGGTAAGCCCTATGGTGGTCCAGGAGAAGAAGACTAAAGGAGAAATAATAATCTGTGTTGACTTGCAAAAACTGAATGATGCTTGCGACCACGATCCCTTCCCTATGCCATTCTCTAACGAAATTCTCAATAGTGTGGTAGGGTAGGAAGTGTACTCATTCACTGATGAGTTCTCGGGCTACCATAAGATCAAGATCGCACCTGAAGATCGCAGCAAAACTACATTCACCACCGAATGGGGATCCTTCCAGTACACCGTCATGTCGTTCAAGCTCAAGAATGCCCCTACCATCTTTTCACAGGTGGTGGTCGCAGTATTCAAGGAATTCATCCACAAGTTCTTGGAGGTATATTTTGATGATTGGAAAGTATTTAGGTTGGTTAAGAATCATGTTTCAAACCTGCGCATGATGTTGGATGCCTATTGAAAGCACCATATTTCCTTGAATATTAAGAAGTACATATTTTGTGTACCCTTCGGGATCTTGTTAGGCCACATAGTCTGTCGGCAGGGACTAATGGTGGACCCCACCAAGGTAGCAGTTATTATCAACTTGGCAGTACCTAAAACTGAGAAATTGTTGTGCTCTATCCTCGGACACATGGGCTACTACAGGAAGTTCATTCAAGGGTACGCACTGATCACAACACCCATGGAAAAGCTGCTGAAGAAGCATGTATCATTTTTTTGGGATAACGAGTGTCAGAAGAGCTTTGAGCTACTCAAGGAAAATATGGTCTCTGCACCTATCCTCATATTTACTGGTTGGGCGAAGGTTTTCCATGTCCATGTCGACGCTTCAGGAATCTCCCTGGGAGCTGTCCTTATGCAGCCCGGGGAAGGGGAAATTGACCACCCAATTGCATTTTCCAGTATAAAACTCTCTAGTGCAAAGCGTAACTACTCCACTACTAAGCGCGAGGAGCTGGCCATGGTATATGCCCTGCAGAAATACTGGCATTATCTGTTGGGTGGGCACTTCAAGATGTTCATGGATCACTCAGCTTTGAAGTACCTGGTGAATAAGCCTGTGTTGGGGGGGGGGGGGGGGAGGGAATTTGCCGATGGCTATTTCTATTTCAAGAATATGACTTTGAGATCATCGTGAAGCTGGGGAAACTAAATGCGGGCTAGACCACTTATCCCGAATCGAGAGTGGTGAGAAACCGTCCAACCTAGAATAAGGACAAACTGATGCACAGTTGTTTGTGATTAAGGTGGTTGATGCGCACTTCTCCTACATCATTCACTTCTTAACTACGGGGATGGCGCCTGCAGACTATTGGTACAACAGAAAAAAGAGCTGGTAACCCGCGCAGTGGACTTTACCATCATAGCGGGCCACTTGTATAAGGTGGGAGCTGATGTGGTATTAAGAAGGTACGTCCTGGAGCATGAAATAAAGGCCATCTTGGTAGAAGCCCACAACGGCGTAGCAGGAGGTCACTACGCAGGGAAAGTGAAAACACATAATATCTTGAGAGCTGGGCTATGGTGGCCCACACTGCATATTTATTCTCATGACTATTTCAATGACTACGACATATGCCAGAGGACAGGAAGACCATCACACAGAGACAAAATTCCCTTGCAACCGCAGATGGCCCTGCAAGCGTTTGAAAAATGAGCCATCGACTTCGTTGGAACCATCAACCCACTAGGTAAGAATACAGGTGCCTGCTATATCATCACCGCAACTGATTATGTAACCAGATGGGCTGAAGCGCAATCTGTGAAGGATTGTACCACAGACACTGCTGTGCACTTTATTTTTGAGCATATCCTAACCAGGTTTGGCTGTCCCAAGGTCTTTATTAGTGATAGAGGTACGAATTTTTTTAATGAGACAATACTGGCTTTGAATGAAGAATTTTGGATCCACAACGCCAAAAGTACCCCTTCTCACTCGCAAGCGAATGGAACTGTGCAGGCTTTAATAAAATTTTGGAACAGGCATTGACCAAGATCTGCAATGTCGAGCACAGTGATTGGGACGTGAATATCCCGTTAGTCCTTTGGCCTATTGAACCACATGCAAGAAGTTGACTGGGAAAACACTGTTTCGGATGGTTTATGGAAAGGAGGCCATTATGCCCATGGAGTATATTGTTCCTAGTCTGTGCATCACAGTCTTTACAAACATGGCGGAGCTTGATATCATGTGGATCATTTAGCACAGCTCGTGGCCTTGGAAGAAGATCGATTCATTGCTAGCTTCCATCAGCAAGTTCAGAAGGCCCGGGAAAAAGCATGGCATGATCGACATATTCGGAAAAAGATCTTTGCGGAGGGAGAATTGGCCCTGTTATACGATAGCCAGTTTGCGAAGCACCTGGGGAAGTTTCGACAGCACTGGTTTGATCCCTATATGGTAAAGGAAATCACTGATGGAGGAGTTGTCCACTTAGCTACACTGCATGGTGATATGATACCAGGATATGTGAATGGCAGCCGACTCAAACCATACCAAATCAAATGAATATATGGCCGGTGTAGCTGTATGGGGCGGAATATGCGCATGCAGGAGGAAAAATGCAAGCAGGTCCATTGTACGCGGAGGGGTCAATCGTAGTTTTGGAAGCCTAGATAGGTGCGCTAGGAGTGTAGGGGTCGATCGCAGGTCTGGAAGCCTGAGGAGGTGCACTGGGAGCGCAGGGGTAATACACAGCTATGAAAACTAGCCGTTGGAACAGTAAAAATAGGTAAAAATAAAAATTTTCCGTTGAAAGGAGTGGGCAGTCGGCAATTAATGAGGCAATTTCCAAAGATTTTTTACCATTTTCTTGATGGTAAGTTTCTGATAAACCTCATCCAACTGTTGGTCGATATCCAGGGCTATAAAAGCAGGAGGGTAGATCGGAAGTGGGTTCCGTGCATTCTAGATATCTTGTGTTTTGTAGCAGTCTGTAACTATTGCGCTCTGTTAATGTTTGGGCAAGCTACCCCTTCTGATAGTAGCAATCCTGAATTTATCTTTCGAGTGAGAATGACCACAACTAATCTGACTGAATCGCCATAGACCATGGCCTCCACTGATGAAGTATTGGAGGTCACCCCTGAAGTTGAAGAGGTTGTGTCCACACCAACCAAGGGGAAGCAGGTTGAGAAGAAGAAGGGTAAAGGGAAAGGCCAGGAGCAAGGGCAGGGGAAGGATGTGAAAAGGATTGGAGGGAAGCCACACACCTCCCCTTGGAATGTGAAGTCCCCCCGAACGGTGCCCCAGGCACGTTCGCCTAACCCATTGAAGAGACCTTTGTCTGCTCAGGAAGAGGACGGATCGCTGAACCAATAAACTGGCTACCGCCCTATGTTTGGCCTCGTAGGACGTCGGTGCGCATGCCTAAGAATCTCGATGGTATGCGCGCCTATCGACAAATGCCCATGATTTTGAGTGAGGTCCCCATAATTGGAGAGTCCTTTGGCAAACTCCTCTCAATAAAATTTTACAGTCATGACCAGGCCAACCTGGAGGCCTTCCCGGAATTGGCACTGGAACTCTATCTCGAAATGGTATTGGAGGATGATGTGCTAAAGGTATTCCCCATGTCGTGGGCAAGCAGGTTGGCTAGTTCTGGGTTATTAAACTTGTTTCCTCAATTTGGCCACTACAATGTCACTGACCACCTTGTGCGACAACTACTCACCCTAGTCCATGATGGCAGATTATGGATCTAGGATTGCATTCCCATTGATGCCGCACTCATTCACCGTATTACTGGTCTCCCCATGGAGGTGCCAAATCCCATGGAGCACATCGGAAATAAGTACGAGCAACAGATTGCCGATAAGATGCGCGACGACTACCATGTTGAGCGGAATACTAGAGGGTTCATGATCAACACCATTAGCGACCCCGACGTGTGCTTGGGTACCTTGTTGCTGGCATTTAAAATGATGCACAAATGACAGGTTGTGACTGTCCCCGCTTATGTAATTCAGTTGGCTGGTCGTTGCAAAAAAGGGGTCTACTTTAGCTAGTCCCAATTCCTGTGCAACGAATTTTTGGAGAATGTGCACAAGGCCCAGGGCCATGGAAGGGCATTCTGCTACTCCTGGTTGCTGCTCCTCATCGCGTTGGTTGCGTGGGAGGCCCTTGGGGACTCGGTCCTCCCTGAGCTCGAGCCAAACATGTGTGAGGGGGCACGATATACAAATTTGTGGGATTAAAAGGACGAGCAGCGCATTGAGGATAAGAAAGTCTTCTGGGTCCTATTTCAGAGTAGGCTCGCAGCAGCAATCCACTCCCGGCCGCGCTTGTCACCTGCAATCTATGACAGGTAAAAGAGAATCACAACATTCCAGGTCACGATGCAAAATTTGCAGATCCAGGGCTGTAAGGATCCAGCGTGGGTATCACTGCCATACATGCTCACTGACGAGGAAATTGACCGACTCATTGCTACTTGGACTCCACACTGGAAACTGGGCTTCAAATCAGGTGTTAGGGTCCCGTGATTTGGCTGATTGGCTAGCCAAATGACGATGTAACATCAAACCAAGCTTTGGAGCCCAAGGACCTAGCCTTCCTGGACTCAGAGAGGGCTCTCTCTATAAGTGCAAAAGATATCAGTGTGTTTACTGGTGATGTTCTGATATTAGGCTAGTTATGAAGTGTGTTTTTGGTTTTTTAATTTTTAAGTTTGTGAGGGATGAAACTGATCAAATACATAAACTGGATAACAAGATGTAGATAAATTGGGCTATGGGGTCAAACAGGTCAAGGAAGCTTATGAGGTGATGATGTAAAGCTGTTGTAGGGCCGATTTGATTCACAATAGAAGGGATCTCCGGGAAAAATGGATTAAATGAACAATAAGTTGGTGAAAGACAAGGGATTTCAAGTGCTAACTAGTTAATAGCAGACATAAACATGTAATAGCGAGCCATTGATCATGCTGGGAATAACTATAAGCTAATCAATACATAGAAATCAGACATTCCAGCCATACATAGAGGTATAAGACCCTCTAACTTCGGGAAAAGGCTATCAGACTTTGGGGAAAACACATGAGACAAACTAACAACTCATAAACTATGCCGGAACGCCTAAACATA
The DNA here is from genome assembly GCA_034641835.2 of Pinus albicaulis. Lineage (NCBI taxonomy): Eukaryota > Viridiplantae > Streptophyta > Pinopsida > Pinales > Pinaceae > Pinus > Pinus albicaulis. Next base: position 1,012,320,098 of record CM076574.1, on the reverse strand, counting down.
GCCTCTAAGTCATTGGGCACTTGGACAAATAGGTTTTCATAGTTTTAGACAAAGGGCTAGATCGGGACTAGGCCTCCTTGGTTCAACAAAATGATCAACAAATCAGTCAAAGAGAAAGTTTTATGGACAGAACTATGGGCAGCTGATAGGTAGGTAGGGCAAACCATACATCCTACTCAACATACATGGAACTGATGAATAAAACTTAGCAACAATACCTTATATTACTAAAGAGCAACTAAGAATTCTTTAGCATAACTAAGGGAGAAGAAAACATCAAGCTATGAAGATTCGGGGATTTTGAGGTGCCTCCATGGGCATGTCTCAAAATCAATCTTTACTGATCTATAGCAGCAAGAAAAATGAATTATGAGTGAAAACTAGAAGACAAAACACATTAAGAAGCACTATACCATTCTACCATGTCAAGGAATCCATCAACAATCCTTCATCATTCCTCAAAAGCATCCAAGAGGCAGTCCAAAAATCATAACTCAAGTGTATTCTTCAAAGCTCATATGACCAATGTATTCATTCTTCTCTCAAGTTCAGCCTCTGATTTACAATGAGAACCATGGAATAAATAGGCTTGAGGGAGGAAAACCTCATGGAGCAACTAGCTATCCCATTGGCCAAGTCAAAATATCTAAACTTGTCCTTGAGGCTTTGCAAAGCCCAAGGCACGAAATATCCCATAAAATATCTAAAAAACTGCTAAAAACGGAAATTATATTGACTTTACATGATTTCCCAATGATAAAAATAGCTTAACGCACATTTGGGAAAAGCAAATTTTTGGAGTTCAAAAATTACAAAAATACTTCATATTTATGCCTGAAAAAGGTCCCCTGACTTGCTGAAGGCAAATGGCAGCCTTCCCGGTGTCGAAATGAGGCTCATGATGGCTTGTTGGAAAGCTCTCTGTGTCTGCTTTCCGACGCAAGTGAAATCACCTCAATCTGATCTCTGAAAGTCCCTCAAAACTGTACCTGTGTACGAAAACCCAGAAAATAGCAGACTGCTGATATGGCGGGCAGAATGTGCAAAATGAGGCTGTTTTTCGCCAATTTGAGGGGGCGAATGATCTTCAAATTCCCTGAAAATCGCTGGAGAGCTGCTCATGGAATTATGGCATCCATCGGTATCATCCTCCTCCCTTGACGACTCATCAAACTGAAATGGCGCATTTATGAGTTTTTGGCCAAAAACCCAAAAAATGCCAAAAAACAAAAAGTTTCCGAAACAGGCTCAAAATTGGCATGCCTGACCCTCAAGGGTCCATAGAAACATGCTCCGAAGCTGAGGCCAAAATATCAAGGGCTGATATGCTTTTTGCTTCCTTTCGTGCTAGGCGCCTCTCCTTCAATTTCTTCAATTTCTCTTGTGCCACCTTTAATTTTCGCCTGGCAAACTGATTTAGCTTCTGAAAGTGAAGAGTCCTCTTTCTCTGTAGCTCAAGATCCCTGTTTGCCTTCTCAAGCTTTGTTTCCAAATGCTGGTTAGCCCTCTCAAGCCATGCTTCCTTGTTTTCATCAATTTCCTGCTCAAAGAGGGCAGTGAGAGGAAAGGCTTCGAATCGAGCTTGTTCTTCTGCTCTCTGTTTCTCCAAGGCTTTTCTAAGCCCGATGGTCCTAGGCCTCTTTCGCCTAGGCTGGTCCTCCTTCTCTTCATCATCAAATTCGCCAATGAGCTCTTCAATTCTTACTTGCGCCTTTTCTGCCTCTTTTTTGTACTTGATTGCCCTTGCTTCATGAATGGCTACATGAAACTTCATTTGTTTGTTTTCAACCTCCAAGAAGTGGTTGAAATTCCTCACCCTTTGAAGATCTTCTTGTAACACTTCAATTTTCTCTTCTTTGTGAATGAGGAGGTTTTCAAGGATGCGGGCCTCATTGTCACTATCATCACTTTGGATAGGGATAATAGCTAATTCACCTCCATGCTTTGCACTTTCTCCAATTTTACTTTTTCCTTTGAATGCCAATCTAGCGCTTTTTCTCCTTGGCAAGCTAGAAGTTGTCTTTTTGGGCAATTTCCTCTTTTTAGGAACAGTTTTGGTCACTGTCAAGGAGGCAGCTTCAGCTTGCTGTCCTTCCTCAACATCTTGTCCAGCTTGTGGCTCAAAAGGCGCTTCAATTGTTTGCTCAACCTGCTGCTCTTCAATTTTTGTCTGCTGTTGTTCCTCTTCCTGTACTTGCTGTTGTTCATCAACCTGTAGCTGCTGTTGATCTTCAAACTCTGGCTGCTGCTGCTCACTAATCTCCAACTGCTGCTGTCCCTCCAAATCTGGCTGCTGCTGCTCACTAATCTCCAACTGCTGCTGTCCCTCAAAATCTGGCTGCTGCTGCTCACTGCCTTCTTTTTCTCCCTGTGGTTCACTGCCCTCTCCTTCTCCCTGTTCACTTGGCTGCCTAGTGGTCATCTTGAGTTTTTTAGGGGTAGGCCTACTAGACAAAGGCACTGGGCGATGGACAGGCTGAGTAGGAGACACATGAACAGGAGGGACAGTGGCGAAATCTGCATGGCTAATGAAGGAATCCCATGAAACCCATTTCTTCTCCAGCTGGTGTAAGAAGATAATCTTGATCAAGGAATGATGAAAGAGAGAAGGAATTTGCTGAGGTGGAGCCTTCTTTTGGACAGTAGTTGCCATTTTCTCTATGCTTTTGGACAAAAAGTATGGAAGGTTTAATTGCCTGCTTCTGGTAAAATGCATCAACAAGCGGACATGATAGGCAAAAATTTGGCTAAACCTCCCTTCACAAGTGAAATATCTCATTATGGCTTTCATCAGCAGAGCATAACTGTCAAGAAGATAGGAGAAAGGAAAAATAGCAGTGATGGTTTCCCTATGTTCAGGTTTGATGAAAGGTTTATAATCCTCTAGATCAAGATGTGCTTGTTTAAACCACTTTTCACCATGATACGGGATCTTGGTAGCCTTGGATACATACCTTGGGGAGATTTTGAAATCAAGACCCGCTAACTGGAAGTGTTTGTCCTTGAATCTCAAAGCGCACAAATGTGTAAGTGGTGAAAAACTCTTGACTTCTTCTATCCTCTGGCAGAAATCAAGACAACCTACTTCATGGAAATTGAAAAGCACTGATGGGTGAGCATTGATTTCTTCTATGGAGATAGGCTCATATCTCTTATGTGGACCGCTCTTGTGATCTCGTTTTGGAGGCATTTTGACTTTGACCAAACTTTGGAAGAGGAAAACTGCCTTTACTGTATGAACAATGCTCTGCTAGATTGAAACTGGCCACTAGACTGTTTGGACAGATATGGACACTGTGGTTTTGAATAAAATGTAACAATGTTTCCTTGAATAAACCACCTCTGTACTTCTCAAAAACAGTCCTTCAACTCTGGATGTACTTCAGCAAGGCAAACTTTTTAATATGGTACCCTGTGTAAAGATGAGGCAAACTCATGTGTCAATTTCTTGTGCACAGTTTTGAAAAACTACTCCTGGTGAGTTTGTCAGAGGTCAACCAACCCTTGCATTTTGCATCTATAAGACCAATCTTCAATATTAAAACCCTGCTCTTCAGGTCATTCACCTTAAAAATACCTCTGTCAACAGATTTCTATAAAAGATAACATACAGTGGAAAAGAAAAGAGACTCTTTGGTTAGGTGAAATATCAGCTCACTGTGTTTAAGAAAACACCTTTCACTTGTGAATTTTGAGAAATCAATCACCACCTTTGTACCTCGGGCTTCAATGTTAAACTCGATCATCAACAATGCTGCCTTCTAGAAAATGGCCCTATTCATCTTCAGAAAAGCCCTGTTAACAAATCTTCAATATGATACAATATGGTTTTTGTAAAGGCACACCCAAGTTAGATGTAAAATCAATGCACAGTGGTTTAGTAAACACACTCTCTGCTTGTGAGTTCAAGAGATATACCAATACATCTATACCTCTGCCTCCAATGTTTAAATTTAACCACCAACAACTCTGTCCTTTAATATGCTTGTTCACCTTTGGAAACTCTCTGTCAACAAATCTTCAGAATGATACAATACAGTGCAAGGAAGAAGCAGACCTAGCTTGGGTGTAAAATCAGTGCACAGTGGTTTAGAAAACACACTCTTTGCTTGTGAGTTTAAGAGATACACCAACACATCTATACCTCTTTTTCCAATATTAACTTCAAATACTAACAAATCTGCTCTTTAGAAAATGGCCCCTTTCACTTGTGAAGTTTTGAGAAATCCAACACCACTTTGGTACCTCTGCCTTCAATGTCAAAATTTAACCATCAACAACCTCTGTCCTTCAATATGCTGTTCACCTTTGGAAACTCTTTGTTAACAAATTCACAGTGGGAGAATACAGTGAATGAAAGGCAATCTGCTTAAGTAGTGTGTTGTGAGAAAATGCCACTGATTGCTCTATTTTTAAAGTCTTTGATGTCAACCTTAACACAAAAACTCCTTGTTCAAGGAGACTTTCAAACATCTAACAATTCTGACCTGTGCAAGTGTGCCTTCTTTGCACTGTTTGAATATCAAGCAAAACACCACACATATGCTAAGAATGCCAATACACGGGTTTGGGGGATAATGACGAGTTTTTAGAAGATTATCAAGCTCTTAGACAGAGATTTTATGAGTTTTCTTTTTCAAACAACAAGAATGTCAAAACTCCCTTACTGAGTGCACTTCACTGTTTTGACAATGTGGCAAGGTCTGGAGGACTGTGAAGACAGTTTTCTCTTTTAAGACCAAACCCTGTCTTTTCATAACAAAGCTTTCTTCTAATCAAAGCACAAATCTTTACAAGACAACTTCAAAACCCCGTATCTCTATATGTGCTCTTTGAATGACAAATTCGGCCTTTATCATATTGCAATAGTTCAGTTTACTGTGTAGAAAGGCTGCTTTTGTTTTTAATAATAATGGCAAGGTCTGGGGTTTTAAACCTTATTGTCCTTTATCAAAACCTTGAAATTTGATGGGGGAGCATATAAAATACCTCGAACTTTGATGAAAATCCGCTTTTGAAAGCTGAAACAATGCTGGGGACTCTGGACAGCTGCGCGGCAACCTTTGAAGAAAACCCGTCGAGCAACAAGTGTTTGTCGGGTCGGCCTGTCGTGTGGTCGGGCGGCCTTGTACAGGCACGTCGCGCCGACAAAGAGCCCTGTGCAAAATTCCGCCCAGGCACGTCGCGCCAAAACCCAGGCACGTCGCGCTGCCTCTGCACAGTGTATACTTGTGAATTTTCGACCAGATTTTCTCGCCTTGGTGCTAGAGGGGCGCGGGCTCTTCTTCAGTTTTTTGAAAATGAAAACTTTACATCATACTTACCCTTTGATGCTATGTCACCATAACTCTCCAACGGTCATTTAACCTTTCGGAATTAACATTGATCTTTAACTCTGTTTGTTTTTTTTAAAACAGTGGGTTTGTTATTTGAATATTATACACCCGCACATTGATTCTCATCCCGAGTTTTTAAACCTTGGCAAACATTCAACAAGCTTCATCATCTCTGCCATTGTTTTTAACAATGTTGGGGCTATTTCTGATGTAAGGAAAACCACCTTACCTCTGTAAAGATGATGCTAAAAAAAACTGTTATGTTCCTGAAAGACAGGGCTTGCCTTGTTAATGTATTTGACTGGTGCCTTGGTCTTTTGTAAGGGAGACATTCCAAAACCTCAACTCTGTCCCAGGAGATTGCATGTGCCCTTCCAATCTTGTTTAATCATCTCTGCTCTTAGGTGACTTATAAGCTTTTTCCCCGGACTGTAGTGCCTTCTTTAGGTTGCACTCTTTCACAATATACTTCACTGTTTACTTAAAAGGATCTCCTTCAGACTTCTGGGCAAGGGAAAGTGGAGTACTGTTTTAACCATTTCCTTTAAAGAAACTTCTCCTTGTGGTGTAAATGCATGCATATGTTCAACATTTTCTCCTTTCCACTACAGGTATTGTCTGACAGATAGCTTTTTGAAGAGGGAAAACAGTACCTTTGCCTTATAAACAGTAACACTTACCTGTGCAATGACTTTTATTCAATTTCTTTGTATCCTTCCATTATATTTTACATCAATCAGCTTCAGCAACTTGCAATGGCTTTGGCCATCTACTCATGCATGGAGGAGGCTCTTCATCAGGTAAGGTGTCCGAAGGCTTTTTAACAACTCTGTTTGACACAGCCTTTTTTTTTAATGTGATGGTAAGTGAACTACTTGAATAACATCAATATAAGCATCTCTTTTTGCAAACATCACTGTATTTCAGAAGAAACCCCAATCACAGTGACATTTTTCTAAGGGTGACTGAGATATTTATCATTTGGCTTGTTTATCTCATGACCTGTTACTTGACAAAAACTCTTTGTGACTATGAAGGTCAGTGCTTTTTGAAAAACCAAGGGCTTTCTTTCTGCCTGTGTAATGGCATTGGTTAACAGCATCTATTCCATTTGATCTTGGACAAAACAGGCTACTTAAGAGTGGAATGTTTACTGATGACATGCTTTCTAAAGCTTCAACAATTCACATGATTTGTAAGTTTGAAGTGAGCTCCTTTATCAGACCAAACTACCCTTTCCTTTGAGCTTAGCATATTTCCACTATATTCCTGTTATGATCATTAGTCATATTCATGAAACCTGGATTCCCTGTTTCATTTGTTTCAGTTCAAGTCAAACCTGGATCTTTGCCATCATCTAAGTCAATATTTGCCCGCGCCCTCTGCTTATGGATGAAGGAGGCGCCCTAACCCTCTGCTTGTAAATGAAGGAGGTTCTGGGCCTTGAAAATTTACCAGTTTGCTGAGACAGTGATGACCTTTTCTTACTGTGATTTTCATGCTGAAAAGAGCTGTAAAGTCCAGATGAGTAGCTTTCTATTTTGCAGACATATCTAAAGGCTCAAGTTACACTTAGAAGCAGCTGTTCCTCTAACTGTAAACTCAAACATTTACTCCATGAGATGAGATATATTTCCTGTCTTTGTAGAACCATAGAACACTGTGAAAAACCTAATAGTCAGCTTGAGATTGGATTTTATGCAGTGCTGAGATCTAGGGGGTGTGAGTGGCGCGACTTAGGGCTGCTTGTTAATTTCATTTGCAAAGTAAGGGATCAGTCATGGCAGGTCTTTTGCAAATGGAGGCTTTTTGGCTTTTTGATGATTGCCAAAGGTGAAATGTCCTAAAACGCCACTTCCTAACATAGGGGAGACTTTTGAAACAGATGTGGATTTGACTTTTAAAGCTGATGGGCAGGTCAATAAGGCTGAAGCTAGATAGGATTGTGATATGAGGTTTTTGATTTCGACATGGGCGAACTGAAAAGGTAAAAAGGTGAAAAAAGTTTTAGGAGGGTTTTCTGGATGACATATTGACATAAGGAAATCAGTTTCTAGAAAACTCAGTTGTAGATATAGTCATCACTAACATGTAAAAAATACTGATGGCTAACAGTGGCTCCATTTGGGGAGGGCAGCTCCTCGTCAGGAGGTGTCCAGAATTCAGATTTTTGGCTTATGAAGACCGGTGCCTTATCCATTGGCGCAAAATTTACCCTTCTCTTGATGTTATTTCTGAAAAGTGACAGCATGGTTAACATCAATGATACTTCTACCTACCCCACTATCTTTCCTAACATTTTTTCTTCTCTTTGGCGCATTTGATCTAGCAGCCTTTTGACAATGTATATTTTTCTTTTTGCAAAATGAACCTATCTATTTCTACTCTTATATCTGCCGGGAGTTCAGATTAAATTGATGAACTCCTTCATTACTCTACCTATGCTAGATCAACTGTCAAGATTAAGCAGTTTGACAGGATTTCATTCTCTAATCTACAACATGAAATTCAAAAAATGATCAAATCAGGATTAGGCAGTCTGATTTGTCATGCATTTGCGGCATAAAAGACAAGCTGCACACAAATGTTATTCTGCAACAAAAGAAAAATAGACAAGCGGAGCTAAGATGTACAATGTGTTTTTCATCCCTCGCTTCTCCCTTTGGTTCTGTTTTAGGCATGTGGAACCAGAATCTCTCCCTAATCTAAGCTCTGTGATAAGTCAATCTTACACAATGTTGACTATCTTGGCACTCACTAACTTATCGGCAAATAAATTTAAACATGCTCAGCTATGATTAGGCTAGATAGCTGAACAAGACATTGAAGTACTAGTAGCGGCATTTAGACTTGCTCGCTTTCCGAAAGACTATTTTTTTTGGAACATGGGGCCTTTGTTCTATCTTCACTTGCCCTCTTTTCTGCTTTTTACTGTTTTTGACTTTCCTATCTTTTACTGTTTTTGATTTTTCCATTTTTTCAATATTTCAAACAATGGTATGTACAATGACTGAAAATGTTTCAAGCTCAAAAATCTTGGAAATGACGGAATTTCAGCATCTTATCCTCGTAAGGATCTCCTCTCACCCTTGGCCCACTTAACTCTTGAAAAGAAAAATTTGGGAAATTTTCTCTCTCTAACATAACATAGGGATTCATGCAAGAATCTCTAAACAGCCCAGTGTCCTCCCTTTGTACCTCTCTGAATATCTGATTTCCACTCCTTTCCTTACTGTATTCTTTCTTCAGGTAATGTATGTACTCTTGGTAATTCTTGAAATAGATAGTGACATCATCAAGGTATGCAAAAACACAGAAATTTAAAACTGGGAACATGGCCTTTATGAACAGATTTTTGATATTGGGTGGTTTTGCAATTTTGAACTTGAAATTAGATCTACCACCTGCAAACTGGAAAAAATCTTTAAGTTGTCTACTTTGCAAAGGAATCTTATGATTATGACCTGAAAAATGATCTTGTAAGAACACGTGATTGAAAGCACTTTTAATCGGTGAATCATGATCTTGGGTAAAAAAAACATGATTTTTGTTATATGGAGATGCAGTATTATTCCTAAAATCAAAGCAGATTCTATGGCCACTAGTTTTCTCCTTGATCATTTCAGTTTGTTGTGTTTGTTTCTGTTAAAGTTGTTCTTTGGGGAAAAGGTAGTGATACAATGTTTTCCCTTGTTTTTCTTGTAGAAATTAGTATTTTGCATGAGATTCCTGATTTTAGCATTTCTAAGTTCTTCATGAAAAGACAAAATATGAGCCAATTTCAGTAGTTCAGGTATGTCGGGATTATAACTGTCATCCTTGCTCATAAAAAGTTGATTTGGCATTTTCTCAAGATGTTGAGCTACTGAGGTTATGGTCAAAGTTTTATTTGCAGTAGGAGGGTCGCATGATGGTAAATCTTTGAGGTATGGTAGAAACATTAAACTCCCTTTCTCCCGGGTTCCAAATAGGTTTATGATGTGTAGGTCTTCTAAAGCTTTTACTCGGAAGAAATTTCCACAAGTTACTGCTGGTGTTTGACTAAAACTAGAACAATTTGTTTGATAGTACATGAGGGTTTGTGCTTCTTGCTCTAATCCTACTTTGGGGAGGGGAAATTTACTTTCCTCGAGAGACAGCTGCTCATGATCATGGTAGTTTTGAGTGTCCAGTTCATCATAAGGTACCAGGGACAACTGATGTGGTGGATCTAAGTCTTTATCAGTTTCTTCTAACTCTTCTTCCATGTTTACATCAATATGCATAATGAAAGAGTTTAGGTCGGACCGCAAAGAACACATTGGAACGTTATCTGGCCTATCTTGACTGCTGATCATGTATTTCATGTGTGATTCGCGGTACAGTATTCTGGTCTGACCAAATACAGGAATGGCGGCATATGACATGTCTAGTTGGATGTTCCCTTGGAGTTTGGCTCCCCAAGATCTGGATAGGAGCATCCCGTACTTGGGAGGAATGTCTGCCACTACTATATCCATGATTAGATGTTTCGCGGGTATTTGGGCCAGACTAAAACAAAGGTCTTTGATCAAACCCAGGCATTGGACTCTGCTTGAATCAAATGAATACAAGTCTTTGTATGGTCTTGTGATTTCCAAGCCTAACCTTTCCATTACTACCTTCGGCATAAGATTATGCGAGGCGCCGGAGTCTAGCATGGCATTATGGAGGATTTGGTCGTGGATGTTTAGGCTAATGTAAAATGGAAGAGTAACTCCCTCCTGGAATTTTCCTTCTACCTTTGGACCAAACAATACTTCAGGAATGTCATCAGTAAGATTAACAGTGTTCGCATCATTCCCTAGATTTAAGACTTTTAGTACTTGGGATTTATAAGAGTTTTGGACAATGAGTTCAGTAAGAGGCATGGTGATTTTGATCTTAGCGATCTCGCCTTCAAAGCTAAAAGGCACTTGAAGTTTAGATATGTTTGTTTCAGCTTTTTCAGCTAAGACCTTGTCTATGTTCTGAGTTTGTTGACCTTGTTTAGGGGTTTTGTTTGCCATAGTTGTTTTGGTGACCTTTGTAGAAGTATCAGGAGTATATGAGAGAGGGCTAGTTTGGGTAACTTTAGCTTGGCTTTGATCAGCCTTTTCAACCTTGATTTTGTCACTGCTTGATGCTTTTTTGAGGATGGTATCTGGAGCTTTAGCAGTATCAGAGTTACCTTTCTTGACATTATCTTGGTTTCTTTTGCTTCTAAGGTCATATTTCCTGTGGGCTTCTTCAATAGCATTTTGAAACTCTATGGCAGGGTCATCAAGATCTTCATAATTGGTCTCATCTTGATCATGCGAAAAGAAGGCTTGTTCTTCTTCGGTGAGGTACACCTCACCTTCATTGTCAGACCCTATGAGGTTTAAATGATGTTCATCAAGAGGTTATGAGTCCCTATCATCTTCTTCCACATAGTTTTCATTGAATGGTGGCCTGATCTGTTGGTCATTATCCCTTGGTCTGTTTTGGGGTTGCTCCCTCCTAAAGTTTTGGTTTCGGTTTCTGATTGGAGGGTTTGGCTGGTTGTCCCTAACAGGAGCTTTTTCATTGATCTTTTCCCACATTTTAGCCATGGATTTGACTAAGTCATCTATTCTGGGATCTAGGGAAGGTGACGAAGTGGAGACCTCGTCTCTATATGTGACCTTCCTCTCTGACCTAGTCCTGGCTCTCTTTTCAGCTAAGTTGGCATCTGCTTTTATAGCTATTTGTTGCATTTCCTCCAAGGTAGGTGGATCTTTATCCCTCAGATGATATGTCATGTCCGGATCAAAACCCTCAGAAAATTTTGCCAAAGCTAAACCAAGTGGAGGTTTGAAATGAGGTGGGAGGGAGTTATATACACTGTTGAACCTAGTACAGTAAGCTTGGACACTTTCCCCATTTTCTCGTTTTAGAATGTTATATTCTGACAGGATTTGAATGGGGTTTCTTCGGATTTCCCACCTATTTCTGAAGATTTGATGCAGTTCGGGGATATTATGGATGCTGTTTGGAGCTAAGCTTTTGAACCATGCTTTAGGTTCGCCACCAAGACTTTGGGCAAATATTCTCATTCGGACAGTCTCGTCTTGTACCTCTAGGTATTCATAAGCATTAGTCATTCTACTTATATGCTGTTGAGGTGTGGTGGTGTCTTCTCCAGTAAAGTGTGGGATCTTGTCTTGATATTTGTTTGGGAGAGGAGCTAAAGGTGGTGGCAACACCAAAGGTGCGTACCAGGCTGCCATGACTGGAGCTAATGGATGATGTACAAGATGAGGACCAGTAGGCTGAAATGAAGTGGTTTGAACAGTGGTAGTTTGACTAGGTGTAGCGGATGAACTTGGACTAGTGATCTGGTTTTGAGCAGATCTGGGATGACAGGAGCCAAATTGATAAAGAAGCTGGAAATCAGGAGGAGTGGTGGGTGAAGCTTCTCTAATAGGACTCTGCGGTGGGTTTAGGGGTTCAAGATCGTCGAAGTTTATCTTACTATATGATTTACTTCGGGGAAGAGCTTGTGATGACTCTAGTTCTGAAGGTGAATCTAGAAGGATATTGCGAGTTTTAGGTATAGATCTTGTTCTACGGATGGATCTATCGGTAGCTAGATGATCAGTTTCGGAAGCTTGCCATAGAATCTTGTGTGGGTCATCTACTATGATAGGGGGATTTGGGTCTGGATGGGATCTGGTATTGATTCTTCGTGAAGCCAGATTTTAGATCGAGAGTTTAGAGAGAATGATATTGGTGAATGTTCTGGATGAGTGGGTTTTCTAAGGTTTTACTAGGGTGAAGGATGGTCAAAAGTAACAGGATGGATTAGTGGAGTCGCCAGGTGGAACTGGGTTGTTTTTGTGAAGATAGCTATGGTCCACCACCAAGACTAATTTGAGAATGTTTTTTGAATTTTCTGAGCTTATGTGCAGCCTATGGTTAGTTAAAGTATCCCAGACCTGTTTCAACACTTTGCTAGGGTGATGAGAACAAAAAGAGTTTACTCTAAAAAATGAGTCTATGGACTGCTTGCTTGTTTATGGTACCTAAGGACCAAAGAGTCTATAAGAGTTTGTTGGACTATTATGTACTCAGTGTCTTACCATCTCCCGCTATGTTAGTGAGTGATGGGAAAGGTCTATCGGATAGTAGCCTAGAGTTTGGTGAAATAGTAAGGCTTACTAGAAGTTAGTGGAGTCGCCAGGTGGAAAATTGGTTGTTATGAGATATATTTGTATGGTCCACCACCAGTAATGTCAAAAGCCAATCTAAAGGAGTGTTTTTTGGGGTTTTTTGAGTTTTATGTGCCTACAAGGTTTGGAAGAGTTTCCTATAACTGACTCATCATTTTGCTAAGATGGTGAAAGAGCTATTTTCTACTCTTCAAACAATCTCTAAGTTTACTAAGCTTGATTGAGACTTCGGGAGTTACTAAGATGTACTTAGATTGCCACTAACTCGGAAGGTCCTACTGTGAGTGTCACTATGTTAGTGAGCAGCGGGATAAGTCAATCAGATAGTATTCTTAAAGGCTTCTAAAGATGAGGGAAACTAAGCTTTTTAATCACTCAGAGTCCCACCGTGATCGCCATTATGTTAGGGTCCCGTGATTTGGCCGATTGGCTAGCCAAATGACGATGTAACATCAAACCAAACTTTGGAGCCCAAGGACCTAGCCTTCCTGGACTCAGAGAGGGCTCTCTCTATATATGTAAAAGATGTCGGTGTGTTTACTTGCGGTGTTTTGATATTAGGCTAGTTATGAAGTATGTTTTTAGTTTTTTGGTTTTTTAAGTTTGTGAGGAATGAAACTGATCAAATACATAAATTGGATAACAAGATGTAGATAAATTGGGCCATGGGGTCCAACAGGTCAAAGGCTATAAAGTGATGATGTAAAAGGTTCTTTGCTAGGGCTGATTTGATTCTGATTTGATAGAAGGTATCTCTGGGCAAAAAGGGATCTCTGGGCAAATGGATTAAATGGACGAAGGACAATAAGATAGGTAGAAAAACGAAGGGATTTCGAAATTCAAACTAGTTAATAGCAGACATAAACATGTAATAGCAAGCCATTGATCATGCTAGGAATAACTATAAGCTAATCAATACACAGAAATCAAACATTCCAGCCATACATAGAGGTATAAGACCCTCTAACTTCGGGAAATGGCTATCAGACTTTGGGGAAAACACATGAAACAAAATAACAACTCATAAACTATGCCGGAACGCCTAAACATAGTCTCTAAGTCATTGGGCACTTGGACAAATAGGTTTTCATAGTTTTAGGCAAAGGGCTAGATCGGGACTAGGCCTCCTTGGTTCAACACGATGATCAACAAATCAGTCAAAGAGAAAGTTTTATGGACAGAACTATGGGCAGCTGATAGGTAGGTAGGGAAAACCATACATCCTACTCAACATACATGGAATTGATGAATAAAACTTAGCAACAATACCTTAGGTTACTAAAGAGCAGCTAAGAATTCTTTAGCATAACTAAGGGAGAAGAAAACATCAAGCTATGAAGATTCGGGGATTTTGAGGTGCCTCCATGGGCATGTCTCAAAATCAATCTTTACTGATCTATAGCAGCAAGAAAAATGAATTATGAGTGAAAACTAGAAGACAAAACACATTAAGAAGCACTATACCATTCTACCATGTCAAGGAATCCATCAACAAGCCTTCACCATTCCTCAAAAGCATCCAAGAGGTAGTCCAAAAATCATAACTCAAGTGTATTCTTCAAAGCTCATATGACCAATGCATTAATTCTTCTCTCAAGTTCAGCCTCTGATTTACAATGAGAACCATGGGATAAATAGGCTTGAGGGAGGAACACCTCATGGAGCAACTAGCTATCCCATTGGCCAAGTCAAAATATCTAAACTTGTCCTTGAGGCTTTGCAAAGCCCAAGGCACAAAATATCCCATAAAATATCTAAAAAACTGCTAAAAACAGAAATTATATTGACTTTACATGATTTTCCCATGATAAAAATAGCTTAACGCACATTTGGGAAAAACAGATTTTTGGAGTTCAAAAATTACAAAAATACTTCATATTTATGCCTGAAAAAGGTCCCCTGACTTGCTGGATGCAAATGGCAGCCTTCCCGATGTCAAAATGAGGCTCATGATGGCTCGTTGGAAAGCTCTCTGTGTCTGCTTTCTGGCGCAAGTGGAATCACCTCAATCTGATCTCTGAAAGTCCCTCAAAACTGTACCTGTGCGCAAAAACCCAGAAAATAGCAGGCTGCTGATATGGCGGGCAGAATGTGCAAAATGAGGCTGTTTTTCGCCAATTTGAGGGGGCGAATGATCTTCAAATGCCCTGAAAATCGCTGGAGAGCTGCTCATGGAATTATGGAATCCATCGGTATCATCCTCCTCCCTTGACGACTCATCAAGGCTAAAGTAGCGCATTGTGGTTACAGCTCACATCTAAAAATACAAAAAATAAAAGTTCAGAAACGGGCCCAGTGGCATACCCCTTGTCCCTCAAGGGTCCATGGAGACATGTTCCGAAGCTGAAGCTAAAATATCGAGGGCTGATGTGCGTTTTGATTCCTTCCGTGCTAGGCGCCTCTCCTTCAATTTCTCTTGTGCTACCTTCAATTTTCGCCTGGCAAACTGATTTAGCTTCTGAAAGTGAAGAGTCCTTTTTCTCTGTAGCTCAAGATCCCTGTTTGCCTTCTCAAGCTTTGTTTCCAAATGTTGGTTAGCTCTCTCAAGCCATGCTTCCTTGTTTTCTTCAATTTCCTGCTCAAAGAGGGCAGTGAGAGGAAAAGCTTCGAATTGAGCTTGTTCTTCTGCTCTCTGTTTCTCCAAGGCTATTCTAAGCCCAATGGTCCTAGGCCTCTTTCGCCTAGGCTGGTCTTCTTCTTCTTCATCATCAAACTCGCCAATGAGCTCTTCAATTCTTACTTGCGCCTTTTCTGCCTCCTTTTTATACTTGATCGTTCTTGCCTCATGAATGGCTGCATGATACTTCATTTGTTTGTTTTCAACCTCCAAGAAGTGGTTGAAATTCCTCGCCCTTTGAAGGTCTTCTTGTAACACTTCAATTTTCCCTTCTTTGTGAATGAGGAGGTTTTCAAGGAGGCGGGCCTCATTGTCACTATCATCACTTTGGATAGGGATAATAGCTAATTCACCTCCATGCTTTGCACTTTCTCCAATTTTACTTTTGCCTTTGAAAGCTAATCTGGCGCTTTTTCTTCTTGGCAAGCTAGAAGTCATCCTTTTGGGCAATTTCCTCTTTCTAGGAACAGTTTTGGTCACTGTCAAGGAGGCAGCTTCAGCTTGCTGTCCTTCCTCAACATCCTGTCCAGTTTGTGGCTCAAAAGGCGCTTCAACTGTTTGCCCAACTTGCTGCTCCTCAAATCTTTTATTTTTGTCTGCTACTGTTCCTCCTTAGATTGCTAACTGCTTTGTTCATCAACACAACAGCTGCTGATCTTCAAACTGGGCGATCTTTGCTCCACTTTGCTCTCCAACTCTGTTTGTCCCCTCAAAATCCTTCCAACTGCTGCTCTTTGCCTTCTTTTTCTCCACAGTGGTTCCGCGCCCCTCTCCTTCTCCTTTTTCACTTGGCACCCATTAGTGCCTATTTTTAGGGGTAGGCCTACTAGATAAAAAGGCAACTGGCGATGGACAAGTAGTAAAATTGCATGAGCAAGGAATAACATTAAGCGAAAATCTACATGGCTAATAAGATAAGATCATGAAACTTTAGCTAACCTGTTGTTGTAGAAGATAATCTTGATCAAGGAATGATGAAAGAGAGAAGGGATCTGCTGAGGTGGAGCCTTCTTTTGGACAATAGTTGCCATTTTCTCTATGCTTTTGGACAAAAAGTATGGAAGGTTTAATTGCCTGCTTCTGGTAAAATGCATCAACAAGCGGACATGATAGGCAAAAATTTGGCTAAACCTCCCTTCATAAGTGAAATATCTCATTATGGCTTTCATCAGCGGAGCATAACTGTCAAGAAGATAGGAGAAAGGGAAAATAGCAGTGATGGTTTCCCTATGTTCAGGTTTGATGAAAGGTTTATAATCCTCTAGATCAAGATGAGCTTGTTTAAACCACTTTTCACCATGATACGGGATCTTGGTAGATCTTAGCCTTGGATACATACCTTGGGAGATTTTGGAAATCAAGACACCTTTAAAAAGTGTTGTCCTTGAATCTCGAAGGCACAAATGTAAGTGGTGAGAGAACTCTTGACTTCTTCTATCCTCAGCCAATCAAAGCCATTGCTATGGAAGTGAAAATATGATGGTGAGCATTGATTTCTTCTATGGAGATAGGCTCATATATATGTGGACCGCTCTTGTGATCTGACAGGAGGCATTTTGACTTTGTAGAAACTGGGAGAGAGCCATGCCTTTCTTCAGCTTATGAGACAATGCTTTGCTAGAATAGCAGCTAATGCACTAGACCTTTTGAATGAATGTATTCTTTGTGGTTTTGAATAAAATGTAACAATGTTTCCTTGAATAAACCACCTCTGTACTTCTCAAAAATAGTCCTTCAACTCTGGATGTACTTCAGCAAGGCAAACTTTTTAATATGGCACCCTGTGTAAAGATGAGGCAAACTCCTGTGTCAATTTTTTGTGCACAGTTTTGAAAAACTACTCCTGGTGAGTTTTTCAGAGGTCAACCAACCCTTGCATTTTGCATCTATAAGACCAATCTTCAATATTAAAACCCTGCTCTTCAGGTCATTCACCTTAAAAATACCTCTATCAACAGATTTCTATAAAAGATAACATACAGTGGAAAAGAAAGGAGACTTTTTGTTTAGGTGAAATATCAGCTCACTGTGTTTAGGAAAACACCTTTCACTTGTGAATTTTGAGAAATCAATCACCACCTTTGTACCTATGGCTTCAATGTTAAACTCGATCCTCAACAACGCTGCCTTCTAGAAAATGGCCCTATTCACCTTCAGAAAATCCCTGTTAACAAATCTTCAATATGATACAATATGGTTTTTGTAAAGTCAGACCCAAGTCAGATGTAAAATCAATGCACAGTGTTTTAAGAAACACACTCTCTGCTTGTGAGTTTAAAAAGTCCACCAACACCTCTATACCCCTGCCTCCAATGTTTAACTTCTCATCAACAAACTCTGCCTTTTTAATGTGCTGTCACCTTGGGAAACTCTCTGTCAAAAAATCTTCAGAATGATACAATACAGTGCAAGGAAGAAGCAGACCTAGCTTGGGTGTAAAATCAGTGCACAGTGGTTTAGAAAAC
This sequence comes from Pinus albicaulis, assembly GCA_034641835.2. Lineage (NCBI taxonomy): Eukaryota > Viridiplantae > Streptophyta > Pinopsida > Pinales > Pinaceae > Pinus > Pinus albicaulis. The sequence continues at coordinate 1,012,302,490 of CM076574.1, read as the reverse complement.
ACACTCTTTGCTTGTGAGTTTAAGAGATACACCGACACATCTATACCTCTGTTTCCAATATTAACTTCAAATACTAACAACTCTGCTCTTTAGAAAATGGCCCCTTTCACTTGTGAAGTTTTGAGAAATCCAACACCACTTTGGTACCTCTGCCTTCAATGTCAAAATTTAACCATCAACAACCTCTGTCCTTCAATATGTTGTTCACCTTTGGAAACTCTTTGTTAACAAATTCACAGTGGGAGAATACAGTGAATGAAAGGCAATCTGCTTAAGTAGTGTGCTGTGAGAAAATGCCACCGATTACTCTGTTTTTAAAGTCTTTGATGTCAACCTTAACACAAAAACTCCTTGTTCAAGGAGACTTTCAAACATCTAACAATTCTGACCTGTGCAAGTGTGCCTTCTTTGCACTGTTTGAATATCAAGCAAAACACCACACATATGCTAAGAATGCCAATACACAGGTTTGGGGTGATAATGACAGAGTTTTTAGAAGATTATCAAGCTCTTGGACAGAGATTTTATGAGTTTTATTTTTCAAACAACAAGAATGTCAAAACTCCCTTACTGAGTGCACTTCACTATTTTGACAATGTGGCAAGGTCTGGAGGACTGTGAGGACAGTTTTCTCTTTTAAGACCAAACCCTGTCTTTTCATAACAAAGTTTTCTTCTAATCAAAACACAAATCTTTACAAGACAACTTCAAAACCTCGTATCTCTATATGTGCTCTTTGAATGACAAATTCGGCCTTTATCATACTGCAATACTTCGGCTTACTGTGTAGAAAAGACTGCTTTTGCCTTTAACTAAAATGACAAGGTCCAGGGTTTTAAACCTTATTGTCCTTTATCAAAACCTTGAAATTTGATGGGGGAGAATATAAAATACCTCGAACTTTTATGAACACCCGCTTTTGAAAGCTGAAACAATGCTGGGGACTCTGGACAGCTGCGCGGCAACCTTTGAAGAAAACCCGTTGCGCAGCAAGTGCTTGTTGGGTCGGCCTGTCGTGTGGTCGGGCGGCCTTGTACAGGCACGTCGCGCCAACGTACAGGCACGTCGCGCCGACAAAGAGCCCTGTGCAAAATTCCGCCCAGGCACGTCGCGCCAAAACCCAGGCACGTCGCGCTGCCTCTGCACAGTGTATACTTGTGAATTTTCGACCAGATCTTCTCGCCTTGGTGCTAGAGGGGCGCGGGCTCTTCTTCAGTTTTTTGAAAATGAAAACTTTACATTATACTTACCCTTTGATGCTATGTCACCAAAACTCTCCAACGGTCATTTAACCTTTCGGAATTAACATTGATCTTTAACTCTGTTTGTTTTTTTTTTTTTAAACAGTGGGTTTGTTATTTGAATATTATACACCCGCACATTGATTCTCATCCCGAGTTTTTAAACCTTGGCAAACATTCAACAAGCTTCATCACCTCTGCCATTGTTTTTAACAATGTTGGGGCTATTTCTGATGTAAGGAAAACCACCTTACCTCTGTAAAGATGATGCTAAAAAAAACTGTTATGTTCCTGAAAGACAGGGCTTGCCTTGTTAATGTATTTGACTGGTGCCTTGGTCTTTTGTAAGGGAGACATTCCAAAACCTCAACTCTGTCCCAGGAGATTGCATGTGCCCTTCCAATCTTGTTTAATCATCTCTGCTCTTAGGTGACTTATAAGCTTTTTCCCTGGACTGTAGTGCCTTCTTTAGGTCGCACTCTTTCACAATATACTTCACTGTTTACTTAAAAGGATCTCCTTCAGACTTCTGGGCAAGGGATAGTGGAGTACTGTTTTAACCATTTCCTTTAAAGAAACTGCTCCTTGTGGTGTAAATGCATGCATATGTTCAACATTTTCTCCTTTCCACTACAGGTACTGTCTGACAGATAGCTTTTTGAAGAGGGAAAACAGTACCTTTGCCTTATAAACAGTAACACTTACCTGTGCAATGACTTTTATTCAATTTCTTTGTATCCTTCCATTATATTTTACATCAATCAGCTTCAGCAACTTGCAATGGCTTTGGCCATCTACTCATGCATGGAGGAGGCTCTTCATCAAGTAAGGTGTCCGAAGGCTTTTTAACAACTCTGTTTGACACAGCCTTTTTTTTTAATGTGATGGTAAGTGAACTACTTGAATAACATCAATATAAGCATCTCTTTTTGCAAACATCACTGTATTTCAGAAGAAACCCCAATCACAGTGACACTGTTCTAAGGGTGACTAAGATATTTATCATTTGGCTTGTTTATCTCATGACCTGTTACTTGACAAAAACTCTTTGTGACTATGAAGGTCAGTGCTTTTTGAAAAACCAAGGGCTTTCTTTCTGCCTGTGTAATGGCATTGGTTAACAGCATCTATTCCATTTGATCTTGGACAAAACAGGATACTTAAGAGTGGAATGTTTACTGATGACATGCTTTCTAAAGCTTCAACAATTCACATGATTTGTAAGTTTGAAGAGAGCTCCTTTATCAGACCAAACTACCCTTTCCTTTGAGCTTAGCATATTTCCACTATATTCCTGTTATGATCATTAGTCATATTCATGAAACACAGAGTCCACTGTTTCATTTGTTTGATTCGATCCAAAACTGGATCTTTCCTTAGCCAAGATAATATTTGCCGCCTCCTTTATGGATGAAGGTAGCCCCTAACCTACACTTGTAAATGAAGGGTTACGAGGCCTTGAAAATTTACCGGTTTGTTGAGGCAGTGAGTGACCTTTTCTTCTTCCTTGATTTTCATCTTGGAAAATTTGTAAAGTCGGATAATTAACTACTTGTTTGCGGACATATCTAAGGCTCAAGTTACATACACTTAGAAGCATTTGTTCCTCTATCATCTAGCGTAAGCTCAAACATCTTTGCCCTTGGATAGAATATATTTCCTGTCTATAAAGAACCATAGAACACTGTGAAAAACCTAATAGTCAGCTTGAGATTGGATTTTATGCAGTGCTGAGATCTAGGGGATGTGAGTGGCGCGACTTAGGGCTGCTTGTTAATTTCATTTGCAAAGTAAGGGATCAGTCATGGCAGGTCTTTTGCAGATGGAGGCTTTTTGGCTTTTTGATGATTGCCAAAGGTGAAATGTCCTAAAACGCCACTTCCTAACATAGGGGAGACTTTTGAAACAGATGTGGATTTGCCTTTTAAAGTTGATGGGCAGGTCAATAAGGCTGAAGCTAGATAGGATTGTGATATGAGGTTTTGATTTCGACATGGGCGAACTGAAAAGGTAGAAAGGTGAAAAAAGTTTTAGGAGGGTTTTCTGGATGACATATTGACATAAGGAAATCAGTTTCTAGAAAACTCAGCTGTAGATATAGTCATCACTAACATGTAAAAATACTGATGGCTAACATCAGGAACAACTGACACTGAAAGTAAAAACACCAACAAGACCACCCTGCTTGATACCTCTAAAGAAATAGAAGGGCATGGCAAGGACGCTGAGAAGAATACAGAGTAGGACTCGCAGCAGGATCTTGACACAGAGGATTTGGATGCGCAGGGTGCTGACTCCTGGCGTGGTACGAAACAGACCGTTGACCCTCTCAAGGGCCAACGCAAGAAACAACGGGCTCTAAATCCTGGGAGGGAGCTTGAAGCTACCTTAACCGAGGAATATTTGGAGAAAATCACAGAAGCGGTCACCCTCACTTCAGAAGACCGGTGGCTTGCTTTGGAGGAGCAGTAAAAGGCCGCAGTCTCCACCTTACAGTATGAACTACAAGCTCTGCAACTCAAGGCTGATACTCTGTAGTCGAGCATGGTACAAGTGAGGCTGCCTCTAGCAACCAACACAGAAGTAATCTCAGCAACAGAGAGCTGACCTTATCCCTTGCCAGGCGCCACATTCATCTTGAGCCTGCCTGCCTTATGTGCGCAAGTCCAGGCCTGCGCAGAAGTGCAATTGGATTTGGCCCGGCTTCCACTCGAACCATTGTAGGTCCTCCACGCATCCCTCTTCGACGAGATCCAACACAAAGACCGCTAGGTGCATCAGCATCTCAGCACAGCTGAGGAGATGATCATGGAAAAAACCACCATGGTGGCCCACGCATAGGCTGCATGTGCCCTTGTTTCCACGCAACAGATCGAGTTGGAACACCTAATTAGTAGGCTATGCGCAGATGTGAATGAGGATATCCCAGCCACTGCCACTCCCAGGCCAAGATTGAAGGACTAGTTGCAGCTCTGAAGGCCTCTAGGACCGAGATCCAAACTGTCAAAACTGAGATGGAGCAGCATATTGCTGCGTTGCAGGCGAAATTGTAGCCAAAAACTCCACCTGAGGTATGAGCCCAGAGAGCTGCACTGCTCACAGAAGCCACGGATGTCATTACTGCTCAGATCGCTTAGGGCACATAATTTTTGGAGACAGCTATGCAGCTGTGGTCTAAGGTGTAGCGCGATCCTCTCCTATGCGAATTCACCCAAGAGCTGCGCTAGAAGGAAGCATAATTTGAGCAACTGGAAGCTACTATGCCCACTCTGGTCCCTACTCAACGCATAGCACGTCTGCGAGCCAGCTATGTGCTCAGAGATGACCTAGAGGAGCTTCGCCACAAGAAGAAGGTCCTGAGTGATCACGTCAAGCCGTGGGCCGATGAAGCCGTCAAGCTATCTCAGGAAGTAGATATTGCAGTCAAGCTACTAAATCAGACCCTGGAAAGTGTCACTACTACTACTGAAGGCCCAACTTCACAGAAGTTGGTAGAAATTGCATAGAATGTTGTCGTGCAGAGCGAAGGAGTGTTGCCTCCATTGTTCGATGCAATCAAGCAGCTTTAGGCGAAGATGCAAACCCCATGGATGCTGCAACTCGGGACGAGTCACAAGATTTTGTTGGGAGCCTGTTGGAGCGGGGCTCCCTAAGCTACGATTTTTGTATATTTTTGTAGTAATTAGTCTAATGCAGGGGTTTTGGGGCGGGTCAAAGGCCCCAAACGTATTGTAATAGGTCAAAGGGTAGACCTAGAGTCCGTAAGCCACGGTTTGCGGACCACATGATAGCGTAGGCTATGTTAATATAAATAGATGGATAGTTTGAGTCTAGAAGTAGGCATGTAATAAGATTGATGCTACGTGCGAATTGTTGAGATGTGTTCTGGGTTGTTTTTGATAAGGACTCCTGATGGCTGTGTGTGCGGATATCCTCAGTCTTGCTGTGTGCGGAGCCCACTCGCTGTGGGCGCGGGCTGTGTTTTGGGTTGTAAGTGGGTTTTTGGATACTAATGAATACGGAATGTATTTGAAGTATCTTGTGAAATCTAGACTGATCGTGTGTATTGCTGAAGTGCATCTGTGTTACTGATTTAAGCTGCGAATGTATCTGTGATCTATGAATTAACTGCGATTATAATGTTTTGTGATGATAATTGCTGATATGCACGTGGATGCGAGTGTATTAATCAGATTTGTTAATGATAGTAGCTTTGTTATGGTTACATGTTGATTATACTGTTAAAAACATGCGAATAGAATTGTTCTGTGTTAACCTGATAGTTGCAACGATGATCTACCTTAATTACCTACTCTCTTACAGGGTGCAGAAACCTGGTTCCAGCACCCTCCCATACTACTTCGGGTGAGACCTTGGACTGTGAAAGTAGGTCATTGCCGAAAGGGCCAGTAGTATAGGGGTTTTTTGGCAAACCTTAACCTCTGACGTGGGTCAGGACCCCTCAAGCCAACAAGGAGCTTCTTTACATGGTGTTTTCAGGAAAATCTTGTAACATTCTAGGTCAAGATCAACCCTTTTGAACCAAATCTCCCCCTGAAGAGGTATCCTGGTGGCAGAAGCAATGGCTTGAGGAGATATCATGAACTTTACACTAGCAATGATGATCTCATTCTCTTTAAACAGGGTAGCAAATAAACTAGTCAACTTCACATTGAATCCTTCCTCTTGGATTTTATGGAACAAAGGGAGGAAACCAGCTTCTTTAAATAAAATTATGATGTAAGGGGATTGCATAATCTTAGTGGTTTGTTGTGGCTCAATCCGGCTTACTTTTCCTCCTTTATTATAAATCTTTTTCTCCTTTTCAGTGCTCATGATGACACCTTTCTTTTTGTATTTGACAAAACAGGGCAGGGAAATAAGGGAGTTTCAACGTTTGATGAATGGAGGGGGATGAAAAGGGGAAAATGAGTTTTAATTTTTTGATAAAATTTGAGGGACTGTGGAGATATATTAGGAAGGTTATGGAAGAGGAAGGGACGAAAAATGATGACAAGAAGGGGTGGAGAAAGCCAAAACACAGGCCTGGTATTTAAAAAGTAGTGATGATTTTGGGAAAAATGGGGAAAATAGAATAGATGTGGAAAAAACGCTTTGAAATAAATGGGAAAGGAAATGTGTTGTGTAACCAGCTTCAAAAATAGAAGAAGAGAGATATCAACAGCATGTAGAATACAAAACTTGAGGCAACTCAATACATGACATCAATGCATTATGACAATCACAATTTACAAAACCTCTTTCTATATATAGGAAGTCATAGAATTTTTAATATATAAATGTACAATTAATTGCAAATGCAATCTATACAATCTCACTCTAATGTATTTAGAACTGTCAATAATAACAATATGGGGGTTACAGGGGTACAATAATAACAATGAGGGGGATACACTAACATAAGAAGGGACTACACTATTAATATAGGGACTTAACATGCCCCTCTCCTTCAAACAAGTGTTGTCCTCAACGCTTGATTATTTCTTGATGCTTCTGTATAAAATTCTCATCCTCCCATGTGAAATATTTTACTGGAAAGTTCTTCCACTTACTGAGATACTCTGAAATTGATCGTACTTGTGAGTTCTTGTTCTGGTAGCTAACTTCTTCCGATGTGATGTTGATCTTCTGTATTTGTTTCATTAGGTGTTGCACCAAAGTTGGGTTATCCTTTGAGAGTTGGAGAACTTGTTGTTGATGCTCAATGTGATCTTCCATTAATTTATCATCCATATTTGCTATTATTTGATCCTTGAAACCATCCAACTTAGCCTCCATTTCTGCTTTTAAACCATCTATTTCATCTTCAATTGCTCTTCGTAAGATTGAAACTTGTTGCACTTGGTACCGTAATTTTGATATCTCATACTGCAACTCTTCCTCTTCATGCATCATAGTATAGCTTTTTGAGGGATTAATGGGTATGGAATTATTTTTTTGAGGCATTATAGAACCCAATATTGATAAAAATTCTAAAATATGCCCTTGGAATCAATTCAAATTGATTCTTCAAACAAGACTTATGCAATTCAGAAAAATACACACCCTTTTCTTGCTTTTGAGGAGCTCGATATTGAAATTGTATTATCTCTGTGATTGTGGATCTTCAATATCTGAAATTCCACACCGAAGTAGTCTTCCGAATTATCTTTTGAATGTCACAAGTCCGACCTAATTTGATCAAGACAAAGTTGTGTCCAATCTCCACAATGACCTAATTCTCAACCGGTTCACAAGAGTGAAACTTGTAGGACTTGCCACGTGTCATCGTTTCGTCCTTTGTCTCTGAAATTGATAGAAAATAAACTACAGTCTGTGTACTTGCGACCACTTTTTACGGCACTCCAATCCGATGCCCAGAGAGAGAGTTATTAAACTTTTCCCACGATCACCTCTTTGAGATGCAATTCAGGAGCCTGAAAAAGCACTACCTTCCACAGATCATATCTCCAAAAATATTGTGAACCAAGCTCTGAAATTTTTTGATGAATTTCCTCAGGATTTCAGCTTCGTACCATACAAATTTTAGATTCAGACCCTTCGTAGAAACAATTTTATAGCGAAAATTCCACGATGACCTTTTTAGGAGCTTGAAAAAAGACCTAATTTCACTAAGGATATCTCCAAAAAATATTATGTAACAAAGCTCAAATTTTTAGAAAATATTCCTCAGATTTCAGCTTCGCACCATATGAATTTCAGACTCTGAACCTTCGTACAAAAAAATTTATAGCGAAAATTCCACGATGACCTGTTTAGGAGCCTGAAAACAGACCTGACTTCCACAGATCATATCTCCGGAAATATTGCGAACCAAGCTCTGAAATTTTTATAAAAGCTTCCTCAAGATTTCGGCTTCACACCCTAAAAATTTCACCTTCTAAAACTTCGTAGAAAAAAAGTTATAGGGAAACTTCCACGATGACCTGTTTGGAGAAGCGAAACCCTAGAATCCAAAGCTCTGATACCAAATGTTGTGTAACCAGCTCCAAAAATAGAAGAAGAGAGATATCAACGCCTTAGAAATAAGCCACTTCGAGGGGGAAACCTCCAATACATTACATAAATGAACAATTCTTGGATGATACAATTTACAAAACCTCCTTTCTATATATAGGAGTCCATGGGGCCTTAATGTAATCCTAGTGGGCCACAATGTAATCCTAGCCGACCTAACAATAATAATTTAAGGGCACAATAATAACAAAATGGGGGTTACAAGGGTACAATAATAACAATAAGGGGGTTACACTAACAACAATAAGGGACTATACTAGTAATATAGGGACCTAACAAAATGAGATGATTTATTAATGTAATTCTATCAAATTTTGAAGAGTTTTGTTGTAAATTTAGTCAAAATATTCAAAACAAGAAAAATTGTGCCATGAGACCCTAGCAGACTGTTGAATATGATATTTTTGAGCATTTAGGAGGAAACCACTTGAAATATTGATGAAAATACCTATTGAAAAGCAGTAAAGAGATTTAATATTGTTGGTTTGAAGATGTTGAGCTCCAGGTTTTTCCCTTGAACGAAAAAAATGAGTTTTTCTGAAAACGTAGCGATCCGGGCTAATAACGTAGCATGGAGGAAGCTTCGCTACCTTCGAGGCATCCTAAGGCATATTGAAAGATGTGGTTGGATTCAAAATATTCAGATTCAGCTTCAGTGTTCGGAAAACTAGCAAGAAAGAGGGTTTAAATGATGGTTTTAGCAAAAGAGTAGCGACACGCTACCTTTTCACCCACAAGGTGATGTTTTGGCCAAAAATCTGTTGCTGAGGAGCAAGAAAGGCTTAGGAGAGGGAAAATTAGTCTATTTGGTTGAAATCGAGGCAACTATGATGCCTTTAAATGGATGAGACAATCCACAAACGTACGAAATAAGGTAAAATTCTTCTCTTATAGGAAAGTTGTGTTGCAATAGGATAATCTATGATGTTGATCACCCTTCGAGACCTCTCACAACTCTCTACTTCATCCCAATTAGCTTCATCACCTACAACAATTAAGTATGGGTAAGATCCTTGCCCTGGTGGACAAGAACTCCGGACCTTCCATACTTCTCTTCATCTTTTTCAGCATTAGGGTGCCCCCTAAAGAATTATTCAATAAATTACCCCTAGATTGTTAATTTAGTTTCCTTTTATCATGTGCTTCTAAAACCTAATTTTAAAACTAAGTGAACTATCTTAACAATATACAACTTGAGTTTCAAATAATCAAGATAGAAACCCCTCATTAACCTAGTGTCTCTCCCCCTCTTTCCTCACCCTGGGGTTTATGAAATTCTCCCTAAAACTGAGTGGTGACTCCATTCTCTTATTTTACCCTCTTTATAAAGCTTTTCATTCAACATGCATTCTCAGTGTTGAACATGATTTATATCAAGACCTTAACAATATAGAGCCCTACATGTAGCAGCAAGAAGAAGACTAAAAAAGAAAATATGAGTTTGGTGACAAGAAGAATCCCTGCAGCTATTGAAGCTTGAAAAAGCTCAAAAGAGAAAGTCCATGTGAATAAGGACCATAAATACCTAAAGACCAGGTTTAAATAAAGTTAAAACTTAGGTGAGGCATCTATGAAGGTGAGAAATACTTGCTAAGGAATAAGAAGCACATTGAGGACTGAAGTGAAAAAGAGAAAAGAAAGTGAGCACATTGACAAACTTTTGTTAATGGCCTGTGTTTCCTTTAGGTGTTCACCAGTCACTCCACTCCTTGTTATTCTCCAATGAACACACTCTCCCTTGAATCAAACTTGATCCAAGTGTCATTGTAAATATATGCTCTCAATGTCATCAATTTAACTCTGTAATGTCTTCAATTTTGAGTGCATTTCACAATCAGAAACTATTTTTGCCCTGGAAATTTCTTTAGATTCCCAGCTGCATGCACTTTTTTTTGACAATGCTCTATCTTTGCATCAGTTAGAAGGAAAAATTTGGTCAAACTAAGATATCAATGAAGTTTATGAGAATTTTAATCCCCTACTCCTGTAATATTTCCTTTGTTTCTGCCATCGACAAATTTTCTAAATTGTTTCCAGAATTATCATTTTTGTAATGTTACATGTACCTGTGTTTCACAAGAAGGTAAATGAATATTTAATGAGTATTGAACCTGAAATATTTCAAGAGTTGTTCATATTACCTTTTTAAATGTCTACAATGAATCTGATGTGATAAAATTTTAATTTGTTGACTTACTAGGCAAAAACAACAAAGAAGATTGTGTTGGAGCTGCAATGTCATTCTTGCAAGCATTATTCTCAACATGCGATCAAGGTGAGCTTTTAACAGTTTCTATCTTTTCAAGGTGATCTTTTAACCTGCTACAATGTTTGTGTAGGTGTGTTCGACGCCATACATTCAGCCGCACACTAGAGGCTTTTAAAACTCTACTTTGTGGCTTTTTGCACAACAGGAGCCCTACTGGCCTGTATTCCATGACCCCTAAAGGCCTGCATGTTATGAAATTCAACCCAAGGGTATATAAGTTTAAGCATATAATGACTTATACATGATAATTATTAGACCGTGTCAATTATTTGACATAGGACCATAATTTAAATTTTAAACATAGGGATGTGCATCTTTTGGGTATTTTTTGTTTACTTCTTTAACTCCAGCCCCACTTCCATTTGATGAAATTTGGATCTCTTTCCTATCCATTATCATTACTGGTAACTGTGAACATAATTATGTATTGCAACTCCAAAATATTTTGTATTGTGTTTAATGCTTCTACCTATCGGGAGTGATATACTAAAATTTCAAACATTTCAAGAGCATTTTATTCTTTGTAACTACGATGGAAGCTATAAAAAGGTTCTGAAGTCTTCAATCTAAATGTAACCCCAAAATGTTTCCTTTTGTGTTTTATATTTCTGCATTGAGAAAGCCATATACTGATTCCAGACCTTTCAAGAGCATTTTCATTCCTTGTAACTATGATGGAATCCAGTAAAAGTACTCCATTATATCTAAAATTAGTTTTGTTTCAGCACAAACATTTCAAGCAACCACAATGATAACAGCATGATAGGAGATTATGCTCAGAATTGTAATTGTGACTACTTACTAAATGAATTTGTAGCATTACTCGTAGTTTTGAATTTAGATTGCGATTTACCTTGGAAGCTGGAAAGCTTCAACTAACACAAAGAGTGAGAAATACTGACAGCAAGCCTTTTACCTTCACACTGGCAGTACATACTTACTTGTATGTATCTTATATCAGGTATTACTCTCGTTACTCATTTTAGTACATTTTCAATCAAAAAGAGTCAAAAAGTCGTTTTGTATTTCCAACTTAACACAATGTGACTTGTATGTTTATATCAACTGAATTATGAGGGATGGGCTCTGTCATGCATTACATATATGTTTTGTTATAGATTTTTTGTTGTATTAAATACCACCAAATATTCTACATTTACGTACACAGATATTTTGTATCAATTTTTTCAGTGATGTACGTGTGGAAGGGCTGGAAACATTGGACTATTTCGATAATATTCGTGACCAAAAGTGCTTTACAGAACAAGGCGATTCCCTTACTTTTGATTCTAAGGTAGTTGTCATCATGATGAATGAATAAAAATGTGATGTGCCTGCACTGCAATTACTTACTGGAAAACACTAATTGTGAATAAATTTTGTGCCTAAAGGTGGATTGTGTGTATCTGAGCACGCCGGATTCACTTGCATTAATTGATCACGATAAAAAGAGAACATTTGTCATTCGTAAAATTGGGTGTTCTAATGCACGTAATAAATTGATCACATCAAAATGGATTGAACTTATCATTAGTATTGATCCGTATTTGAGGAGATTTGTCATATTTTGTTTTCATTGGTTTATGCAAGAATAATAGAAAGCATGACAATGCTAGCAACATTCAACTAGTGTATTTTAAAGACATAGTTTATAGGGCCAATTTTAGTTTTTAAAACCGCCATGTCTATTGATGTGTATGCCTCTGTTCGTTAAAAATTGTTATAAGACTCACCAAGTTTAACAATTACTTGGTAAGTCTACATGGCCCAGCCCTGAAATGAGTCAATTATGTTTGAAATTGTAATACTTGGTCAAGGCAGGTTAAACTCACCTAGGCTTGGGGAGATTGACCAGACTGGCCGAGTACTTTCAAATTTTGACTGGATAATATTGGTGGCCATTTTCCAAATTCACCTTTATGTTTATTCCAAATTTATACAACATTGAAAGGATTTTGGCCTACAGGAGACACAAAATTCAGAAGGGAAATCCAAGTCTAATTTTGACTTGCAGCCAGAGATGACGTTCTTGAACATTTGAGAAAGCAGCCCAAAGGTTTGTCCGGTGACATGAATCTGGTTATGCTAGAAATGAAATTGAGATCAAATATATTCCCAAAGAAATTAGGGTGCTTATGGGTGAAATTCGATGGCATGTTAAGGTGTCTTTGTCACGTGAAATTACTATTGCAACATTTTTCCAGAGAGAATTTGTAAGAGTGCCAGTTTTGAGGATAGAATAACAAGAAGATTTTCTTTGCAGGTTGGAAATTCAAGGTGAAGGAGAAGAGGGATTTCGTCAAACCTCTACCATGGGCACAATAAAACTCAAATTAAGTTGGATAAGAGAAGTCTGATTTTTATCTATTTATGGCCTATTCTTGAAAGAAATATGCACCGACAGTGGCTGTGTATCTAGTGGAGAAGTAGTGCTAGAAGAATTGGTGTAAGTTGTAACAGTAACTACAGCCCTTGAGCTCATCACTGGGGAAACATGTGCAGAGAATTGACCCAAAGGAGAAATCAGGTGGAATCGGTAAATGGTATTGCACAATTTGCAAGCAACCTTATATTGGCTCATATAGCACCCTTTTGAAAAAGGATACAGTTGCATTTGGGAGCTTGTTGGAATTGGTTTGTTCCATTTGGATTATGATTGGTGTGTCTATAATTTCAATGATTGGGTTGGACTGATAAGATCGATAGGCCATTGGTGAACTTGATAGTGTTAGATGACGTTACATAGCTTAGAGCTCAAACAAACAAATTGTAGCTTTTATAAAACCATTGTCTCATGCTTTCAAGTCTCTTAACTTTCAATGATTTGTGTTGACTGACTGAACCAAGTTTTCAGTGGGTGTGATGGCATAATTTGTTAGAATTGTGAATTCCATTTGAGATTGGCCCTTGGGTTTATTCACTAGAAAGTATGCATGCTCTTTTGTTTTAGAGACCAGGAAAAAAAGCTCTTTTGTTTTAGTGACAAGGAAAAAAATCCCACCTGCAAACTTCTCATCTATGCTAGTCTTTATTTTTTTAATTAAATTTAGCATTAGAGGTCAGGTTTTTGGCTGTCTATTTTCCAGCAACCTATTTTGGTCATTAGGACTTACGAGACATTTTTTTAATATTCTCCACTTTACCCTCCATCATCCATTGAATAGTTAAAGCTATGGTATTAACTCAACCTAAGTCAACACAAGTAATGGTATTTCATTTTGTTTCTTTTCTAATTCTAACATATCTGAATTTGTCATTTTCATTACAGGTTTACATTCTATTGTCATAACTGTTCTGTAGAGTACAAAAGCCAAAGTATCAAATTTTGAGTGGTTGATCAAGGATGTGATATCTCTCTTTGTTGATTAGGTTCTATAGCCATTTCTTATCTCTACCAATTTTTTTGGTAAGCTCCTCCAAGTTCATCATATCAATATAGAAGGAGTCATTCTACTAGTGGTAATTCTGCTACCCTTGTCTTTTAGACATGCCTTTTCAGTTAACTAATGACTACTTTAACATAATCCTATTTAATTAGCTAGTAATTATATTTATTTGTATTTACTCCATTTTATACAAATTTTATTTGTTACATTGCCTCTTCCTTTAAAAGCTTTGTCCTCAAAGCTTAATTTCTGACAATTTCCTTCCTCTTGCCCTTGTCATCTTGAAGGTAAAATTTGTCCTCAAAATTCCTTTGTTTTGTGCTTATTTTCCTTTCTTCTATTTTTATTATATATATATATATATATATATATATATGTATGTATATATTTTAAATATAATTTTGTTTTAATTTAATTAATTAATATTTAAATTAATTAATTAAATTAATAATTTTTTTTTTTTTTTATATATAATTTATATATAACATATATAATTTTATATTATATAAAATATATATATTAATATAATTAAAATTTATCGATGTATTGCACCGTTGAATGTTTTTGGGGTACGATGCTTGACGGAGGAAGGCACGATGCTTGACGATGTGTTAGTCTATCGAGATGTCGATTTATGCGGAACAGTGACACATTAATAACAGCGGGGGGTTTCGAGCGACTGGTCGGGACACAAATTGTGGACCAGATTTAATATATGGTGGACCTGGAGTTCTTTCAATCGGTATTCGGTTTCTTCGGCTGGCATCAACTCTGATAATGCAAAGTCTGGGAAAATGGCGTAGAGAAGAGTGTCGTCGGGAATTCTCACTCAGCCTGTCACGTATTCGTATTCTTCACTTAGCCCTTCCAAGAGATGATCCACATCACCCCAAGGATTCATATGATTTTGTCTGATTGTGGTATTTTCATTTGGGAAACTCTATGAGAGGGGCATAACCATGCTTGAATCCTTTGGAAGTGTTATGTCTTGTTTATTATCTTCTTTTGGAGATTTAGAAGATTCAGTGAATTCCTGCTCCAAGTCGACGGGGTTAGTTTCTCTAATTGATTGGCCAACAAACATCTGTGATGATAGAACTCGTAATGTTTTCATGTCAGAATTTTTTTGCATTTCAGCAATTTTTGCAAGCTTTTCCGTGAAATTCCGTTCAATATTAGGCAAACAAGGAGCCTGTTGCAAATTTGAACCCGACTCTATAGTTGCTTGTTCTGAAGCCATAGGTATCTGCCTGCTCATTGGGACAAAATGTTTACCTGTCGATAAGCCGACCAGCACCATTGGACAGAGCCAACGTGCCTCTGCGGAAGATAAATTACAAAAAATGTGTGTCCACGTTTCTTTCCAGGAAATTATGTAACCACATCTACGACAACCTACCAATGACACTGGCTGAGATCCTGGAAAATGAGAATTTCCATCGAACCCTACTCCAAGCACCATACAACAAATCTTCTGCATATCCGTTTGCTGAGCTGAAGGAATTGCATCGCCTAAGATATCATCATTTTTCATTACTTCATGTTCCTGCCTTTCCGGCCAATACTCTGTCGATTCAGTACCTACAATCTCCCCAATGCAAACAATAACCTTCCGCAATAAAACACAGTCAAATTTTTCTCCATCCCTCTCTTTATCAACAAGAACAATAAAAAAATTCATCACGTTGTCTCGTAATTCATGCAATACTAGTTCTCAGAAACACCTCACTGAAGCGCTGGAGACATTATATTCATCAATTAAAGACACATTGTAGCATTTTCTAACCCCATAGTTATATTTTGGATAAAAAAAAATGATCCAAATTATTAAAAATGTGTAACAGCCGTCTAAAAATGACCTTGTAAATTTCCCAACGTCTCACAAATTCTTTTAACATCAACTCCTCATCAGGTTGTGCCCTCAAGGCGGGTAAAACAATATCTGTGAAATACTCTTTTATGGATTTCACGTATAAGTCAAACAACTGATATGCATAGTTATAAACTTGACTTTGCCTACAAATGTTGAATATGGTTGTGTAAATATTGATCTGTTCCTCTACAGTAAAGTCACCATACCCCTCAACTCCTTCCATGAAGTTTCTCAGCTTAATGATACCCTGGTACACAATAGACCATGCTTCTTTTAGCGTTATAATATTTCCCTTGCTGCTATTCCTCTTTTTCTTCGTTATTGCTCTTTCAGTAACAATATGGAGTAGTTGCAGGAAGGGAAAATGGGAGCTGAGCTTTAGAAGCCTGTGGGGTCTATTTTGTTCCAACTGTTGATACCTTGGTCTTCGACATCATAACGTCAAAATCCACACTTCCACTTTGTTCCATTTGAGACCTTATAAAATTCTCATCCACATCATCTTTATTTGGATCATCTATATCAAGACCAGCTTGTCTTGAACCTTGCTCACACATTGCGACCATCTCTGATGACATACTCATTAATGTATTCAAGTGTTTAACAATCTGATCAGAATCTTTGTTTTCAACAGCTAACTGCTTCACAACATTATGTCTAGAATCAAACTTCTTGCCATGTTACATATCTACTTCACTGTCTTCATTTTCTTGATTGATAGATTTTTCATATCCATTATTCTGATCAACATCTTCTTCTTTATTATGCATTTCTCCAATTTAGTATTCACATCTTTAGTAGCTTGAGAGGGTGCGGCGATATAAGGAAGATTTGCGATCTCAAGTTTATCTGGGTGTTCATTATTCTCTTTATTTTTAACTATATTAGATGAGTTCCCTAAACTTGCTATTGAATTATATGTACGATCAAGACTAACACGATGTCCAGAATGACAAACATCACTAATGGCAATCTCATTTCTTGTATAAAAGGCACATTTATGTCCTGCGAAATATTTGTCTCTACACTTCCAACATTTCTCTTCCTTTTTTCCTTCAATATTAGTTGGTTGTTTTCCTTTATTACACATTGGTGGGAGAATGTATTTGCTTGAATTTTCCATGGATGTTCTACTTGATTTTCCCTTGGCATAACTAACTGCCCTCTCATTATTAGGTCGTTCATAACCTTCTCCTTGCTTCAGGATTTTCTTCAGCACTTTCTTATCATCAGTAACTTCATTTTCCATTTTATCACCATTATTAGAATCAACCATTTTCGCATCTTCATAATTATGGATTACTGCATTTTTAAATGTGTAGAATTTTTTTTTAAAACGTGTTGTGACTTCTGCACATGAATTCTCTAATTGCTGAAGCTTTTCTAGAATTTTATTAATCTGCTTACTTCCTTCAGGATCTTCACATAATGGCACATTGTATGGTAAACAATGTTCCCGAGCTTGTATGCTATGTTCATAAGCTTGTAGGACGATGTTGTGTGACATGGCTTCAACTTGGCTTTGATATGGCTATGATAGCTTCGATATAGCTCTGATAGCTTCGATATGGCTCTGATACCACTGTAGCAACAAAACTTGTATGCTTGTTGACTTTAATAGAAAAAATGGCGTTAATTATAAAAATACACAAGAGGTATTTATAATAATAATTTATTAATAAAATATGATAAGATATAAGATGATTGAAAGTTACAATGAGGCCCTGCTTTTATACCTATATAGGTGACCTTTCATGAACAGGCATGTCTTTTAGACATGCCTTTTCAGTTAACTAATGACTAATTTAACATAATCCTATTTGATTAGCTAGCAATTATATTTATTTGTATTTATTCCATTTTATACAAATTTTATTTGTTACATAGTCCCTCTGAAATTTTCATCTTTTTAGAAAGAAACAATTTCATCAAGCAGTCAGAGACATAGGGGACAAAGAGGATGAGGAAGGAAATCCCTCTCTCATTCCCAAAAAGAAGAAGAGTTCAATGCTTGATCTTGCCACATGGTCACTTTAGCTGCATTGGCCCAAATAGCACTGAACACTCAAGTTGTTCCTAACCTCTGGGAAATCTCCTGAGATCTACTCCCTATGGTCTTCATTGCTGTTACAGTTTTGGAGATTATGAGCATTATTCTTTTGCATTCTTTCTTAGTAATCAAATGGTTAGAAAGCTGTAAAAATATGATTCCCAACAAGATTAACATCAAATGGAAGCTTCAAACAGATGAACAACAAGTAGTTTTTTTTGGTCTACCCTAATGAAGCGTCGGAAGCCCTCATTTCAGGCTCTATAGTGATGCACTCTCGACCTCATTTGAGGCTCTATAGCGATGCTCTACAAATGATTGATTTCTAAACTTTCCTCTGTCAGATATTCACCCCTTTTCGTTCTCCCTCCTTCTGTAATTGATTATTAACTCTGTGAATTATTCTGGATTCGAGGTCGATGGTGAATTATGAGTTTTCCTCTGCCCCGAATAACTAGGTGAATGACTTTTTAACTACAGTTCCTATATGCTAAGGTAATTTTTCCTCATTTGATTTTCGACTTCAATATGGTTATTATGATAACGACTTTTAAAAATATAATTACAATTTTTAAATATTTTCTGGCAGACTGAGTTGTGGCCTATGGTTATAGCCAGATCACTCGCAGGTGAAAATAATGTTTTTTTTTTCATCCCCATACGAGCCTTGTTTCACCTCTCCTTCACAACCATCACAATCAGAAACCATTCATGGTTTCAATGCTTGATCGCTTTGTTTCCAATGTTTTTTTTTCCATCAACCATTTTGGAAGAATGGGGGGGGGGGGGGGTCATGAATTCACCGTTGGGGAAGCAGATCCCATATGCCATGTGTATTTACATGAGCCATCTACCTTGTCCTCTATTATTTAAGAAATTCTTATCTGTTGTACTAACATGTTGAATAAATTTTTTTTGGTAGTTAAGGATCTTGGGATGAGTACAATCATGGAAGGAGCCTAATGCGCCCTATATTCCTTTCAAAATATGAATTTCTATCCATTGTGAATGCTTGTTGGTAGAGGAATATTGACCTTGTTGGGGATGTGCTGAGGGATATGTAATAGTTAAATTTTATTTTAAATAAGTTGAGACAAAATGACTTCAGGTTGGAGGAATACATACCCATTCAGCTTTCCCTTCCTCGTTTTCCCATTGCAGACATCGAATGGGCGACCTTATGAGCTAGCAATTTTTTTGTGGTCTACCTGTCGTTAGCGTCGAAATAGAGATGCTTTGTATCTTCAGAATACCGATGCAATGAAGCGTCTGTTGCGGTATTATTTTTCGTCAGAATTGCGACACTATGAAGCGTCGGTTGTGGTGCTATGCATTGTTGGAATGTGATGGCTCAAAAACATGGGAAACGTCGAAAGAGCGACACCCAAGTAGAAACGTCGAAAGAGTGATGCGTTAGTGAACACGTCAGAAGCGCGACACCCAAGTACATACGTCAGAAGAGCGATGCCTAAGTGGAAAAATCGGAACAACAATGCTCAAGTGGAAACGTCATAATATTGATGCCCAATTGGAAACATTGGAAGAGCAACGAAATTGGAAACGTCGGAAGCGCAATGACCACTTGGAAATGTCGGAAGAATGACAAAAACTTGGAAACTTCGGAATTGCGACACTACCAAAAAAACGTCGGAATTAGTTTCACTTTATCGACAGTTATTAAAAGTGTTGGAATTGCAATGTGACTAGAAATGAAATTTTGCCCCACCTCAAAGTGTCGCTCTTGGGACGCCTATGTGTCGCAAGAGCGACATTTTGGCCATAAAAAATTGGGCCAAATGTGCTAGTGCGAGATGTAGCTTCAGTGAGGAGTTGGCTAAGCGACATGTACTCATCAATATTGTTGGTGGCATCACAAAGGAAGGTTCCCCTGGAAACAAGTAGTTCTGGCTCAGGTGTATAGAGGACCCAAGAAACTGATGCAATGTGCCATGTGTCATGACTGAAACCATCTGCATACCCAACGTATGTCAAGGATGAAAAAGACCTCTGTGTAAAAGAAGAGAGTCTGTATGAGAAAAAATACTCAAAAACCCAAAATAATCTAGACACACCAAAAAAATACAAAACTTATATACATAAATTACAAAGCAAATGCCCAGTAAGACATTAGGTGAAATACTTCTTCAGATAGAGCCTGTTGTGGGGCTCAATGAGCGGGATTCCATTACATTCCTAAAGTTCTTAAGCCCCTTTAGAAAGGACCTTCATGACTACATATGGACCGAGCCATAATGGTTGAAGCATTCCTGCTCCCAAGAGGTTTTGTTTTTTATCATAGTGTAGAATGAGATCACCCTCTTGGAAAGAACGAGGCTTGACAGATTTGTTGTATTGAGCTTTAACTTGGCGCTTGTGGTCTTCGAGGGCCAGTATGGCCTCTGGATGATTTTGATACAACTGATTGAGCGAGATCAAGCATTCTTATTCAATAGTGGTGTCAAGTAGGAGTTCAATGACCAATTTAAGTGATGGAATCTCACACTCGATTGGAAGAACTGATTCTAGACTGTATGTTAACTGGAATGGTGTAAAGCCGATAGAAGTCTTCACTAACGTTAGGTATGCCCATAACACGGAGTATAGCTTTAAATGCCATGTGGTTTTATGATTTCCAACTAACCGATGGATCATGGTCTTGAGGACGCCATTTATGGCTTCAACTTGACCGTTAGCTTGCGAATAGTAGGACGAACACTGATCTTGTCAAAAACCTAGCATGGAAGTTAACTCCGTCATCATTTGTTTATAAAAGTGTGAACCATGATCTGTGACAATTGAGCGAGGTACACCGAAATGACAGATAACTTGATTGAACAGGAAAAGAGTAGCAGTTTCTCCATCAGCTCGGAAAGTGGGAATGGCTTCAGCCCATTTCGTGAAATAGTCGACTACAACTACGATGTAGTTGTGTCCAACCGTGGAAGTGGGATTACATGTTATGAAATCTATTTCCATTTAGCGAAAGGATGGACAGAGATGACCAAATGCAGAGGGGTAGGGTGAGCACACATTTTCTTTGTAAAAAATTGACATGGATTGCACTTCTGGACCACAATGACTCAGTATTTAAACAAAGTGGATGAGTAGTATCTTGCATGAAAGATTTTATGGGAAGTAGCTATGCCTAAAATATGAACACTACACGCCCTGACATGTCAATCATTTAAAATGTGCTCTGCCTCAGTAAGGGTGAGACAACGTCAAAGAACTGTATCAACACCATGACGATATAGAGTATTGTTCAACACGAGATAGTGTTTCACTTGGTGATGAATGTGACGACGGTCGTCTGACGTGAGAGTTGGGCAGATCCGTTGAGTTTGGAGGTAGAAAATAATGTACCCATACCAAGGATCAGTAGATTTGACTAGATAGATGGATTCATCAGGAAATGGATCATGAACTACTTCCTATGGGTCAGCTCTAGGAATATCCGACAACAATTCGATGAAGACTAAATATTTATTATCTTTGGAAGCAGCAAAAACCAAGTCAAATTGTTGGAGGATTACAATCCATTTGGAATATTTTCCTCCAATGATCTAGCGAGACAAAATGTGTCGCATGGGATTATCTAAGGCAATGACGGTATTTTGCCATAGCAATATGTAGTGTCAGATGCGGGTGACATCGAAGACCACCGTGAGAGATAGTTTCTCCACATGTGAATATTGTAATTAAGGTCCAATGAGACCCTTTGAAAGATAATAAATCACATGCTCACTATTGTCATCGTGAACTTGAACCAACACCATTCGAAGGGAGGATGATGAGGCTGTCAGGTAGAGGAGGAAGTCGCGCAAATAGTTGGGGGCACTAAGAAGTGGGGGAAAACAAGTGCATGTTTCAGGGAGTCAAACGATAGTTGAGCTTGATAATCCCATAGATATGGTACCCCTTTCTTGAGTAAGTGCATAAATCCTTTCTTCATCTCAACATAGTTTATGATGAACTGATGTAAGAATTTTTCCTTCCCTTGCAAACATTGGATTTGTAGGATGGATTGTGGTGCAGGTAATTCAATAATTTCCCTTACCTTATCAAGATCAACCCTAATCCTATGCTTGGATATAATGAATCCGAGAAGACGTCCAGAATCGACAAAAAATACGCATTTATGCGAATTTAGATAGATTTTGTAGAACCTGTTATCACCCAAATTATTATTTTTTAAACATTGTATGTCTACATTGTTTTTGGTCATAGTTTCAAGTAGGTCTAAAGTCACTTTTGTATTGATAAAGGGTAGGTCATAGTTTATTCATTTTCAAAGGTCATTTTTCAAGTTCAAATAAACTTCTTTACGTTCATTCCATGATAAAAAGGTCATGTCATTCATCTAGAGGTCATGTCATTAGTTTTCAGTTTGAAATTATGTGATTAGACACAAATCCGTAGTTTCGTAGCACGGTCAATTCAAAAATGGGTTTTGTGCTACAAAAGCACTGCTACTTTCGTAGCACAAAGTGCGAAAAATACACTATGTGCGCTACGAAAGCGCAAATTCTTAGATGTCATGTCAAGAAATCCAGGATTTGTCAGAAATCCATTAACAAATGATAAGATAACGTTATGGTGAGTCAGTGAGAGGCCATATCCAAAGTACTTACCCATTTCATATACATCATCATCATGATAGGGGTTTCATTCAATTGTAAAAAGGGATTTCAAATTCAAAAAATTTGTCTAGTTCAGTTATTCTGGTTTTTTTCCCCCACTCAACTGTTAAAGCTATACACATTAGATTTAAGCCTATTTTTTTCTATACCAAGGTTATCATCATACTCAATCAAGTGAGGTTGTTCATACATATTCAAGCGAGGTTGTTCCATTTTCTCAAGCGAAGAAGTTCTACAGGTTCCGAAAAAAGCATGGCTGAAGAAAAAAAGAATCACAGAGGAGGACATTGTTTGAGATTTGAACCTGAAAGTATGAAGGTTTTAGCTGAATATTCAACAGTAATGGATGCTTTCAGGAAAATAGGTTGTTTAAAGTTCTGTGAAAAGTTACAAGGTGGGCATATTTAGGTTTCCAAAGAATTTGCACTTCATTTCAGTGGAACAAGCACAAAGGTTGGAATGTTAAACATAGCAGTCACACCTAAGATCATAGCTATGGTAACAGAAATACCAAGAGGTCAGGAATATTGGTTTAAGGGCTTCAGGTTTGATATGGAAGCATGCAAGATATTTATGAAAACAAAATATGCAAACATGGACCTGAACAATGCAATTCCCAGAAATTGTATCAAAGATAACTATGCTAAAATGTTGTTCAATATCCAAAGATACTTCACATGCGAAGGCATGCACCACAAAGTATACACATATCACTTCAAATTGCTGTTACATTTCACAGGTATGATATCACTGGATTTACCATTTTTCTTATATATAAGTCTTGCCAAAATGGCTGTGAAACATCCCTGTTTCACCATGGGTTGATTAAATTGTTAGTTTTGAATGAGCTTCAGAAAATAAATAGGGATTGGTCCTCCTTTTTGTTTATGAGTGGTTTTGATATGGAAGCTCTAACCCCAACTAAAAACAGTAAGACAAAGGGAAATCTCTCACCACCAGTAAAATCAAGTCAACTAGTGGCTACAAAGGCAAAGAGGTTTTTGAAATTGAAACCCAGAAAACAAGTGAAGAACCAGGCAGAGAAGACACTAAAAACTCCCTCACCTGCAAAACGAAGGTTACATGGTAGCAAAGAAACTAAACAAAAACAAGCAGCAGATAAGCAAGAAGTTCAAAGAATAACAAGGAGCCAAGCCACAACAATAAAGGGAAAATGAACACTTTCAGGGTCAAGTGACAGCCTAAGGTTGAAAGGAAACTTGGATGATATATTGCATGCAATAGACATAGAATAATCACCCATAGTACAAGCTGATTTTGTAGGAATAAATGAAAGAAAATAGAAAAAGATGAAATCAGCAAAGAAGATGGAGTTTAAAGGTGAAAACACAACATTTGTTTTCCAAGCCAAGAAGCCTGTGACTAGACATTCAAAAAGGCTCAAGGAACTTAAAATAGAAGTTGAAGAAACCTATGAAACAAATAAAGTTCCTGAAGAGGTAATTGATCTCTCCTTGCCAGTAGCATTGCAAGCAAAAAATAGAGTAGTCACAGCACAAGAAGAAATGACAAAGCATCAAAACTTGGAGGAGAAGTTGATGTCAACAAACCATGAGATTGCTAGGTTGAAGAAAAGAACCAGAAAACATATCATTGGGAAATAAAAATTCAAAAGAATGAAAGCTGTTTGGGAATGTCAAATAGCATCTAGATTAGAAATCCCAAGCAGTGAAGAACAATTCTTCACATGGACAGTCCCAGCTATTAAGGAAGAAAAGTTTATGAGAGTGATCAACACTCATTTAAGAACTAGCAACAGAAAGCTAAAGAACCAGGTGGAAGATCTGTAGATACAGTTGAAAGAGTGTCAAGAAGAATTGAAAAAGTATAGAAACAAAGTAACAAATATATAAGACAAACTCAGATGAAAAATGAAGGTTAAATTTGATGAAGAATATATTTTCAGGGTTATTTTGCTGTAGGCTTTGAAACAATATCACTGTCCTTAAGTTTGAGTATCCCCTTATCACAAATTAAAAAAAAAAAAAAAAATCAACAAAACTACTTACACAGCAGTTTCGTAGTGCCGATAGTGCAAATTTGATGAAATGCGCTACGAAACTGCTGAAGTAGTCATTTCATCATTTTTCATAGCAAATTTTGAAGAAATTTTTCTGAGTTTGTTTTTTAAACTTCTTGTGGGAATGTGTCAAGTGAAGATAAAGGCTAACATGAAAGAAAAAGATTGAAAATTGTTGAAGAAAGGAACTAAAACTCTGCGCTACGAAACTATGCTGCTTTCGTAGTGCAGGTCTGTTTTTAGTTTTTTACACAATTCGAAACTAACGTTTTGAACAACTAGCACAAGAAGAGGATATATGCACATGTTCTAATTTTAGACAAAATATGGCATCCAAATTATGGTGTATAAAGGGTCAGAATGTATCAGACAGACAAAGTGTATCAAAAGCCCAAAAGGAAGGAGACAGTTTCCTAGAACGTAGGAGAACAACATCATCGACAGCATGTTCACATCAAGATTTGGAATCATCATCCAAATTCGACTTCTGTTGGAAATTTTGTCATTGATGGCAAAGGGGATAGAAAAGAGAGAAGCAGAGTGGAAGAGAGGTGCTAGAGGCAGGCAACAGTGAACTGAAGAAGAGAGCTATTAAAGGTGCAAAGTAGTGAAGAAGAAGTTTAAATGATTCTATGATGCTGTGGTGTGCAATTATGTGGTGTGGTGTGATAGAAGAATAAATGTCACAAGGGCTTGATGTATGAACTATGTACATGAGGGATGCTTAGCTTCTGTGAAATGTATGTGTATAGGTTGATTAATTTCTATGTGGGATAGAAGAATAAATGTCAATTATGGGCCGTCGATGTTGTGTTTGAACAAATGCATGAGCTGCAGTCATAGATGACATATAGTCCACTGTAAAATTCGATATTACAGTCATCGATTGAATAAGGCACTTGGAGGAAATTATAGGCTCTTATGAAATTATGGGAAGTGAATTTCTGAGTTTTGAAGTCCATATTGGGCTTTTCTAAAATTGAGGAATTGATTCTAAAAGTATGTATCATGATTGACTTAAATTATATGTGAATTATATACGTATTCTTGATCTGATACTGTAAGAGGAATATTGAGTTCTGTGGGCAAGTGTGAGAATCTGTGTGAGATTTTGCGTCGAAGAAGAGAGGTGCAATCCAAAAATGAGAAGTTAATTCGTTTCATAGAATTGAAGGCCAACCGGAATAAAATGCTGATAATGCGTGAAGAAATGGAACTGTGAGACTAAGTGGTTCTGTGTGAAGAAGGATTGAACCTTCGTAAGCTGAGTAGGAGTAATCTTTGTAATAGAACCCTGTCGAAGGCAGCAAACCCTACCATTGACGAAACTTGTGTTTTTATTGTGAGTCAAGTGATATTGTGGAGGTTAGGCCCAGAGTTAACGAGACGGAGGCCATACAAAGAACTGTGTTAACCAGAGTAAAGGCCCGGTCAGGCACTATTCAAAACCCGGGAGTGGTTTTGGAAAACCATAACAGACTATTTCGGAATGCTTTTGGGCCGGAACAAAACCGCTTATAAAAAACGCGATCCAGTAATAATCGGACACGTCGATGGGGCAATACCACCCTCATTGCATGAATTTTATGTGCTAACTCTCGACAGAAAAATTAACGTGATAACGCTGTGGATCGTCTGATCTGGAGGCTGATTGATCCAAGGGTAGTCGCGTCACAAGTTGCATGGGAGATAAGTTAGGTATGAATCGGTTTTGTGTTGATTTAACACTATTGAGTAGTGATGTGTGGGGCCCGAAATGTAATGTAAATAGTCGTGTTAATGCTTGTGCGTTTGGTTAAAAGGTCCGAGTTATTAAATAATATCACAATGTTAAGTCAGGAGACTGTGCATTATATTATCCTAAGTAAGGTTTGATATTTGGTTGAAAAGGTGTGAAGCGTCGACTATTAACCTTTTCACATAATATACAAAGGAGGGTGACATTGGGTGCTTTTTCATAAAGACTGGGGGTTCTATTAAAAGGCCGCAGACTTTAATATGTGGTTATGCATATGAATGGAGACCAAAACTTATGTTGATGGAATATTAAGTGATAGTATCGGGATCTCTTATAATAAATCGAATAATTATTGAAAAAGCCCATGAAACGAGGTTTATAAATATAAGGTGTAAAGAGGTGAGGTGACCTCTGCTCGGGGAATTTGTGTTTTGTTATAATGTTGATATATTATGGCTGAACCGTATACGTAGTCGAACTTTTATGAGGAGAAGTCACGTACATGAGGGGTTGTGCTACACGAGTTATTAAACCCAAAATTAAGGTTTAAAAAGCGTGAATTGGCGTTGGTTTTTAAACCATTGGTAAACACATATAATATAATAAATCGAATGGAAAAAATATTTTTATTAACCTTTTGGGACCCTTACGAATCGCATCGGAGAAAATTATGGCAGCGGGACATGTTAATAAAAGTTCCAATTACGATTGCAATGAAGATGCGGACCCGATGGGTTTATGAACTGTGATTCATACGTGTTTGAGTTCCGGCATCAAAGTAGGCCATCGCATCGGAAAAAGGCAGAACTTCGGAGAATTCTATTGAAAGCTGCGATTGCGATTATCGCATCGGGTCTTTTGCAAATGCATCAATCGCATCGGAGGAAGGGCAGAACATCGAAACATTTACAAATGCATCTATTGCAATTAGAGGTATTTAGTTGTGATTAATCGCATCGGAAAATAGAAAAAGGTTCATTATAATGTTGAAGGCGTCATATATGTTAACATATGTGAAAAGCGAGAATTTATTGGTTGTTTGTTATGTGTAATATAGACCAACATATATTATGAAGCATTGTGATATGCATTGAATAACCTTGTGGGCCCGAGTTATTCAATTAAGTGATTTATTCAAATGTTAAATGGGCCAGAGTTCAATAGAGAAAATAAATAACTAGACCAGTACGCTTGATGGTGGATATGTCGTAGAGCATTATATAAAAGGGTTGATAATAAGGTTCGAATATTGATTCGAATCTCCATAGGGTAAGGTCTCTTAACACGTGATTCGGGGAAATATTTATATATGCCGACCTGTATATTATGACAGAACCATACACTTGAAAGGATATGATGCTTGGTTAATATATGTTGTGAGTAAACATATATATGCACCTGTAGTGGTTTAGCCTATAACGAAAGTTTTATGTGATAATCGAAGCCTGCACTTAGGCTTTGGTAAAAGAGCAGTTTATAAACGTAGTGAGCTTAAGCTATGGTTTGAACCATATGTAAGCCTCCGCATGAGGGCTGAATCAAGAATGATTATTTGGTTTAATAACCATAAGAGAACCTTGGAAGAAAAAGGTCTCCAAATATGTTTATCGAAATTGCTAGATCAACAGTTATATATATATATTATAACACAGTCATATATATACAGCAGAAACACAATCACAGTGAACAGGAATATGCACAGGAATTAATTTGACAGGTGTACAAGCACAGAAAATAGAGAATATGCAGAAGACAGTGAACAGAGTATGCAGAACAGTTATATGACAGCTGCAGATACACAATTGCAGTGAATAGCAGAAGAAGGAAAAACAGTTACCTGACAGCAGCAGAAAAGACAAAACCAGCAAGCCAAGTGCTGGAAAGAGGACTGAGTGAAATTTATACATGTAACTGAAAATGGGAATGTAAATGTTGTAATTTATTTTATATTGTTTGTGATGCATTGGAAAGTCTCCGGAGGAAAACAAAACTCCCACTGTAATATTGAAATTAATGCATATTGTTATATTTTTTTGAATGAGCAGGTAAAAGAAATGAGGAGGCAGAATGCAAAGATTCAGGGCTATTCACTTTGAATTCCCTGTGGAATACGAACTGTTATAAGGCAAACTGTATAAATCATATCACATTGATATGTAGAGAGAGGTTAGAGAATGAAAAGTATGAAGAATTGAGGCAAAGAAAATAAGAAAAATAGGAAAAGAAAGAGATGCTACAGAACAGAGCTGATATCTGAGGTAAATCATCAAATATTTTCTTTTGATTGAATGAGGAAGTTGGAGCTTCCCTATAAAGTTGAAGCTTGATAGATGTTAGTTGTAGCTGACTGAGGTTGGAGCCTCCTATAGGTTGGTGCCTGCAGAAAGTCAGTGGTGAGAGGGAGTTGGAGCTTGCATTTGCATCACAACAATAATAAGATGTGGTTTTCTCCCTTTATGGGTTTCCACTTATATCTGGTGTCCCTGTGCATGATGTTTATGTGTTGATATGGTTTATATCATCTGCTTAATACCTTCTGCTCTCATATTAAGTCTATTGTTACATTATATTAATGATTGCTGCTCACATCCTAATATTACTCACATATTAAGTTAAAAATGAAATGAAAGTGTAAATAAGTTTTAATGAAAAATTTTTAAAAGTCCATGAATGTGTTAAATTGGTTCACCCCCCCCCCCCCCCCCTCTCAGTTTAACTAAGGGTTCAACAATTGGTATCAGAGCCGGTTCCTTTGGTGTAAGCCTAACAACTTGAAGGAGATCTAGTTGAGTCATGGACTATCAAAATGTACCTATTTTAAATACAAAAAACTTTCCTGAATGGAGAGATAAGGTCAAAATAGGATTATTGGCTTATGAACCTGAGGTATGGAATCTTGTATGTGATGGTTACTACACAGACTCTCCCACGATGCAAGAACAACATAGGAATGCCAAGGCAAAATGTGTGATATTCAATAGTCTTCATAACAAGGATCTTGAGTTGATAATGGATTTAACCTCTGCAAAATAAATTTGGGACAGATTGCATTTCATGCATGGAGTAGACACAGAGGACTGCATTTTCAAGGAGGAGAAGAGAATTAAGAAGAAGAAAAATTCATGTCAACGGGAAAATGTTCAATCAAATGAGGTACTTGCTAGTGTGAATGGAAGTAAGAACCATGAAGAAAGTGCAGCTGAGGAAAAAGCCAAACTTGACACAATCTTGATTGAAATAGAAATATTGAATAATGAAAACAAACACCTGAAGACATTGGTGCAAATATATGATGAGAAAGAATATGAAGATAAGAAAGAAATTATAGGCTTGAAGACACAGCTTGAAGAAGAAAAGAAAGTAGAAGACACTCTGCTGGAACAAATGAGAGAGAAAAGTCTTGAATGTGAAAAATTGGAAGAAGAAGTAGTGTGCCTTAGAAAGAAATTAGAAAAATCCCAAAGACAAGTATTAATGAATACACCTAAAATGAAAAGCTCTGGACAGTTGGACCAGATTCTAAGGGCTCAAAGGTCACCTCTCATAAAGGCTAGGATAGGATATGAAGGTGAAACCAGTAAGTCCAAGGTTGAAGATAACATGAATGTCATTTTTGTAAAAGCTGTAAAAGACAGTGAAGCAGCTCAGAAAATTCCCACATAAGAAGAAGCCAGCAAGAACAAGATTTGTAAGGAAACAAATAGAATCAAGCAGCAATATGAAAAACAAGAGAATGAGAGGATGAAACAATCAGCTACTAAAGGCTCATATGCTCCTGAAGATGAATTGAATAAATTTGGAAGATGTCAAAGAAGGTTCTTTCCTCCTATGGGAAGTATTACGTGTTTTTCCTGCCACAAACTAGGACATGGTGTAGCACATTGTAAGACAAAGAGAAACAATGATAACCATCAAAATATGCAGCAAATAATAATAACACCTCAAGCAAGCAAAGGGAAAAGACAATCTTTCACCAGGTACACAAATCCTTTCCATGGCTACTGTTATACATGCAATAATTTTGGACATAAAATTGTTGATTGTAAAATGTATTCAATAAGGGGAACAAAGTATTATACATCAGCTCAAATGTACTTTGACAAAATAAGATGTTATGTATGCCTCAAGCTTGGCCACAAAGAAAAGGACTATAAACTGCCATATATATTAAAGAACTCTAGAGAGATGATGGAAACAAAGAAAATCAAACAAAACTATGAATCTAAAAGAAGTGCAGACATTATGAAGAACCCCAATAAAGTATGGAAGGAAAAGAGAAAGGGGGAGCCTATTATCTCAATAACATAACGAATCCTTCATAGTCTCAGGGGGAGCTGCTCTAGGAAGCAAAGAAAAAATCCATCTAGTGACAAATATGAAGCAACATCACAGGGGGAGAGCAGTTCATAGTTATTCCCCATGAGATTAATCTAAGAAGAGCTCCATGTAATGAGAATAGTTATGAGATCAGGAAGAAAAAGGAAAATCCCTCTAACAGAGAACTATTGAGGAAGAAGATGATCTGAAGTATTAAATAGCTGACAGATTGATAATAAAAAAATGGACAGTAAGAAACCATGATGGTAGAGAAAACATCAGCCATGAACATGTAAGCCAAGAAAACACTAGCACATTAAGTGATGATCACATTGTGCATCATTCTGCTAGAATGAATAGTGAATCACATTAAGAAGGATGAGTAAGAATAGTGCCTATAATCATTATATCATTACATCTCTCATCTATGAAAAGTCCCCTTGGAGGAATGCTAATAAATTGAGTAATAAATCCTTGAGTAATCAGCCCATGAAGATTCATAGAAAAGAAATTGAAGATGCCTTCCCAAATGTCTTTATGTTGGAACAATTGAATTGAATATAAAGCAGCAATGATTTTGGAACAGTCCTAGAAAGGAACATGCAATAACATTTTTTTCCAGAATGATAGAATAAGTAGCAGGTTAATGATTCCAAGATCTAATTCCGTATATTGATGATTGTTGGTGTGAACAATGAAAAGATCATTAGTAGAAACTATGGGTTCATGTGCAAGCTAAAGTGAAATCTCTGCATATTTTATCAAGGTAATATCAATTGGTACTTGGTACAAGCAACATGCCTATCAACAGAATATCAAGTGTTATCATGGAGCAATAGTGGTATGATACAGGTCCTCAGGATCAAAGGATTATGGCAAAAGTGCATCAAGGTATTATTCTTAGCGTTATTTTCATTCAGGATGAAAAAGGTCAGTAGCAGTACAAAAAGATTAGTATTTTGTTTACACTTGAAGCATTATATTAAGCATTGAAGCAGTATCTTTGTCTATATATAATTGAATGCCTTCCTGAAGTCAACACATATATATCTTCAAGACCTCTTCCTTAGGATTATTCATAAACAGTGTGAAGTCTGTTGGAGGAGATATCAATCAAACAACTTGAAGATGCCTTTGCTGGAAAACACCTTGAAAAAATAGTTAAAGTATTGGATGTATGAAAGACTAGCTGTATTGATCTAACAGTTGAAGCTCAAAAATTTGTTATTGATTTATCACAAGCATACTTCAGTAGAAAGGAATTGCTAGTATTTCATCATTCAAAGAGAGAGTGATCTTTGACATACATACCCCCCTTATTTCATAAACAAATTGCAGGGTTGATAAGTAAGACTGACCAATACACCGAATGTATCTAGCCACAAGGGTTTGTTTTGAAAATTCATTGAACAAGCAGGAACGTTACTTGGTCTTTCATATTGAAAGATATTGCCTATTCTAACAATAAACTATAGGCTCTGGTTTTATTCATTGATTCACTTCAGCAGCAAGGATCTTTCATTCATTAAGTGTAATATCATCATCAACATTCTAGCACATATAATCACCAACGGGAAAGAAAAGTGAACCAAAGAAATTAAAGATATATTGGCTTCATCACAATTGAACAGAGGTATACTGTAGATGTGCATTGCAGAAAAATACTTACTCCATATATAACCTTCCTCAATAAATACGCATCACAGATGAAGATTATAATATAGACTGAAGTATAGCTTAAGCAAACTTGATATGTCACATGAAGCATTCACAATATTTAAGGTTTGATCCAATAATGCATTTATGATTAGATAAGGCTAGTACAATATGTTCTATGAAGTGTCATTATCCTCACTTTCAGCCTTATACTAGTGAAAGGAGACTGTGCTTTGGATGGTATCAATTTACAGTGTATATTCAAGTCCAATAATCCTCAAAGTGTTCTCTCAACTAGTCTTGTGCACCAGTCTGGAGCAGCATGGTACAAAGTCAGAAGAAGAGGGCCTAAACACAACTCAGAGAGAGGAAATGCAGGAAGCACACTAAGAAATGTGCAACCCTTGGCCATTGATGTCAAAGGGGGAGGAAAAGCAAGCAAAAGGAGAGAACTAAGGTATTTCCATCAATGCCAAAGGGGGAGACTGTTGGAAATGTTGTCATTGATGGCAAAGGGGATGGCAAAGAGAGAAGCAGAGTGGTATGGAGGCGGTAGAGGCAGACAATAGTGAACTAAAGCAGAGAGCTATTAAAGGTGCGGAGTACTGAAGAAGAAGTTTAAATGGGTCTATGATGCTGTGGTGTGCAATTATGTGGTGTGGTGTGATAGAAGAATAAATGTCACAAGGGCTTGATGTATGAACTATGTACATGAGGGATGCTTAGCTTCTGTGAAATGTATGTGTATAGGTTGATTAATTTCTGTGTGGGATAGAAGAATAAATGCCAATTATGGGCCTTCGATGTTGTGTTTGAACAAATGCATGAGCTGTAGTCATAGATAACATAGAGTCCACTGTAAAATTCGATATTACAGTCATCGATTGAATAAGGTGCTTGAAGGAAATTACAGGCTCTGTTATGAAATTATGAGCAGTGAATTTCTGAGTTTTGAAGTCCATATTGGGCTTTTCTAAAATTGAGGAATTGATTCTGAAAGTATGTATCTTGATTGAATTAAATTCTATGTGAATTATATACGTATTCTTGATTTGATACTGTAAGAGGAATATCGAGTTCTGTGCGCGAGTGTGAGAATCTATGTGAGATTTTGCGTCGAATAAGAGAGGTGCAATCCAGAAACGAGAAGTTAGTGCATTTCATAGAATTGAAGGCCAACCGAAATAAAATTCTGATAATGCGTGAAGAAATGGAACCGTGAGACTCAGTGGTTCTGTGTGAAGAAGGATTGAACCTTCGTAAGTTGAGTAGGAGTAATCTCTGTAATAGAACCCTGTCGAAGGCGGCAAACCCTACCATTGACGAAACTTGTGTTTTTATTGTGAGTCAAGTGATATTGTGGAGGTTAGGCCCAGAGCTAATGAGACAGAGTCCATACAAAGAACTGTGTTAACTAGAGTAAAGGCCCGGTCAGGCACTATTCAAAACCTGGGAGTGGTTTTGGAAAACCATAACAGCCTATTTCGCACCGCCTTTGGGCCGGAACGAAACTGCTTATAAAAAATGAGATCCAGTAATAATAGGACACGTCGACGGGGCAATACCACCCTCATTGTGTGAATTTTATGTGCTAACTCTCGACGGGAAAATTAACGCGATAACGTTGTGGATCATCTGATCCAGAGGCTGATTGATCCAAGGGCAGTCGTGTCACAAGTTGCATGGGAGATAAGTCAGGTAAAAATCAGTTTTGTGTTGATTTAACACTATTGAGTAGTGATGTGTGGGGCTTGAAATGTAATGTAAACAGTCGTGTTAACGCTTGTGCGTTTGGTTAAAAGGTTGGAGTTATTAAATAATATCACAATGTTAAGTCGGGATACTGTGCATTATATTATCCTAAGTAAGGTTTGATATTTGGTTGAAAAGGTGTGAAGTGTCGACTATTAACCTTTTCACATAATATAGAAAGGAGGGTGAAATTGGGTGCTTTGTCATAAAGACCAGGGGTTCTAATAAAAGGCCGCAGAATTTAATATGTGGTTGTGCATATGAATGGAGACCGGAACTTATGTTGATGGAATATTAAGTGATAGTGCTGGGATCTCTTATAATAAATCGAATAATTATTGAAAAAGCCCATGAAATGAGGTTTATAACTATAAGGTGTAAAGAGGTGAGGCGACCT
This sequence comes from Pinus albicaulis, assembly GCA_034641835.2. Taxonomy (NCBI): domain Eukaryota; kingdom Viridiplantae; phylum Streptophyta; class Pinopsida; order Pinales; family Pinaceae; genus Pinus; species Pinus albicaulis. Next base: position 1,012,268,092 of record CM076574.1, on the reverse strand, counting down.
CCGCTCGGGGACTTTGTGTTTTGTTATAATGCTGATATATTATGGCTGAACCATATACATAGTCGAACATTTATGAGGAGAAGTCTCGTACATGAAGGGTTGTGCTACATGGGTTATTAAACCCAAAATCAAGGTTTATAAAGCGTGAATTGGTGTTGGTTTTTAAACCATTGGAAAACGCATATAATATAATAAATAAAATGGACAAAAGAGTTTTATTAACCTTGTGGGACCCTCAGGAATCATATCGGAGAAAATTATGGCAGCGGAACATGTTAATAAAAGTTCCGATTGCGATTGCGATGAAGATGTGGACCCGATGGGTTTATGAACTGTGATTCATACGTGTTTGAGTTTCGACATCAAAGTAGGCCATCGCATTGGAAAAAGGAAAAACTTTGGAGCATTCTATTGAAAGCTGCGATTATGATTATCGCATCGGGTCTTTTGCAAATGCATCAATCGCATCGGAGGAAGGGCAGAACATCGAAACATTTACAAATGCATCGATCGCAATCAGAGGTATTCAGTTGTGATTAATCACATCAGAAAATAGAAAAAGGTTCATTATAATGTTGAAGGCATCGTATATGTTAACATATGTGAAAATCGAGAATTTATTGTTGGTTTGTTATGTGTAATATAGACCAACATATATTATGAAGAATTGTGATATGCATTGAATAACCCTGTGGGACCGAGTTTTTCAATTAAGTGATTTATTCAGATGTTAAATGGGTCGGAGTTCAATAGAGAAAAGAAATAACTAGACCAGTACGCTTGATGGTGGATATGTCGTAGAGCATTATATAAAAGGGTTGATAATAAGGTTCGAATATTGATTCGAATCTCCATAGGGTAAGGTCTCTTAACACGTGATTTGGGGAAATATTTATATATGTTGACCTGTATATTATGACAGAACCATACACTTGAAAGGATATGATGCTTGGTTGATATATGCTGTGAGTAAACATCTATATGCGCCTGTAGTGGTTTATCCTATAACGAAAGTTTTATGTGATAATCAAAGCCTGCACTTAGGCTTTGATAAAAGAGCAGTTTATAAACGTAGTGAGATTAAGCTATGGTTTCAACCATATGTAAGCCTCCGCATGAGGGCTGAATCGAGATTGATTATTTGGTTTAATAACCATAAGAGAACCTTGGAAGAGAAAGGTCTCCAAATATGTTTATTGAAATTTCGAGATCAACAGTTATATATATATTGTAACACAGTCATATATATACAACAGACACACAATCACAGTGAACAGGAATATGCACAGGAATGAATTTGACAGGTGTACAAGCACAAAAAATGGAGAATATGCAGAAGACAGTGAACAGAGTATGCAGAATAGTTATATGACAGCTGCAGATACACAATTGTAGTGAATAGTAGAAGAAGGCAGAACAATTACCTGACAGCAGCAGAAAAGACAAAACCAGCAAGCCAAGTGCTGGAAAGAGGACTGAGTGAAATTTATACATGTAACTAAAAATGGGAATGTAAATGTTGTAATTGATTTTATATTGTTTGTGATGCATTGGCAAGTCTCCGGAGGAAAAAAAAACTCCCACTGTAATATTGAAATTAATTAATATTGTTATATTTTTCTGAATGAGTGGGTAAAAGAAATGAGGAGGCAAAATGCAAAGATTCAGGGCTATTCACTTTGAATTCCCTGTGGAATACGAAATGTTATGAGGCAAACTGTATAAAGCATATCACATTGATATGTAGAGAGAGGTTAGAGAATGCAGAGTATGAAGAATTGAGGCAGAGAAGATAAGAAAAAGAGGAGCAGAAAGAGATGCTACAGAATAGAGCTGATATCTGAGGTAAATCAACAAATATTTTCTTTTGATTGAATGAGGAAGTTGGAGATTCCCTATCAAGTTGAAGCTTGATAGATGTTAGTTGTAGCTGACTGAGGTTGGAGCCTCCTGTAGGTTGGTGCCTACAGAAAATCAGTGGTGAGAGGGAGTTGGAGCTTGCCTTTGCATCACAACAATAATAAGATGTGGTTTTCTCCCTTTATGGGTTTCCACTTATATCTGGTGTCCCTGTGAATGATGTTTATGTGTTGATATGGTTTATATCATTTGCTTAATACCTGCTGCTCTCATATTAAGTCTACTGTTACATTATATTAATGCTTGCTTCTCACATCCTAAGATTACTCACATATTAAGTTAAACATGAAATGAAAGTGTAAATAAGTTTTAATGAAAAGGTTTTAAAAGTCCATGAATGTGTTAAACTGATTCACCCAACTGATTTAACTAAGGGTTCAATAACTTCATGGAAAAGAAAGTGGCATAACATGTAATGAAGACTAGATAAGGTTGTTAGGAAGGAAATTAAAGATTTTTAGTCCTATTTGGAATAGGACTGCTCATTAGGGCTCTAGCTGTCAATTTGTAATAAATATCATGTTTCATGATTAGGAAAGGTGTCAAACACTATGAATTCGATGTCTTTAGTAGAGGATAAGAGAATACTATATTGTAAATTATCTATAAAGAGTATGAGGTCGAAATACATAGGGTTGGACATTTTATTAGCAAAAAGACTGTGTTTTGTACGTGACTGTTTACAGATTAATAAAAAATTTCTACTTAGACAACTCAAGATTCATGAGGAGTTCTTGTATGTTATTGTTTTTATGGCATCCTTTTAAAGATTCCATTGCAGTGGTGTTTATTTATGATATTTAGAATTCATCAATGGTTCTCTGACTTCCTTCATAGATAAACTGACTGTGTGTTTCACTTTTCTACATGTTTTATTCCTTTACTTGAACTCTGAATGCCTTGACTTCCATGCTATTGGGGAGTGAAAAATGTATGAAATTACTATGTATCTTCTCATTCTTTTACCATAGACATACTCCTTTTTGCGTTGGAAAGGTAATTTATTGTAAGAATTATAATAGAATTGGAAAGGTTTATGTTTATTGTAAAAAGATGGCTAAAGGTTACTTTTTGTTGACAAAATAGGAGTTCGACGAGGTGAAAATTTGTACCAAAGGCGGGGCTGAAATGAATGTAACTTCTGATCCATCAGTGTTGAACCATATCCAGCCAAAGGCAAGGAGATCCGAACGAATTGCCAAGAAAAGGCAGGGGACAGCTCGACCTCGGTCGAAGTAAACAGGATGATGACTAAACAAAGAGGAGCGAATCCCTCGAGATTCTTCGATCCTGAGGGATCATTGTTCAAACTCATCTTATTCCTTGATTTGTTTGTAGAGATTTGATATATAAAGAAATTTCCTTTAGTGACAAAGGGACCGTGTTGTTGAGAGAGTGAGCTGGTCAAAAAGCTTTACAATTAAACATTTCCTCTGTAATATAATGTTTTATTGACTCTCGGCTTCGAGAAAACCTCCTCCTTAATGCTTTATGTTTGTTTAATATAAGACACGTGTTTCGTTTCATCTTCCAAGTTCTGAATTAGCCCAGCAGTATTTCACTGGTGCTAAGGGCCCGGTTCTGGTGGAATCACTTTGCTGTTTGTATTTTTAATCTTTGCTTACTGTTGTGTGAAGTGTGTTTAATGTTTATTTCAGAATTGATTTATCGTTGTTAGATCAAATACAGATTCATTGCTATTTCATCCTTTACGAGAAGCACATTTGTTATTCAGTTATCTTTTTATCATTATAAAGATTTTTTGTTCTGTATCTGATTCGATTTGTTGTTCCATCAAGTTATGATTTGTTATAATTGATTGTTGCGTAGTGATTGGCTGTAGACAGGATTGAAGTGTGGAAATCTAGTTGTTTGATCGCGTCAGAACTGTAATTGCTTTTCATTTCATATTGTTGTTCCATTTCTATTCATTGTTTATTCATAGCTTTCGATTAGAAAATAGATGAGTTATAGTTATATGCTGATGTTGCTTTCCAGATTTTGTTCCTTTTAGTTATTTTCATTAGTACGAAGATTGAGTTTGCTTTTATTTCGATTGCTTTAAAGATCACCAACTGTAGAGGACACTAGTTATTTCTTCCAAGTCCCTAGATTGGTTATCTTGCATTGATTTCTAAGGGAAGGAGTTATTTCTACTGTATCCCTGATCGATGTTTTGCAGATTGATGTAGTTTCATTTTTAGAGAATTTCTATTCATGTCACTGTAATTAGATTTCTTTACGAGCATTTGTTACTTTTGCATTTAACGTTCTGTACTACATCTTCATAGCATTGCTCTTAGATAATTGCAGCCTCAGATAGAGTACACTCTTGAAATAAAAAGTCGCTCCCGGATTGATGATTAATGTAGTCTAATTAGGTGTTCAAAAGATACCTTTTTACGACCCAACATTTTGGCGCCGTTATTGGGGAGAGTGTATGCCATTTCAAAGGAGTGATGCACAGTTGATTTTATTCTGCTTGCGAAGAATTGGGTATTAAAGACGGAAGGTAAGAACCTGCACACTGGGCAAGAAACACACTTGCTCGCAGCCCGCTTCACAGCAGAAGCAGGTAAGCTTCTTTTTTTAGGTAGGAATGAAGGTTTGTTTTCTTGAATGAATAGACCAACTAAACTAAACAAAATTCCTCCTAAAACTGAAAAACCTAAGGTACCAGTGACCCTTGGGCGAACAACTTTTATTGACGAAATCCTTAAGAAAACCGAATCTCAGCCATCACTAGGATTTATAAAAGTTATTTCTAGACAACCTGCTTGTTCCCTTCAGGCTCCAGAATCACCATCTGAAGCCTTTGCAGAGATACACAGTCAAACAGAGGGAATTGAGCAAGATTCCCAAGAAATTGAGAATCCTTGCATAAGTTTCCCTCAAGAAGGGAAATCTAGCAATCTCCGAGAAGGAGAAGGGGAAACGAGAGAAACCAGAGACTCAAAATATCCTATTAAAGTCACCCAAACAATAAGCAACCCGGATAAGGGAAGTGTTGTTCAACTTATTCAGAACCAAGGTCCTCAATCACCTCAAACAGTAAGTCAACAGGTAATACTTATTATTCCAAATAAAGGGAGTGTTGTCAAAGCCATTCCTACCCCTGCTCGTCAACCTAGAAATTATTTAGAAATCCTAGAGGGATATTGGCATATCTTCGATCAAATGGCCCAGAACCAAAATAAGAACTAGCAGACACCCCAACAGACCTTGACCTCTACGCTGCAATATCCTATAGTAGATACTGCAGTCAACGCACCTATGAAAGCTATTCCCCTTCAACATATTCCCACATTTCATGGCTTAACATCAGAGGATCTAGACGCGTTTTTGTTTGAATTTGATGTGCTGTGCAGGGGATATGATTATACCACCGATCCCCAAAAATTAAAACTATTCCCTTCAACATTAAAAGGGGCAGCCTTATGATGGTTTATGGGATTAGGTGGGGGTGTCATAACTGATTGGGATTAGATGAAAGCTGCATTTTTAAAGAAGTATCAAGATTATTACAGATCTCGGGAATTAAAAGATGAAATATTCCAAATGACAGCAAAACCAAATGAAACCTTGGAAGAATATGTGGAACGATTTCAATACAACCTTCAGAGATCCCCTTATGCATCTTTACCCTTATCTGATAATTTTTTGAAAACCACATTAATTAGGGGAATGAAAGATCAATGGGTTGAAACATTGAATATTATGGGAAAAGGTGATATATATCAGGAAAGTTATCCTAATATCATTGATTTGTGTATCAGGAGTTCGAGGGGCAATACAAGGTTAAAATCAACAGAATGTGATATAATTACAAGGGAAAATAAGACCTCTAATGAAGGTGTGACTCGTGCAGAAATTGGAAATTTGCTAGAAGACTTTAAGACAGACATACTAGGGACTCTAACAACGCAGTTCGATATTATGCAAGCCAAACAGAAACAAGCAGAAGCAGAGCAAAATTTGGCAATATTCTGTCCCAGATGTAGGAAGAAACACAACCACAAAGAATTCCCATTGGATATGATTAAATTCTGCGCCATTTGTACGAAAGATCACCCTACAGAGGGATTCCCTTCTCTTCCTGGCATAAAAGTAGTTTATAAGGAGGCAGAAGAAGAATCATAAGTGGTATGTCTGCTTAATCAGCGCTGACAATGGTAGCCGCGGCAATCAGGTATGCCAAATGATCCATTTTCTTTTTAGCTTCCTCAATATAATGCTCAAAAATATAGTGGGATGTGGCAAAATCAACCACCTTTCCCCAATTTGTCATAACAGCCATTTCCTCCCACATCTTGGCCAAATCAAACAAACCAAAATAATTGGCCTAGATTTCCTTTCTTCCCACCATTTTGGCAAAATAACTATCCTACACAATGGTCCCCCTCTACTTCCCAGAGTCAGGCCTGGCAGTCAAACTGGAAAAAACCTACAAATCAGCCAGCCAGATCAATTCCTCTCTCTCAACCTACACTACTAGCTCCCTATACAAACCCCCAGACCAACTTAAGACCGCAACTCCCAGCCCAGCCCAACCCAAACCCAAACAATAGGCCAGTTCATTCTATCCAAATAATAGAACCCCCAGAATTAGAAACTGAACTGAAGGAGTGCAATGATCTTCAATTAAGGTCTGGGCGCATAGTAGAAACAGAGAGAAACAATGATGCTCATATTGAAGATCCGTTACCTGTAGAACGAACATTACAAAATGAGAAGGAATTTCAACAACAAAATCAACAACAAAGTCAACAACAGGTAACAAATTCCTCTCCACCATTCCCAGAATGATTAAGTATACCTCGTCCATTAGAAAAACCTAATTTTGATCTTCTGGGAGAATTAAAAAATGTGTGTATAAAAAACCCTCTCCTCCAAGCTATCCAAGACATTCCTATATATGCAAAAACCATTAAGGAATTATGCATAAAGAAGCCAAAGATGAGAACAACCACTAATCCTACTGTCCAAATAGTCGGTACCTTATCTGATTTATTATCAGGAATGGAAACTCCTATAAAATATGAAGACCCAGGAAATCCTATAGTGACAGTCCAAATCCATGGGCAGTTGTTTCCAAATGCCTTAGTTGATTTGGTAGCATCAATCAATATTCTAAAAACCACCACCTGTCAAAAACTTGGCATTACATCACTAGAACCAACAACAACCTTATTGGAATTGGCTGACCGATCAATAGTCAAACCAGAAGGTAAATTACAAGATGTAATGGTATCTGTAGATTCCTGGGAATACTGTGCTGACTTCCTGGTTATTAATCCAAAGAACTGGCTAGAAGGACATCCGTTGATCTTAGGTAGACCTTGGTTGGCAACTGCCGATGCTTATATTGGATGTCGACAAGGCAATATGACAATAACAAGGGAAAACTATGTCAAGAATTTAGCCCTATATCCCCCAGCTCAGCCAAGTCTATCAATAATCAAAACAAAAAAACAACCTGCATCATATCTAATGGAAAATATGAGATCACCTCTAAATTAGAAAATGCTCTTGATTTTAAAGATCAAACAGAGGATGATATCATTAATAGTTTTATTAATAAACAAAAAACCAGATCTCATCTACAATGTCACATGATCAAGGCAACATTTAATAATAAAGAAGAAGAAGATCCTTTCAAAGATATTCCTGATCAAGAAATACCTACTACTTCTGTGTAAAATAGCAAGATTTTAGAAATTGAGCCGGGAAAAACTCTAAACATTAACAAAAATCTCACTGCTGAACAAGAAGAGAAATTGCTCCAATTATTACGAAAATACAAAGCAGCCTTTGCATGGGATTACCCCGATATGAAAGGAATTGACCCTCAATTGTGTACACACCACATCTATATTGAAAAAGATGCAAGACCCATTCGCCAGCCTCAAAGAAGACTAAACCCTCACCTCAAAGATATTGTGAAAGCTGAATTACAAAAACTATTGGATGCTAATTTCATCTACCCAATATCTGATAGCAAGTGGGTCTCTCCATTAGTAGTGGTACCAAAAAAGAACGGAAAGTTGAGAATATGTGTAGATTACCGTGAACTTAATAAGGCAACATAGAAAGACCACTTTCCCCTTCCTTTCATTGACCGGGTATTAGACACATTGGAAGGAAATAAATTCTTTTCTTTCCTCGATGGCTTCAGTGGGTACAATCAAATTCAGATTGCCCCTGAAGACCAGGACAAAGCTACTTTTACCTGTCCATGGGGGACATTTTCCTACCGAGTCTTACCTTTTGGCCTATGCAATGCCCCTGCTATATTTCAAAGGGAAATTCTCAGCATCTTTGTAGACTTAATAAATGAAGGCCTCGAAGTATATATGGACGATTTCACACCTTATGGGGATGATTTTGAGCCTGCATTGGAAAACCTAGAAAAGGTATTGCAAAGATGTATTGACACTAGGCTTTGTTTAAGCCACGAAAAGTGTCTTATGATGATGACCGAAGGAGTTATCTTAGGGCATTATATTTCAGCAGCTGGAATTCAAGTAGACCCAGCTAAAATTCAAATAATCTTGTTAATTCCCACACCCACCACACAAACAGAGGTACGTAGCTTTCTTGGATTTTCTGGTTACTATAGAATATTTATAGAACATTATTCTCTAATAGTTGCACCTTTATATGCACTGACTGGAAATGCTGATTTCATTTGGACAGATAAATGTGACAATTCCTTTAATGATCTGAAAAATATTGTTTCAACAGCCCCAGTGCTGAGGGGCCCAAATTTGAATTTTCCATTCCAAATTTCATCCGATGCCTCAGACACTACAATTGGAGTAGAACTTGGGTAGGAGGAAGACAAGAAGCCATATGCAATCTATTATATTAGAAAAAATATATCCTCTGCTGAATTAAATTATACTGTGACTGAGAAAGAATTTTTCGCTGTAGTTCATGCTATAAATAAGTTTATACATTATATAACTGGGTATCCTATAGTACTATATACTGATCACTCTGCCATTAAATTTTTAGCAAATAAACCTGTTACAAATGGAAGAGTGACGAGATGGTTGATTTTACTATAGGAATTCGACATCACAATCAAAGATCGACCTGGGAAAGAGAACCCTGTAGCTGACTTTCTGTTAAGAATGCCAAAGCCAATAGATACAGAAGCAGTTGAAGACCACTTTCCAGATGAACATCTCTTCGTTGTTACTGTCATAACACTGTGGTATGTTGATATAGAAAACTATTTGGCAATAGGTAAATTACCTAAACATCTATCCCTTAATGAACGAAAACAGATAATACAGCGTAGTACCCGATTCTCTTGGATTGGGGGATATCTATTTCACACAGGGGGAGATATGCAAATAAAAAGATGTGTCCAGGAGGATGAAGTATTTGACATTTTGAAAGCATGCCATGATGGCCAATGTGGTGGAAATTTTTCATATCATAGAACTTCCCATAAGGTTTTACGAACATGCTATTACTGGCCTACCATCTTTAAGGATGCCAAAAAATTCGTGCAGGCCTGTGATAGCTGCCAAAGGGCAGGTCGCCCTAGGCAGTCTGATGAAATGTCTTTGAACCCTCAACTAGTGATTGAACCATTTGAATGTTGGGCACTTGATTTTTCTGGCCCTATTATTCCTCCCTCAAACCAAAAAACATACATCTTATTTGCAACCGAATATGTCACTAAGTGGGTCGAAGCAGAGGCACTTTCAAAAGCTACAGAGGACTCTCTAGTACAGTTTATTTTCCAAATATTTGTGCACTATGGTCTCCCAAGGGACATAATCACAGATGGAGGACCTCAATTTGTAGGTAATAAATTAGCTGAAACATTGCAAAAATACCACATTCAGCACAAGATTACAACCCCATATCACGCACAGGCCAATGGCCAAGTAGAGAGCACGAACAAAGTAATTGAATCTATATTAACAAAAACCGTTGCCTCACACAGACGAGATTGGGCCTACAGATTTCCAGAATTATTGTGGGCATATCGAACAACGTGGAGACCTACTACAGGATATTCGCCATATCAATTGGTATTTGGAAAAGAACCCATCTTTCCTATAGAATTTAAAATTCAAACATTAAGAACAACTCAAAAGGTGGGTTTAAATCTGAATGAAGCCCAGTCTAAAAGACTGCAGCAAATTAATGAGTTAGATGAAATTAGGCTCTCTTCTCTTCAGCACACAGCATTAATTCAACAACAGAGAGCCAAATGGCATGATGCCCATATCAAAGAAAAGATCTTCCACGAAGGAGATTGGGCACTCCTATATGATTCTAGGTTTCAGGATTTCCCAGGGAAACTCGAGACACGATGGCTTGGACCCTATGAAATACAAAAAGTGCATGATAATGGCACTATTAAATTTCTACCATTGATGGATCTGGACATTCCTTTAAGGTAAACGGTCATCGAGTACGATTGCATCATAAACCGCTTACCCGGGAATCCTTTTACCAACAGTTACGGGAAGATTCTACCATGGAAATTCTCGCTGAAGGGGAGAACTCCTCCTCGGCACCAGTTTGTTAAATCATCTCTTTTTTAAAATTTTGTACATAAAGATTTTATCATTTTCTTGATTGTTGTTCGTTTTTTCTATAAAAAAAAAATTATATCATTTCTTTATTCCGTCATCGTTTGTTTTATGAAATTCCGAAAAAAAGAAAAAAAACTCTGTTTATTTCGTTTATTTTGAGTTTTGTTGTTCCTTTCCGAAGGAACAACACTTCTATTGTTCCTTTCGAAGGGAACAGCAGTTCCGCAGAGTGCTTTTGTTGTTCCTTTCGAAAGGAACAACATTTCCGTAGATTGTTTTTGTTGTTCTTTTTAAAGGAACAACACCTTTTTGAGTGGATTGTTTTTGTTTTAAGCCAGCATTTTGAGAATTTTTGATCACTCTTCTAAAGGAAAATATATCATTTATATACAATCATACAAATTAAAGCTTACTGTAATCGGAAAATCTAAAGAAATCATCAATTTTAAGGAAATTGTCTAGTAATGATAAGAAAAAAGGAAAAGGGGCATGATCAATAACATAATTTTGCTACTTTATTACCATTGAATTAATCTGATCGATTATCTTTATCATGACTGGTTGTTTCCCATATGCTATAACTTTCTTTGATTTTTATTTATGGAATAGGAATAAGGGCATATTCTTTTCTATTGATATGTTCAGACTTCTTCCACCATTCCTATTCTTAAGGAGTGTTGAGCCATCCTTTATGAATAACTAAGGAAAAGTGCTATATGAAAAAAAAATATTAATAATTTTATGATTTTGCAGATGGAGGATAGGGGGTCTCATCAAGAGCCAGACTACCGTGATCATAAGGAAGGCAGTGAAGTGGCATTCCCATCAGGGCCACCAAACCAGGGACATGGTCCAATAGACAATTGGAAAAAATCAAGAAGTCTTTGGAACAGGAGGTCTCATCATGATTCGGCCTGCCCACCTTTCACTTCTTCCCGGTGAATGGAATTCTGGTTTATCTGGTCACCAAGCCAACACAATGGCCTCCGTCATAATATTCAACAAAAAGCACTTCCTCAGCATAAATAAAGGACAATGGTTCCATGGGTAACAAAGCAACTCTGTCAAGGTTATGGACACCTGTAGGCAACAGAGCTCTGCTGATGGTATTGGAGTCACATTTATACACATCAATAGTTATATTTAACCCTTTTCCTATATCTCTATTTGAATATCAAATGAAAGTATGAATCCGTTACCTTTACTTCCGAACCTATTATACATGAAAATCATTACAAATCGATCATATTAGTTTGAAATGGTAAATAATGAAATTGTACTTATGTTTATCTTATGCTGTCCCTTCTCCTCATATTTGAATCATTACAAAACGATTTTCTATCCATTACCGATTCATCACACACATTGATTTCAGTAATTGATATAATTTTATTGAATGTATCATAAATACACCTGCTTTACTGCTGTACTACTGCTGTGCCACACTTGCCTCTCTCAATTGACGGTCAAGGACGACCTATCATCCATTTGGGGGGCGCGGATGTCTGCATGATGATCGAATCCTGAGATTTCTTTACCTGTATGTGAACCAAATCCCTGCATTTTAGGAAATAACAAATTTTCAACGACATTATTCCAATTCATCGTGCTGTGTTGTTCCATTCTGATTACTGTGTGTTTAGAAAAACTAACAGAGTGCAGAGACGATGGGAGGATGACCAATTCGCAGTGAACCACATGTGCTGATCATTTCTGATGCGGCACGAGAAATTTTCGAAAGACTGGGGTGGATTACATATTTTATGAGGATGCAGCAACCCCATGAAGCAGTGGCCACAAAATTTTTACAGAACTTGCAGGAAGGATCCTCCATGGTCAGAGGAAGACAAATATATGTATTCGATGAAATAATCACAGAGGTGTCTGACATCTCTGTTAGCCACCTATAAATTCTATCATATCAGGTGGTGGCTAAATGATGTTGGATAGCCTTCAAGAAACAATTTTATTGCTAAAATTGCTGATGCTTAAAGTCTTTTGATAATATCCTATCCTTTGGATAATCGTCACTACTTTTCCCCTTTTCAACTCAGAAATTCTGCTGTCATTACATGAAGAAAAACTGCTGCAAGCACCATTTTCTTCTTTCTCCCTTCTTCCAAAACTGACCTCATCTTTGCTTTATTTTTTCATAAAATCCCTCATTTTCATGTTTTTCCCCTTTCCCCTTCATCAAAATCCCTTTGATAAGGTTCTAAGACCCTTTCTTAGCCTTATCGAAACCCACCAAATCCTTTGAAAATCATTAAAAAATGCCTAAAAAACACATTTTAATATTATGGACTTAAGCACCCTTGGGCTAAGTCTTTAGCCCTCCCTTCCATACGACCTGGTGCTGGAACCGAGCGCCAGCCTTCCAATCGCTTATCACGTTGCCCAATTGCAATTAGCCCCTCCTTTTTAACCCTCGGTCATATGTTTCTCCATGCACCCAAAGGCCCCGCAATCGGGCGCCAAGCCATTTTGAATATTAATTATGTCCGCCCAAAGTTTAAAACCTTTGGTTATATATTAAATCCGTCGGCTTTTATTATATTATAATTTTTCCGCCGGTCCAAAGTTCAAGGTGATCTCCACTGTCGATCTGATCCACAGATCAACGGCGCGCAATCCATCGCCCAGTGGTCCCCGCCATCCACTTGCCGTTGCAAAACCACGCGGTATCCATCGCACCACCTTCAAGCAGAGGGCGGTTTTTTCCCAATCGGCAGTGATTCCATACACCGCCCGACACGTGTCTTGAGCACTGTTTAGAAAACTGCCGCTCATCGCACGTTAAAGATCGGACATGGACCCGGCGCGATTTTGATGCAAACCATCCGATTGGAGACCGCTCATCAGACGGTAGTCGCTCTACGAAGATGCCCGAGTTATAACCAAGGAATGACGCGGTCCTTAAAGGCATCTCTGCCGTCGATCTGATTTGCAGATCGATGGCCAAAAATTCATCACCTTGATTCCTCATCTTGTCAGAAAATCTGGACCCGGGAAAAATATACAACATGGTTTTATTAAAAGGTTTGATGACCGGGCATGTTTTCTAAGGTTTATTGGCACCCGTCTTCTGCTGTTGATCGCGTGGGCCAATCTCATCTGACGGCCCATGTTTCTCCCGAACCTCGAACATGATTTTGTGACCATTTTTTTCCAAACAAAGGTTTTAAATCATTTCTCCGTTTCGCTTTGACTTTTCGCCTCTGCTCTCGACCGTCGATCTCTGTGCGATCGATGGTTCTGATTTAATGTCTTCCCCTCGTCTCCTTCAACCTCCTCTGATCAATCTCGACCGTTGGATGATGCCATCCAACGGCCACGCTCCCTCCACGTTCCTTCTGAAGTAGTTAGTCCATACATGCAGGATTTCATAATATTTACTCGTATTTTGCAGGGTTAATGGTTTTTTCGCCATGAATGAAGTTTTTTTAGAGGCAGAGGGTGACGATCCCCTGCCTCTGATTCAGCAAAGAAAATCTTTCGCAGGATCTAAAATTCACGTTTCATCAGTGTTTCATCAGGCATTGATGCCATATCATCCCTGCGCGACCCTGCACACTAGCGAAAAACACAGTGAATCAAGCACAGTCAGAGAAGTATCAGTGCCAAAGATAAAATATATCAGGACAGAAAATTAACGACAGATCTATGGGGATTACGGCTAAAAATGGATTATCAGAAGCCTAAACCACAGTTTCAAAGAAAATCATGACTGTTTAATCATAAAAGAGACCTCCACTGTCACCTCAGGGGCTAATTAAAACTTCCAGCCGCCGCAGAGCCACCTATAGCCTCAAAGCAATCAAAGAAGGTCGAAGTTATTACCAGACCAGGAGATATTTTGCATCAATACAACTGAACATTTATTTAAACCAAAGGAACTTATTGTAGCTGTTAGCAGAAGTTATTACAAGGACGACGATAAGCCTTGAAGTCAACAAATTCTTTCCATCAAACCTAATAGTTAATGTAAATGTTTTCATATAAAGGACACCTATGTAAGTTGCTTCATTGAGCCCCCAAAGGCCAAGAAGCCATTTAAGTCTGTATTAATTAGTTTTTGAGATATTTTATCAGATCTCACCTCCTCATTCTTCTATATATACTTTTAAAGAAGATGAGTGAGGGGTTGGTTAGTTGATCACTAGTTGTAATATTGGAACTCTATGAAATAATACATAGTCTGTTGAAGTTGAAGAAGAAATTGAAGTCTTGGACGTCCTGATGATGTTGTTGCATGCTTGTTACTGTGAAGGCTCTATCATTGGATCCATGAGCTTGGCTGTTGGTGAAGTTTTCTGAACTGTTTAATGTTTTCCCCTGTTTTCCTTATGTTCCATAATTTCTTACTATAGTAGGTTGAAAGTTTTAGGCTAAGAAATGACTCCTGGAAGCACCTTAGACCTGTTCATCCTTCATTGTTTCATGTTTTCTTCTGCTGAAGTATTTTAGAGTCTTTAACCTCTCTCTTTAGTCTTCATGCTTGTTTATTTCCTTAATAGTTCGAATAGTTGGTTTTAGCATGATTTATGGTTCTCCCTGCTTGTCTGCTGCCACTTTAAAACTATTATTGAAGTCTACCTTTGAATTTTTCTATTTACAGTGAGTCAAGGAGGTCTGTTCTGATCTTGCCCTTTGTCCTTACTTAAGCAATTGTCTCAAAGGTATTTATAGTTATAATCATAGATGTGTTAGGTGTTCCCTCTTCTGTGACTGCAGTTATCAGCGAATCTTTTATATTTTCTAAGTCACTTGAAATGAAATCTTTGAGGAAATAGGGTGTTCCCCGAATCTTAGATTTCATTTTAAAAGTTGTTTTGAAATAATTGTTTTCTTAAAGGTGTGATTTGTAGAATTCATGGTTAGCCCTGTCTATCAAAAAGCTCTTTATTGTTCAAATTGTGCTTTCAAATTCCCTTTGTTTGAGAATAAATCTTCTCTTTCCAAATCATTGATGTCCATCTCATTCCAAAACCAAAGGATCCTGTGGCCAAGTTAGATTTTCCCTCTGATATCCCATATCCATTGATGAGTATGTTATGACCTCTTCTTGACTCCATTTCCCAATGAACCAGATGTTCCCCCATTCTATATATTTTTCCTAGGCCTTTCATGTTCTGCTGTGTCAATCCAACCAAACAAACAAAGAAACACCTGCACTTAATAAATAGTATAAAACCAATACTCAAAGCACACAAGATAAACCTTTGCAAACAAACATTCGAGAGATCCCTCTCTGAGAACAGGAGGACTAGATCCTGGAACTCTAAATATTGGTTTTGATGTTTCCTTGTCTTTTGATTTGCCAAACTATCAAAACATGGGACACCAACAATCCCAGTGCAAGGGACTATTTGGACTCAGAAAAATATTAGGATTCGAGAAGCCATGAAGATTTTTCAAGATGAAGGACAAAAATTAGTTATTAAAGGCAAAGGAGTTCAGCCAGCCTCATTAGGAGAACCATGGATAGAGTTGGCCAAGATTGTGCAGGCTTATATAACGTGCGACGGAAGAAAATATGTGGTAAGACCTCGCCACCTTAAGCTACTGGCTGTATTAAAACAGAAATGCACCATTAATTTTCCTGCATTTTTAAATTCTTTGTTGCATGATACTGCTCGTGGTATAAGAAAAGCTCAACATGCAGATATGGTGGTCAGCCACCATTGTCTAATTCGATTAATAGTGAGTCATAGCCTCGCCTAGCAACAGACTAGCTGGGAAGAGTTGATATTCTCTATTGACGGAGGGTTAGCTTTACCTGCCCCAAAACGGAAGAGGATGGCCAGCTCAATAGCTGAGCCATCTACTCACAGATAGTCCCTCCGATCAAAATGAAGTAGGAGGATGGTGGAAGGACTTCTGGGCAGCAACAGCCAGCCCCTGGAATTTTACAGCTTAGAGGATGAACAACCTCCACAATTGGAGGGAGAAAGCCCCCGTATTGATGAAGAACAGGAATTGGAAGGATAAATTCGCTACTCAGATGAAGAGGAAATAATTCGCCACACCGGTAGTGAAAAACAATCCAGTGCAGAGGAAGAAAATAATGACGAAGAAGAAATTGAAGGAAATACTGAGGAAGAAGAAATTGAAGGAGAAAATCGGTATTCGGATGAGGAGGAAGGAAGTTATCATACCTGTGAGGAGGATGAAGATAATCATAACAGCGATAAGGAAGGAACAGAGCCTCCCGAAAATGCTATCGTAAGCCCTTTACAGGAAGACCAATTGGTCCATATTTTGGCCAATATGAGTGATTATGCACGACCTCATAGCCCTTTGGACCTTAATATTGATATTAATCAACTACGAGAGTACTCTACTATCGATAAAGAAACAACTGGAGAAATGCTGAATGAAACAGAAAACCCTAGCGAAGCTAGGGTTGCTTCTCCTGAGAGGCATGAACAGGAGAAAGAGAACACCGAACCAATATCTCAACCTGGAAGCCCCCAGGAGATTGCAGAGTCAACTGAGAATATGATTCTCGAGGAATCTAGCCAAGGGCATATGAATGTGGAAGAAGAACCCCAAGAAGAAGGTCAAGAAGAAAATTTAACTAAAGGCACAGCTGATATAGATCAAAACCCTGTTGAGAAGACGGGTTCAGATAAAGGAGCGGTTATTCCATTAAGAAAGAGGAGGAAAACAACTGAGATTGAGAAGCTTCGTAGGGAACGAATAAATATTCATAAACTATTAGGGTTCTGAGAATGAAAAAAATTCCTAAGCGAGCCCTTAAGAGAAGAAGCATAGCTATCAAAAGAATTTCAAAAAAGAGAAATGTGACTACTAATAGGAACCCACAAGTTGCAGAAGAAACCATACCTGAGCCTAATTATGAGGATGTGGAGCAGCAAACGGCTGTTCCAACACAAGTTGTTCCATAGGAACCTGTTTCAAGTGTAAATATGCAATCTAGCAGTCAGCACACTTTTAGTGATCTGACACTAACCAGACGCCAAGAAGAGTTTGCACAGGCCCGAATAGAAAGGCAAAGATTGGAGGAAGACACTGTCCCAAGAAAGAGATATCAGGAATTGCAACAAAAAATGAGAATTATTCATGAAGCAGAAGCTGAAGCTCATGAAAAATGTCGGAAAGTAGAGGAAAAGGTAGATAAGGTAATGAACCAACTAAATATAGCCTACAATTGAATGGACACTCTCTGCTCGTTGTATACTGATGTCTTAGCCTGTAGATTCCCCGCCAAAAACTGTGCTTTTTTTTTACTAGAAAGATATTTACAACTAAAGATCAAGGCAGTTAGGGTAGGGAAATCCATAGAGCTAAAAACTATATATGACTTTGTATCATGCTGCAAACTTTATGGGATCAAAGTACAACGCCTTTTGTGTGAATTTACTTGCATAATCTAATACTTGAAATGACTGTGAATCAAACCCTAGCCCTTTTGTTGGAGATGTTCAATTTCAGGCATTCATTTCCTTTGTTGTAAATCAATTAAAAGGCAGGAAAATGAATTAGATCTGTGGGTCAGGAGTGAACCTCAGAACCCACTTCAATTTTGGGCTAGCTGCAGATCGCTTGATTTCCTATAGTCATCTCGTTTTAAAAGAAGGACCATTCTGGTTAGGATGTAGGTTCGGCAGCCCTATTGCATGGTACCCTGCTTCGGACTACAAAGCTATTTATGAACTCCTTGAAGGACAGACAGAACATGTTTTTGAGGAATTAGCTGCACTACATGATTTTAGGCCTGTCGATGACAAACCTTATCCGGCTTATTATTTGACTGCTCTCCATGTGAACTATAGTTTTCATGAGGACATGAAAAAGATTAAGCAGGGGGGTATGTTGGGCAGTGAAAAAGATATGAAATTACTATGTATCTTCTCATTCTTTTACCATAGACATACTCCTTTTTGCCTTGGAAAGGTAATTTATTGTAAGAATTATAATAGAATTGGAAAGGTTTATGTTTATTGTAAAAATATGGCTAAAGGTTACTTTTTGTTGACAAAACAGGAATTCGACGAGGTGAACAGCTGTACCAAAGGCGGGGCTGAAATGAATGTAACTGCTGCTCCATCAACGTTGAACCATATCCAGCCAAAGGCAAGGAGATCCGAACAAATTGCCAAGAAAAGGCAGGGGATAGCTCGGCCTCGGTCGGAGTAAACAAGATGATGACTAAACAAAGAGGAGCGAATCCCTCAGGATCCTTCGATCCTGAGGGATCACTGTTCAAACTCATCTTATTCCTTGATTTGTCGATCGAGATTTGATATATAAAGAAATTTCCTTTAGTGACAAAGGGACTGTGTTGTTGAGAGAGTGAGCTGGTCGAAAAGCTTTACAATTAAACATTTCCTCTGTAATATAATGTTTTACTGAATCTCGGCTTCGAGAGAACCTCCTCCGTAATGCTTTATGTTTGTTTAATATAAGACATGCGTTTCGTTTCATCTTCCAAGTTCTGAATTAGCCCAGCAGTATTTCACTGGCGCTAAGGGCCCGGTTCTGGTGGAATCACTTTGCTATTTGTATTTTTAATCCTTGCTTATTGTTGTGTGAAGTGTGTTTAATTTTTATTTCAGAATTGATTTATCGTTGTTAGATCAAATACAGATTCATTGTTATTTCATCCTTTATGAGAAGCACATTTGTTATTTAGTTATCTTGTTATCATTATAAAGCTTTGCTATTCTGTATCTGATTCGAGTTGTTGTTCCATTAAGTTATGATTTGTTATAATTGATTGTTGCGTAGTGATTGGATGTCGACAGGATTGAAGTGTGGAAATCTAGTTGTTTGATCGCGTCAGAACTTTAATTGCTATTCATTTCATATTGTTGTTCCATTTCTATTCATTGTTTATTCATAGATTTCGATTAGCAAATAGATGAGTTATAGTTATATGTTGTTGTTCCTTTCCAGATTTTGTTCCTTTTAGTTATTTTCATTAGTACGAAGATTGAGTTTGATTTTATTTCGATTGCTTTAAAGATCGCCAACTGTAGAGGACACTGGTTATTGCTTCTAAGTCCCCAGATTGGTTATCTTGCATCGATTTCTAAGGGAAGGAGTTATTGCTACTGTATCCCTGATCGATGTTTTACAGATTGATGTAGTTTCATTTTTAGAGCATTTCTATTCATGTCACTGTAATTAGATTTCTTTACGAGCATTTTTTACTATTTCATTTAACGTTCTATACTACATTTTCATAGCATTGCTCTTAAATAATTGCAGCCTCAGACAGAGTACACTCTTGAAATAAAAAGTCGCTCCCGGATTGATGATTAATATAGGCTAATTAGGTGTTCAAAAGATACCTTTTTACGACCCAACACATGCTAGGTAGACTGTTTTGGTTTTTTTGAAGCTATCATGACTACATAGCCCAATGAATACTTGCTAATGTGATTTGCAACCAGTTATACCATTTATCTATTTTTGCCTCATATAAAGTTAGCCATCTACTTATTTATCAAAAATCATAAACCATTGAGAGAGCCCTCTCAGGTTGAGGAGGCTAAGCCTTAGCCAAAATATTGGTCTGAAACAGTTACACAATGTTTACTTGATGAGAAGCCTATCAGGCCTGATTTTGTGATAGCATTTTGGTGCTTCTGCTGGGAGTCTGAAGATTATACTTTCCTGAGATTTTGAAGCTGAACTTTTGAAGGTAGCAGAAGTTCAGGAAGCTTTTCGAGGATGCATCTACCTTGGTTATTCCATTTAAAGTTTATATGTTCAAAGGTGGCTTCGATAAGGAGATACATGAGGAGTAATCCTGACCCAGATCCACCTACCATCATGGACAATCCAAACACCATTTCAAGAGGTAGTCAAGGCATTTATGAAATATCAGGTACTCCATCTCATTCGAAATCCTTGTCCTCTGAAATATCAAGAAGTCCTGAAGACAAAAGAGTTGATGATAAGATTCACGAGGTTTTTTTTATATTAGAAAATGAAAAATAACTAATTGAAACTATCTTAGACTTACATAAGAGAGGAATTGACACCTCAACTCTAGTAACCCAAGAAGATAAAGATTAATTCTGGGAAGCTATTGCTTCAGAGTTGTTGTTGGAAAAGGTGTCTTTAGAAAAATTAAAGGAGCTTGATCCTTTTGAAGTATTGTTGGAAAGTAAAGCTGGTTTACCTCTTCCCAACTGGAGCTCAATTGTTGGTGGCTTACAAAGAACAAGTAGTCCTCCTCATAGCCATTAGGGGAATTTTGAGGTCTAAAATGGGCCTCCTAAGAAAAATGTACAACAAAAATAAAATTTATAACAACCAATAGGATTCAAGATAATGATGTCAACCATGGGGGATGATTCACCATTTTTTAAATAAAAAGGCAAAAATATTAAAAAATAATAAAATAATAAAACTACTTTTTCAACTCGTATTTTCAACTTATCTCCCAAAGTTTTTACTCAAATTTCAAGCGGGAGTACTCGTTGGATGCGGAATTTAATTCTTCATCCAAGGAGTACCCATGTTGCATACTTTCGATCTAAGTCCTACCATGAAAAATAGAAACCCATAAAAAAGCATTGATTACAATCACGTTTTGTGTCTTCTCTCATTTTAAATGACAGTGAGACCATCAGTATGCAACATGGGTACTCCTTGGATGAGGATTAATTTGCTGTCCAACAATCTCATTCAATGATGCGGGAGATAAGTTAATATGAGTTGAAAAACAGTTTTTTCATTTTTTCCCTCTAAAATTTGATGATGTCATCAAATCTTATTTGATTCTTTTCTCTCGTATAATTTCCTTAGAGGCCCATTTTGAACCTCAAAATTCCCTGTTAGTCTGTCATCTCTTGTTTACGCCTTTCCTAAAATTACCCAGTGCATAATATATGTTTGGTTGAAATCCCTTATGCACACGCTGGAATCGCCCCCTTGTCCTTCTTGTCTTTCATAGCGTCCCTAGTAAATATGCTCTTCAGGAATTGAAACACGGGAATTTATGGGGACGATGCAATGAAGGATCATGTTGATCAATTTAATGACTTTATAGGCGGGGTGGAGAGTTGATCATGAAAGTATTAGAGAATTAAGATTATTTAACCAGAATTTTCTTGTTTGAGGTTAGAGTGGTATAAAATAACCCACTCTATGGAAGAAGATTCACTTAGTTAGAATGAATTTGAAGATTATTTCTTAAGGAAATGGGGAAATAGAACTAATATAGTGCAAGCCCTCACTGAGTATAATACCTTGAAGAGAGCTGCTGATGAAACTGTCCAAAATTTTTCAAAATGGTTTAATAAGGTGTTAGATTCTATTCATGCTTGTTTGAAACCACCAGAAACCTTAGCTCAAATGAGGTATGCCAAAGCTTTCGACTATGAGTTTTCCATACTGCCGAGAGAAAGAGAATCTCCTACACTTGCTGAAATGAAAAATGATGCTGTGAAGGTGGAGGTTAATTTGATAGCAGCTAAAATGTCAAAAATGGGTAAGGGTAAGTTGAAAGAGGAGGAGAAACCTTCATTTTCTACCTCTCAAGAAAAACTAGATTCAATGATGAAAACAATGGAAAAATTGATGGATAGACTAGACCTTGGAAATACCTCTGCTCCTCCTGCAAAACATGAACCTCAATTTAGAAACCCTCAGTTCAGAAGACCTCAGAATCAACAAAGACGAAGGGAGAATAGAAATCAACAGCCTGATCCTCAAGTGAGACCTCATTTTCAGCAGAATTTAGTTGAAGAACCTAAAGAATCTATTCATTGTTTTGATGAATAAATGTCAGGAATTTTCTTGAACAAGGAAGAACATGATCAATCAGATAAAAACAATCATGAAGAAGAAATATCAAACTATCTAAAGGGGTATCAACATGCTATTTTTGAGATATAGAAACAATATAATCTCAGAAATAGGAATGTACCTATCATTGCAAATAAGACACAACCAAAGAAGGATGTACCTAAGGCTGTTGATGGCAAGAAGGAAGCTCCTAAGGTCGTTGAAGGTAAGAAATATACACCTGCTGTCCTTCCTACCAAAGAAGCTGAAAAATCTGTTTCTGTTTTTAATCTTGAGAATGAAATTTCTAAGATAAAAATATCAGTCCCTTTTGGTGAAATTATCAAGGTAGATGAATATAGGAGCAAGATTGTTAAAATGCTAAACTCACAACTTGGAGCTGCTGATATCTTGAATGTATTAGAAGATCATATGACCATATATTTGGGCCCAAGACTAGAAGATGAACAGAATGAGGAAGTTCCTCCTTTTTATGTGAGTCTTAGCATTCACGACATGACATTGCACAATGCTATGTTAGATTCAAGGGCTTCTCATAATATTATGCCCAAAGTAATCATTTAAAGAATGGGGTTAGAAATAACTAGGCCATATAAAGATTTGTTTTCTTTTGATTCAAAAAGAGTTCAATGCATTGGTCTAATCAAGGATGTTGTTGTTGGACTGACACAAGTTCCTGCTAAGACTGTAGTCATGGATATTGTTGTAGCAGACATTCCACCGAAGTTTGGTATGTTGTTGTCAAGGTCATGGGCAACAAAAGTTAAAGGTACAATGCATATGGATTTTACTTATGCTACCATTCTAGTTTTTGGAGAGCAAAGAAGATTGTTTCGAGAGACAAGGATGGCCTACATGGTGAGTAGCAAATATAAACCCCAAAAATTTCCATTTATGCTCTTGATACTGAGCTTGGTTCTGCTATTCTTTTCAATGAATTGACTAATGAAGTGGAGGAAGAAAAGAAAGCAGAAAATCAGAGTTCTGAAATTCAACAGTCTGAAAATCAGCAAGCGGAAGGTCAACAAGTCAGCAATAAAGAGGAAGAAGGTTGGTGGTCATTATATTTTTATCGGTCAGCAGGAAAAGAAGGAGCAGGAGTAGGGATATAGATTAGAAATCCAAGTGATGAAAGTAAGTTCTTTTCCTATAAACTGAACTTTGATTGTACTAATTGTTAGCCACCTATAAAATTTTGTTATACCAAAAGGTGGCTAAATATGTTTTGAGCCTTCAAAGAACAAATTTCATCACTAAAAATTGTTGGCTTTTGAAGG
>CM076574.1:1012102364-1012244447 GCA_034641835.2 Pinus albicaulis | reverse complement strand
GGAATAAAGAGTATTAATTGTATTGGCATTCTTCTTACTTCTCACACATTAGGGTCCCATGATTTGGCCGATTGGCGAGCCAAATGACGATGTAACATCAAACCAAGCTTTGGAGCCCAAGGACCTAGCCTTCCTGGACTCAGAGAGGGCTCTCTCTATATGTGTAAAAGATGTTGGTGTGTTTGCTTATGGGATTCTGATATTAGGCTAGTTATGAAGTGAGTTTTTGATTTTTTGGTTTTTAAGTTCGTGAGGGATAAAACTGATCAAAGATATAAACTGGATAACAAGATGTAGATAAATTGGGCTATGGGGTCAAACAGGTCAAGGAAGCTATGAGATGATGATGCAAGGCTGCTGTAGGGCCGATTTGATTCACGGTAGAAGGGATCTTTGGGCAAAATGGAGTAAATGGACATCAAGCTTGTGAAAGACAAGGGATTTCAAGTGTAACTAGTTGATAGCAGACATAAACATGTTATAGCAAGCCATTAATCATGCCAAATGTAACTATGAGCTAATTAATACATAGAAATCAAACATTCCAGCCATGCATAGAAGTATAAGACCCTCTAACTTTGGGAAATGGCTATCAGACTTTGGGGAAAACACATAAGACAGACTAAAAACTCATAAAACTATGCCGGAACGCCTAAACACAGTCTTTAAGTTATTGGGTACTTGGACAAACAAGCTTTCATAGTTTTAGGCAAAGGGCTAGATCGGGACTAGGCCTCCTTGGTTCAACAAGATGATAAGCTAATCAGTCAAAGAGATAGTTTTATGGACAGAACTATGGACAATCATAGGTAGGTAGGGCACACCATACATCCTACTCAACATACATAGAACTTATGAATAAAACTAGCAAAAATACCTTAAGCTACTAAAGAGCAGTTAAGAATTCTTTAGTATAACTAAGGAAGAAGAAAACATAGAGCTATGAAGATTCAGGAATTTTGAGGTGCCTCCATGGGCATATCTCAAAATCAATCTCTATTGATCTATAGCAGCAAGAAACATGTATCATGAATGAAAACTAGAAGACAAAAACAAAGCAAGAAACACTATACCATTCTACCATGTCATGGAATCCATCACCAATCCTTCATCATTCATCAAAAGCATCCAAGAGGCAGTCCAAAAATCATAACACAAGTATGTTCTTCAAAGCTCATATGACCAATATATTGATTCTTCTCTCAAGTTCAGCCTCCGTTTTACAATGAAACCCATGGAATAAATAGGCTTGAGGAAGGAAAACCTCATGGAGCAACTAGCTATCCCATTGGCCAAGTCAAAATATCTAAACTTGTCCTTGAGGCTTTGCAAAGCCCAAGGCACAAAATATCCCATAAAATATCTAAAAACTGCTAAAAATGGAAATTATATTGACTTTACATCATTTCCCAAGTGTAAAAATAGCTAAACGCACATTTGGGAAAAGCAGATTTTTGAGGTTCAAAAATTACAAAAATACTTCATATTTATGTCTGAAAAAGGTCCCCTGACTTGCTGGAGGCAATTGGCAGCCTTCCCGGTGTCTAAATGAGGCTCATGATGGCCCGTTGGAAATATCTCTGTGTCTACTTTTCGGCACAACTGAAATCACCTCAATCTGATGTCTGTAAGTTCCCCAAAACTGTACCTGTGTGCGAAAAACCAGGAAATAGCAGACTGCTGATATGGCAGGTAGAATGTGCAAAAAGAGGGCATTTTTCGCCAATTTGAGGGGGCGAATGATCTCCGAATGCCCTGAAAATTGCTGGGGACCTGCTCATAGAATTATGGCATCCACTGGCATCATCCTTCTCCCTTGACAAATCCTCAAACTGAAATGGCGCAATTATGAGTTTTCGACCAAAAACCCAAAAAATGCCAAAAAACAAAAAGTTGTCGAAAAGGGCTCAAATTTGGCATATATGACCCTCAGGGGTCCATAGCAACATGCTCCGAAGCTGAGGCCAAAATATCAAGGGCTGATATGCTTTTCCCCTCTTTTCGTGCCGGGCGCTTCCCCTTTGCCTTCTTCAATTTCTCTTGGGCTGCCTTTAATTTTCGCCTGGCAAACTGATTTAGCTTCTGAAAGTGATGAGTCCTCTTTCTTTGCAGCTCAAGATCCCTGTTCGCCCTCTCAAGCTTCATTTCCAAATGCTTGTTAGCTCTCTCAAGCCATGCTTCTTTGTTTTCCTCAATTTCCTGCTCAAGGAGTACAGTGAGAGGAAAGGCTTGGAAATGGGCTTGTTCTTCTGCTCTCTGCTTTTCCAAGGCTCTTTTAAGCCCAATGGTCCTAGGCCTCTTCTGCCTAGGTTGGTCTGTGATACGAAATGGAATGTACTTGTTTAAAAGTGCAAGGTATCCATTTCCCAAAATTTCAAATTGAGCTATACACTCCAAGTGACCTCTGAAATTGTGAAAACTTCTTATTTCTTATACAGAGATAGACTGTAGGGGCATTCACTGGACATGTCACCTCTAAAGAGAGGATGAGTTCCAGAGGCTACCTGGCCCTCTACAGACTCTGCCTAAAGAAATAATGAAGTTAACACTTAGAAGTCTTTGACATACACATACTTGAAGTTTGAAGTCTTGCGGAATAAGACAAATAACTTTCTCTAGCTGAGTAGGTGATTATGTGTGTATGCAAGTTATGTATATTTGTTGTTTAACACTTTATATCAGTTTTGTTTAGCATATCATCTTCAGCAAATAAAGACATCAAAATGATAAAGCAGTTCACCCCCCCCCTCTGGGCTACATCTGCTGGACCAAGCCTCTCAAGCTAGGCTTGTCCTCTTGTATTAAAAATGCTACAAAGGCTAATACAAGAATATGAGTGTCTCTAAAGACAGATCTGACTGTAAATACAGAATCAGAAGATAGGAATTAGCTAAACATGCTCTTTCCCAAACACTAAACAGTGAAATTGTACCTGATACAGTACTTTTCCCCAATTGTCCTTGGTGGCCCTTTAGACTTGCATGGAGAATTTCGAGGTGAAGATAACCTCAATTGGTTCTGAAACCTCTGCCATTAGAATCAGAAGGTCGAAAATATCAGAAAAAGACTTTTGAATCACCAAAAATGGATGAACATAGCACCCAAACAGCTCCAACACTGAAATGGCCCTAGTGGCCCTGAAAGCTTCCCTGAAGCTAAACAGTGAGAAGAATTCCTAAAAAGGAAAAACGAGCTGTAGAAATGGATTCAGAATGCTGAAAAACTTCAGGAATGACCTTCGTTCCACATTCACTGGCTGCACAATTCCCAATGCAGCTCCCAAACTGATTTGGCCCTAGTGGCTCCTGGAGCTTCCACGAAGCAAAATCACCTGCAAACGGCCTCAGATGGCTGTGAAACCTGTGCCAATGGCTTCAGAAGGTCGAAGAGACCCAAAATCAAAAAAAAATTCGTCTTCAAAGGCCTCTCCTAGCAGAAGTTATGCCCTCTTTACTAAACTGCCAGTTTGGGCTAAAAAACCTCCACTAAATGTGGAGAAACTGTAGATAATAGCGCCAAATGAGGGATAGGCGCCAAAATAAGGTGGGGCGCCAAAATGGGCGGAGGCCGCCATTTCAACCGCCAAACGTGGCATTAAATTTTATGGTTTGTGCAATCGTGTTCACATACATATCGTCGGTTTGATAACGGTTTCAAACGTTTTACATTAATACAAAACGTTTTATTAAAACCCACGAATAACACATAACCCAAAGTTGAATCCGCCGTTCAAATGCGCGCCAATGAATAGCCTTAGGTTCTGGTTCCCGCCGCGGGTTCTATGGTGAGGGGCGCTGGCCCTTCGGGGCTGGCCCCCTTTCGGGCCCCGCCCAAACAAATACACACAATAATTACCATTCCATTTGTGACATATAACAACAATAACACAATGGTCCAACGGTAAAATCGCTGTGTTAATATACATATGGTCACCTGTTCGAATCCGGCCCGCGACATAAAAATTTTAAAACGCCATTCCAATCCGACCTTGGGGCCACGTGGCGGCCTCCGGGCTAGCCACGTGGCGCCTTTCCATTGGCTGCAAAATGGAATATTCCCCAGAATATTCTGCGGAATATTCCACGGAATATTCCCAGAATATTCTGTGGAATATTCTTTTTTTAATAAAATTTTTCCAAAGTCAAATTTGCCATTTTTTTAATAAAATTGACAAAACTTTGAACTTGAATAACTTTTGCATACGGAGACCATTTTTCGAACCGTTCGCGGTGCCGGAATCAGGAAGACGAGCTCTATCCGGTCGTTCATGTTCAAACTAGTTCTGAGCACCTTCATTTTTGACCATTTTACGACACTTGGTCCTGAGCTCACGATCGATCTTCCTCTTCCTCCTCATCAAACTCACCAATGAGTTCTTCTATCCTTGCTTGCACCTTAGCTGCCTCCTTCTTATATTTGATCGCCCGTGCTTCATGGACAGCTGTG
Organism: Pinus albicaulis; assembly: GCA_034641835.2. Lineage (NCBI taxonomy): Eukaryota > Viridiplantae > Streptophyta > Pinopsida > Pinales > Pinaceae > Pinus > Pinus albicaulis. Next base: position 1,012,240,001 of record CM076574.1, on the reverse strand, counting down.
TGAACATTCATCTGTTTGTTTTCAATCACCAAGAAGTGGATGAAATTCCTTGCCCTTTGAAGATCTTCCTCTAATGCCTCAATTTGCCCCTCTTTGTGAATGAGGAGGTTTTCAAGAAGGTGGGCCTCATTATCACTATCATCACTTTGGATAGGGATAATAGCTAATTCACCTCCATGCTTTGTACTTTCTCCAACTTTGCTTTTACCTTTGAAAGCTAATCTGGCGCTTTTCCTCCTCGGCATGCTAGAAGGTGTCCTTTTGGGCAATTTCCTCTTGCTAGGAACAATCTTTGTCACTGTTAGGGTGGCAGCTTTAGTCCCTCTTTTCCTTGCTGTGCTGAGCTTTGTTACTTTGAGAGGAGGAAGCACAACTGATTTACCTTTAACATCTTCCTGAACTTGCTGCTCTTCTTGAGGCTGATGGATATCTTCTTCTGGCTGTTCACTTGGCTGCCCCTGTTTGCCAATATTAGCTTGCTGCTCTTCATCAATGCCTTGTTCAATTTGTGGCTCACAAGGTGTCTCAATTTCCTGCTCAACTTGCTGTTCTTCATCTTGCACCTGCTGCTGTTCCTCAATTTGTACCTGCTGCTGTTCATCAATTTGTACCTGCTGTCCTTCATCTTGGACCTGTTGTCCTTCACTTTCTATTTGCTGCTGTTCCTCACTATCTAACTGCTGCTGCACATCTCTTTCCTCTTGTTGACTTGACTGTCCTGTAGACATCCTGAGCCTTCTAGGAGTAGGCCTACTGGACAAAGGCACTGGGCGATGGACAGGCTGAGTAGGAGAAATATGGGCAGGAGGAAAAGTAGCAAAATATGGATGGCTGAGGAATAAATCCCATGAAACCTCTTTCTTCTCTAGCTGGTGTAGGAAGATAATCTTCATCAAAGAATGATGAAAAAGGGAAGGGATTTGCAGAGGTGGGGCCTTCTTCTGGACAGTAGATGCCATCTTCTCTATGCTTTTGAACAAAAAGTAAGGGAGGTTTAGTTGCCTGCTTCTGGTAAAATGCATCAATAATCGGACATGGTAGGCATAAATTCGATTAAACCTCCCTTCACAAGTGAAATATTTCATTATGACTTTCATAAGCGGAGCATAGCTGTCAAGGAGATATGAAAAAGGGAAGATAGCAGTGACAGCCTCTCTATGTTCAGGCTTGATGAAAGGTTTGTAATCCTCTAAGTCAAGATGAGCTTGTTTAAACCATTTTTCGCCATGATGCGGGATCTTGGTGGCCTTGGACACATACCTTAGAGAAATTTTGAAATCAAGACCCGCCACTTGGAAGTGTTTTTCTTTGAATCTCAGGGCGCACAAGTGTGTTAATGGCGAAAAACTTTTGACTTCTTCTATCTTCTGGCAGAAATCAAGGCAGCCTACTTCATGGAAGTTGAAAAGTACAGATGGATGAGCATTAATCTCTTCTGTAGAGATGGGCTCATATCTTTTATGTGGCCCGCTCCTGTTGTCTTGCCTTGGAGGCATTTTGACCTGAATATGATTTGGAAGAGGTAAACTGCCTTCACTGTGTGTAAAAATGCCCTGCTGGAGTCAAACTGTGCCAATATGCTGCTTAGACAGATAAGCAATGTGATTTGGATGGTTTGCAACAATGTTTCTTTGAATACACAACCTCTGCTCTCCTTAAAAACCAGCCTTCTACCTTTGAATGTACCTCAGCCAGGAAAAATTCTCAATAGGGTACCATATAGCAAAGAGGAGACAGACTGTTGTGTAAATTTCCTGTGCACAGTGTTGAGAAATCACTTTTCCTTGTGAATTTGTTAGAGGCCAATCAACACACCTGTATCTATGTCTCCAAGGTAAAATCCAATCATCAAAAACCTGCCCTTCAGAAAGTGGCCTGTTTCACCCTTAGAATATCTCTGTCAACATATTTCTCTAGAAGAGACCATACAGTGAAAGAAAAAAGGAGACCTAGGTTAGGTGGATTATCAGTGCACAGTGTTTAGGAAAATCACCCTTTACTTGTGAATTTGAGAGATCAACCACCACATATATATCTGTGTCTCCAAGGTGAAATTCCCAATCATTAAAATCCTGCCCTTCTTGGAGTGCAAATAAAACAACAGACTTGTGGATAGGCAGTCCAACTTCAGTGTAGGTATACAGTCAACTTTACTGCTTTGAACAAGGTGACAGAGTTTGGAAAATGCCTCAAAAAGTTTCAACAAGGTCTGCAAGAGCCTTTACTTTGCCAAATAGGCAAGACCTCCTACCAATATAAAAACTCTGGTTATGTTAAAGAAACCTTCAATTTAGGCGGATAACAGCTTGTTAATAAGCCTTGAAAAACACAAAGCAGTGAACCAACAACACAGCAAATATTGTCCCTTTACTGAGTGCAATTCACTGTTTTTAATAATGTGGCAATGTCTTGAGGACGGTGTGAGATGTTTCTCTTTAGACCTAAACCTGTCTCTTTATAACAAACTCTTCGTCTGCAGCTTCAACCTATAAATTTCTGCCTGATCAAGAAACTTGTTCCCACTAAACTTCATTGTTTCTTTGTGTATGTCACTTCATTTAAACAAGAACATGCTCATGAAGTTAACCTTGGTGTGTTTATACAGTCAAATTTATAGTTTCGAGTAGAGGTAATAGGGTTTTTAAAGCTCTAAAAGTTCGAACAAAGGCTATAGGAGTTTGCTCTTCAGAAAGTAATCAGGGCTTCTTTCAATATGGAAATATCAGTCATTTTGGAGGAATATCTCTATACCCTCTGAAAAACTATTTGAAAATGATCCTTTGAAGAACGACATCATGCAGGTGTATAGTGAACAAAAGGGGTCCTCTCGGTGGTTGAAGTGAATGGGATAGGTATGGGTACGAAAAGGTATTTGAAGTGTTAGCGGTGTTCGAGAAATCCCAAACAAGCATGGTTTATTTTTGATGAACTTCAACGTTAACATGCTCTTGTTTCAATAGATATGTATACAAAAACCACCTTTATGCCTTGTGGAAAATTCGGTTAAAATACCTCTTTGAAATCGTTGGAGAGATCCTTGGAGAAAGCTTGGAAGCGACTTTGTATTCACTTTGTGGCCGGTGGAGAGCCAAAGGCGGCACTTTGACGGGTGGCGTCGCGCAATTTACCAACGAGCGGGCTTGTCGGGTCGGTCGGTCGGGCCGGTTGGGCGGCGGACATCGTGTACGGGGGGCGCGTCCGCGCGTGGCTGTACGGAGTGCGTCGAGCGTACACGGGATGCCTTTGTAAAATCGCCCCCAGGCGCGTCGCGCGAATTGGCAGGCACGTCGCGCAATGTAAACTGACACAAATTTCTACAATTTCACCTGGAACTTTTCTTGATTGATGTCGAGGGTAATAAAAAGACTTTGCTTGATTTGAAAATGGGAATGCACCTTTTCAACCTTACTCCCTCGACATAACAAACTCCCAACGGTCAGTAATTTAAAATGTAATATGAACTCTCGGTTGGGTTTTGTAAGGTGAAAACAGTCTTTTTAACCCTTCTTAACAATACTCCTTGGCGTAATTTCAACTCGGGATCATAGGCGACCGAACTTCAAATTTTGAAAAATAACTCAATAACCTTTATACCATCTCTGTCACCGTGTTCAATGATGCTGGTGATATTTATGATGTAGAGTAATCCCCCTTTTAAAACTGTCAAGAAAAAACCTGAGAACTGCTTAGTTTCCGGAAGGGTAGGTTTTGCCTTGTCAATTTGCTTTGACAGCCTTGGCGTTATTTACTTCTTCAGACCTTTACCTACTGTTGATGCCAAGTTTGCTGCAGTTTCTCGTAGCTTGCTATGATCTTTTAAGAAGGACACTTCTTACTACATTCCTCTGCTTGACAACACATTATACCACATCTCTGTTTATTGAATAATGGACATTCGTTTTGTTTCAAACTATCCTCAGTACTGACAGTCCATGAAAATAACCTCTTTGCCTATTCATAAACTTGTATGCCTTTTGGGAACAAAACCTGAAATGCCTCCCATCATTTGTGATGTATATTCTGAAGGGGGAATTTTTATGAAGCAGGAGAAAAAAGGTCTCTTGGAAACACAGTTATCAATTCCTTTTTAATAGTGCAGTGATCCTTCTTTGTAACAGAAACATTCCAAAGCTCAACTCTGTCCCCTGCTTTGACACTTTAGGTGATATTTTAACAAGGAAAAACCATCCAAAATCTGTCAAAAGGCATTTGAAAGCTGTTTTGTTACTTAACAGGAGATGTCCTGTGCTATTCCAACTTGTTTGATAATTTATGCTTCCAGGCGATTTATGAGCTCCTTCTTTGATTATGAGTGCTCTATTTTGGTTGTATCCAGTCATACCATATTTCTCTGCTTACTTGAAAGGCGCTCCTTTAGACTTTTGGCATGTGACAGTGGATTGTTGTTTGACCCTTTCCCTTAAGGAAACTGCCCCTTTTTGTATCAATGGCCTGCATAGTCGATATTGTCTCCTGTCCACTATAGGTATAGTTTGACAGACATTTTCCCATGGATAGGGAAGAAAATATATTTTGAACATAAAAAACCATCTTTTCCCCATGCAATGACTTCTATTTTCCTTCTTTGTATCCTTCCACTGCACTTTTTCGACCAATCAGTCTTCAACAACATCCAATGCTTTGGCCATCTGCTCATAAATGGAGGAGGCCCTTCACTGAGCAAGTATCTGAAGATTATTTGATAAGGCTGCATGACAAGGGTTTTCTTGGATTATGATGGTAAGCAACCAACTTGAAAAACATCAATACTGGCACCTCTGCTGGAAATCACCACTGTGCTTCAGAAAAACCCTAGTCGAAGTGTAGCTGTCTCACTGTACTGCTTTGAGGGGAACTGAGATGTCATTATTTGCTTTGGTCATCTTATGATAAATTATTTGAAAGACAGTCTCTGTGACTTATGGAGGTCAGAACCCTTTGAAAACAAACAACTTTTCCTCTGCCTGTGTGATGACATGATTTGTCAGCATCTCTTCAATTTAGTCTTTGTGAAAAAAGTAGGTTTCTTATGATCAGAATGGTTTTTACTCATGATGTGCCTCTCTAAAGTTTGAAAATTCATATGATTTGAAAACTTCAAATGACTTCCTTATATCAGACCAAACTTTGTTTTCCTTTGAACTTGCATACTTCAGACTTTATCCCTGTCATGATCATCACTCACAGTCAGAAAACCTGGAGTTATTGTTCCACTATTCAGTAAAAGGCAAACCTGGGTTTTTGCATTCCTTTAAGTCAATATTGGCCAGCGCCCTCTGCTTGTAGATGAAGGAGGTGCCCTAACCCTCTGCTTGTAAATGAAGGAGGTTCTGGGCCATGACAAATTACCAGTTTGCTGTGACAGTGGTGTCTTTCTCTTACTGTGATTTTCATGCTGGAAAGAGAATGCAAGGTCTTGATGAGTGACTTTCTGTTTTGCAGATATATCTCAGGCTCATGTTACATTTAGAAGCAGTTGTTCTTCTAACTGTAGATTCAAGCATTTCCTCCTGAGATGAAGTTGTATTTCCTGCCTTTGTAGAATCCATAAAACACTGTGAAAAACCTAATAGTCAGCTTGAGACTGTGGTTTGTGCAGTGCTGAGACCTAGGGGTATAAGTGGCGCGACTTAGAGCTGTTATCAACTTGATTTGCAGAGTAGGAGGTTAGTCATGATTGGTCTGTAGAAAATGAAGTTTTTTTGGCCTTTTGATGATTTCCAAGGGTAAAATGCCTTAAAGCGCCACTTCCTAACATAGGGGAGAATTTTGAAACAGATTTGGATTTGCCTTTTAAAGCTGATGGGCAGACCAGTAGGGCTGAAGCTAGGTAGGATAGTGATAATGAGGTTTTGATTTCGACATGGGTGGACTGAAAAGTAGAAAGGCAAAAAAGTTTTAGGAGGGTTTTCTAGATGACAAATTGACATAAGGAAATCAGCTTCTAGAAAACTCAGCTATAGATATAGTCATCACTAACATGTAAAAAATACTGATGCTAACAGTGGCTCCATTTGGGGAGGGCAGCTCCTCGTCAGGAGGTGTCCAGAATTTAGATCTTTGGCTTATGAAGACCAGTGCCTTATCCATTGGCGCAAAATTTACCCTTCTTTTGATGTTATTTCTGAAAAGTGACAGCATGGTTAACATCAATGATACTTCTACCTACCGCACTATTTTTCCTAACATTTTTTCTTCTCTTTGGCGCATTTGAACTAGCAGCCTTTTGACAATGTATATTTTTATTTTTGCAAAATGAACCTATCTATTTCTACTCTTATATCTGCCGGGAGTTCAGATTAAGCTGATGAACTCTTTCATTGCTCTACCTATGCTAGATCGATTGTCAAGATTAAGCAGTTTGACAAGATTTTATTCTCTAATCTACAACATGAAATTTAAAATGATCAAATCAGGATTAGGGAGTCTGATTTGTCATGCATTTGCGGCATAAAAGACAAGCTGCACACAAATGTTATTTTACAACAAAAGGAAACTAGACAAGCGGGGCTAAGATGTACAATGTGTTTTTCATCCCTCGCTTCTCTCTTTGGTTCTGTTTTAGGCATGTGGAACCAGAATCTCTCCCTAATCTAAGCTCTGTGATAAGTCAATCTTACACAATGTTGACTATCTTGGCACTCACTAACTTATCAGCGAATAAATTAAAACATGCTCAGCTATGATTAGGCTAGATAGTTGAACAAGACATTGAAGTACTAGTAGCGGCATTTAGGCTTGCTCACTTTCTGAAAGACTATTTTTTGGAACATGGGGCCTTTGTTCTATCTTCACTTGCCCTCTTTTCTGTTTTTACTGTTTTTGAATTTCTTATCTTTTACTGTTTTTGATTTTTCTATTTTTTCAATATTTCAAACAATGGTATGTACAATGACTGAAAGTGTTCCAAACTCAAAAATGGAGCTCCTGACAAAAATAATGCTTTAATGTCCTGCCATTCACAGGACCCCCAAAAATTTCAGTCCCATTAGGTTCTTGTAAGAAGAAAGCATTGTTTCCACTGACTGAGCTGATGATGTAAGGCCCTTTCCATAAATTTTCGAACTTGCCATGTTTACCTTTATCTTCCCTTCTAGAATCCCATTTTAAAACTTTATCTCCAATCTGGAAATCATTTTCCTTAGTTCTCCTGTCAAAAATCTGTTTTATTTTGTCTTGTGCTGACTGAGCCCTTTGGTAAACTTCTTCTCTGGTTTGTTGTAAATGGATAGTCTGATTTACTCTCCTTTGCATGTCATTTTCTTCTATTTGGACTTCTTGTAATAGTTTCATTACTGGAACCCCTAGAGATGTTGGGAAAATGGCATCTAGACCATAAAATAGCTGGTAAGGAGACATACCTATGGATTTTTTGGTGGTTAATCTTCAGCCCATAAGGCGTGTACTAGTTTCCCATGCCATGCCTTTTGATTTTGTTCAAGAAGTTTTTTGATAATGTTGACTAGGCTTTTGTTAGAGGACTCGGCTAAACCATTACCTTGAGGGTAATAGGCTGTGGAATGTCCTAATGAAATATGATATTTGTGACAGAAGTCTATCATTTTCTTGGAGGAGAAGGCAGCGGCATTATCTGTAATGATCTTTCTGGGACAGCCAAATCTGGATAGGATATTGGTTTCTAGGAACGAAATGATCACTGAATCAGTAGCGTTCCGGGTAGGTATGGCTTCTATCCATTTGGTAAAGTAATTAGTGGCTGTGAGGATCCATTTATGTTGAGCGGATGAGGAAGGGTGAATCTCTCCAATGAAATCTAAACCCCATTGCTGGAAAGGTCCTTCAACTATAATGGGATGTAAGGGCAAAGGTAAAAGCTTTTTCTTGCCATCAAAAATTTGACATTTATGGCATGTCATAACTAGCTTGTGAGTATCAGGGAATAAGGTAGGCCAATAATAACCGGCTCTAAGGATTTTGTTTGCAGTGGTTTTCCAGTAGAGATGGCCCCCACATTCCCCTTCGTGCATTTCGTGCATAATTTTCTCTGCATCAGACTCAAGCAAACATTTAAGCAGCATACCAGTGGGATTTTTCCAATACAGAAAACTATCTATAATGCAAAACTTCAAATATTTTTGTTTAAGGAATCTTGCTTTTGTTTTTGATAAAGTCAGAGGAGCATTCATATAAGTTAATACATAAAGAATGTCTGCATACCAAGGTGAATCCAAAAATGTTTGATCGATAGGGGGGAGTGTGCACTCTTCCTGTTCTTCTAAGGCATCGACAAAATTTATATCTAAAGCTTGGAGGTTGGTTTCAGCCATTAGTCTCGCAATTCCTTGTCCTTTAACTAGTTTGGTAGGCCGGATTTCTAAGTCATACTCTAGGATGATAGCAATCCACTTTCCCCTTTTACCATCAGGATCTTGGTTCAGAATGTCCTTGACGACAGTATTAGGGACAAAAGCTATGACATGAGAATGCAAGATGTAAACTCGGAAATCTTTCAGTGCTTTTACCAATGTGAATGCCTGTTTTTCCATGATGTTATATTTCAAGGGAGCATGTTTCAGGGATTTGCTAAAAAAGGCAATGGGTTGCTCTTGCCCAACTGCATTTTTTTACAACAACACCGCAGCTATTGTATGTTCTGAGGCAAATGAAAAAATGTAAAAATATTTGGTGAAGTCAGGGCTTATCAATACTGGTGTTTCAGTTAAAGCCCTTTTAATCAGTTCAAAATATTTTTTGGCTTCTATAGTCCATTTAACCCCTACCTCCTTTCTTAACATATTTGTGATATCTTTCAGGAGCTCAGCAAGGTTTGGGATGAATCTTCTCAAGAAATTTATCTTGCCGATAAAGGACTGTAACTCCTTTATGTTTCTGGGGTGACTTATTTGTAAAATACCTTCGATTCTCTGGGGGTCTATTTTAATTCCTTCTTCCGAAATAATGTGACCTAGGAGTTTTCCTTCCTCTAGACCGAAAAGTGTTTTCTTGGGGTTTAGGGACAAACCATACTTTCTGAATTTGTTGAAGACTTTTCTTAAGTGTGCTAGGTGTTCTTCATCTGATTTAGAATATACTGTTATATCGTTGAGATATATGACTATGAAAACACCTATGTCTTCTGAGAAGGCTATGTCCATGGCTCTTTGAAATGTGGCGCCAACATTCATCAGTCCAAAAGGAATTTTAACGTACATAAAAGTGCCCCAAGGGGTGGTGAAAGATGTCTTATGTTGATCGGTAGGATAAACCAATACTTGGTTATAACCAGAAAAACCATCAAGCAATGAGATTCTTTTAGCACCTACTACCTTTTGAAGTATATGTTCCATTTTGGGCAAAGGATAGTTGTCTTTCAGACATGCCCTATTCAGGTTTCAGAAATCTATGCAGAGTCTGATTTCACCAGTCTTTTTCGTAACTGATACTAGATTTGAGACCCACTCGGAGTATCGGAAAGATACTATTATCCCGGCATCATACATATTTTTAATTTCCTTTTCAACCAATGGTAGCAATACTGGGTTTATCCTTCTTAACTTCTGTTTAAAAGGTTTTTGGTTTTCCTTGAGGGGAATTTTATGTTGGATGATGCTGGTGTCATATGATTTCAAATCATGGTACCCCCATGCAAACACATCTTTAAATTCTTTGAATAGATTTATGTACCTTTGTTTTATGTTAGGTGGGAGGGTTTTGGATAGTTTAATGTTTTTCGGCTCTTCTAGGCTTCCTATGTTGTATTCCTCTATGTCATCCTCTGTAGATTCCATTTTAGGCTTTTTGGCCACATCATTAAAGTCAAACAATTCTTCTAAAGGTGCGAGCCCTCTGGGTATGGTGTCATTTTCGCAGTGTAAGACTTCGAGTTCCCTTTGGTCAATGTCTTATTCCATCTCCCTGTCACATGGATGGTCTACCAGGTTTAGATTAGTCCACAAAGGTGGATTTAGCTCTTGGTCTTGACTTTGGCTGGGTTTCCCTTCTTCATCTCCTGAGTCTGTTTTGGTTATTTCAAACTCATTCCTAGATTGTAGGAAATCATTAATTTGATCATCATCTTGGAATATTTGCCAATGGTCAAGATTATCTGGTATAGTAGGGCGGTGTTTCACTTGAATGTCATATTGCTCATTCATACATGGTATTTGGCTATTGCTTGCAGCAAAGGCGAGCTCATTTGCCAGACTGTTTTGAATCCTAGGGATATAGGTGAGCTCATATTTTTCAAAAGTTTTAAGGATATCTAAAACTGCATTCCTATATTCTCTCAGTCTTGGGCTCTTTGCCGAATATTCACCTTTGATTTGCCTGATTACAAGCTCTGAGTCTCCTTGGGCTGATATTCTATTGGCGCCCAAGTCTCTAAGCATGTGCAGACCGATGAGAAGGGCTTCATATTCCGCAATGTTATTAGTACATTGGAATTCTAATCTAAAAGAATGACCTTCTTTAGTATTGTGTATCCAGATGCCTGCTCCTGAACCTGTCTTGCCACAAGAACCATCAAAGCTTATACTCCAAAGAGTTTCCTTTTCATACATGATACTAAGCTGTTTCTCAGGTTTCTTGGGGCTTTGGTTATCAATTTCTTCATTCAATAATGGTTTGGACATGTCTTCATTTTCTTTTATCTGCTTGTTTATACCACCTTCATTGTATAGGATAAAAGAATCTAAATTGGAATGAATGGAATAGATGGGGGGTATTGTTTGGCTTATCTCTGTTGTTAACCATGTATTTCATGCGAGTTTCTCGGTATAACCTCCTAGTTTGGTTGAAAACTGGGATAGTAGCGAATGACATATCCATTTGAAGGCTACCTTGTATTTTGGTAGCCCATGCTCTTGATAGTAGCATTCCATACTTGGGTGTGATATCGGCCACTACTACATCCATGACTAAGTTTTTGGCTGGTAGCTGTGTTAGGGAAAAATCTAGATTTTTTATCAGACCTAAACATTTGACCTGACTCGAGTCGAAAGAATACAGGTTTTTGTAAGGTTGAGTCACTTCTAGTCCTAGGTTTTCCATGACTGCTTTAGGCATGAGGTTATGGGAAGCACCAGAATCTAACATGGCATTATGTAATATTTTGTCTCGTATGTTTAAGCTTACATAGAAAGGAGAAATAGTTCCTTCTTGATATTCACCTTCTACTTTAGGGCCAAATAAAAGCTCAGGTTTGTCGTCAGTTAGATTCAAGGTATCTGCCTTGCTTTCTAGGTCAAAGACTTTGAAAATTTGAGATCTATACCTATCTACAGTTATTAGTTCTGTAAGGGGTATGGTAATTTTTATTTTGGAAAGTTCCCCTTCGAAGCTAAAAGGAGTAGGTAGCTTGGGCAGATTTGTTTCAGCTTTCTCAGCCATAACCTTTTCTATGTTCTTAATTTGCTGACTTTGGCTTGGGACTTCGTTTGATACAGTCAACCTTGGGGTTTCTTTGGAGGTACTAGGAGTGTCTGAACTAGTACTTGTCTGAATGGCCTTACCTTTGTTTTGGTCAGTCCTTTTGGCCCCAATTTTGCTACTATCCATGGTCTTATTTAAGATGTTATCAGAAATTTTGGTGTTGCCAGGACTATTCTTCTTGGAATGGTTTTGGTTTTTTCTGCTTCTAAGATTATATTGCCAGTGAGCCTTTATTATGGCATTTTGAAAGTCTATGGCAGGATCGTTGAGATCTTCATAGTTGGTCTCATCTTGATTAGGAGAACATAACTCTTGTTCTTCAGCTGTGAGGTATACCTCGCTTTCATTATCAGACCCTACGAGATTTAGATGACTTTCATCAAGATTTTCTATATCCCTGTCATCTTCTTCCACATAATTTTCATTGAATGGTGGCATGATCTGTTGGTCATTATCCCTTGGTCTGTTTTGGGGCTGTTCCATTCTAAAGTTTTGGTTTCGGTTTCTGTTTGGAGGGTTTGGCTAGTTGTCCCTAATAGGAGCCTTTTCATTTATCTTTTCCCACATTTTGGCCATGGATTTGACTAAGTCATCTATTCTGGGATCTAGGGAAGGTGATGAAGTGGAGACCTCATCTTTATATGTGACCTTTCTTTCCACTCTAGTCCTAGCCCTTTTTTCTGCTAAGTTGGCATCTGCTTTTATGGCTATTTGTTGCATTTCCTCTAAGGTAGGGGGATCCTTGTCTCTCAGATGATATGTCATGTCCGGATCGAAACCCTCGGGGAATTTCGCCAAAGCTAGACCAAGTAGGGGTTTGAAATGAGGTGGGAGGGAGTTATATACACTGTTGAACCTAGTGCAGTAAGACTGGACACTTTCCCCATTTTCTCGTTTCAGGTTGTTATATTCTGACAGGATTTGAATGGGGTTTCTTCGGATTTCCCACCTATTTCTGAAGACTTGATGTAGTTCTGGGATATTGTGGATGTTGTTTGGAGTTAAGCTTTTGAACCATGTTTTGGGTTCACCACCAAGACTTTGGGCGAATATTCTCATTCTGACGGTCTCGTCTTGTACCTCCAGGTATTCATAAGCATCAGTCATCCTACTTATATGCTGTTGAGGTGTGGTGGTGTCTTCTCCGGTAAAGTGTGGGATCTTGTCTTGATATTTATTTGGGAGAGGAGCCAAGGGCGGTGGCAACACCAAAGGTGCGTACCAGGCCGCCATGACGGGAGCTAATGGATGATGTACAAGATGAGGACTAATAGGATGAGATGAGGTGTTTTGAACAGTGGTGGTTTGACCAGGTGTGGCGGATGAACTTGGACTAGTGATCTGGTTTTGAGCAAAACTGGGATGGTAGGAGCCAAACTGATAGAGAAGCTGGAAGTCAGGAGGAGTGGTAGGTGGAGCTTCTCTATTAGGACTCTGTGGTGGGCTTAGGGGTTCAAGATCGTCAAAGTTTATCTTACTATATGATTTGCTTCTGGGAAGAGTTTGTGATGACTCTAGTTCAAAAGGTGAATCTAGTAGGATAGTGCGATGTTTAGGAACTGATCTTGTTCTACGGATGGATCTACTAGTAGCTAGATGGTCAGTTTCGGAAGCTTGCCACAGAATCTTCTCTGGGTCATCTACTATGATAGGGGGATTTGGGTCTGGATGGGATCTGGTGTTGATTCTTCGTGAAGCCAGATTTTAGATCCAGAGTTTAGAGAGAATGGTATTGGTGAATGTTCTAGATGAGTGGTTTTTCTAAAGCTTTACTAAGGTGAAGGATGGTAAAAAATAAAAGGGATGGATTAGTGGAGTCGCCAGGTGGAAATGGGTTGTTTTTGTGAAGATAGCTATGGTCCACCACCGGTAACTAATCTGGAAATGTTTTTGGATTTTCTGAGTTCTATGTGTAGCCTATGATTTGTTAAAGTATCCTAGACTTGTTTCAACACTTTGCTAGGGTGATGAGAACAAAAAGAGTTTACTCTAAAAAATGGGTCTATGGACTGCTTGCTTGTTTATGGTATCTAAAAGACCAAAAGAGTCTATAAGAGTTTGCTGGACTATTATGTACTCAGTGTCCTACCATCTCCCGCTATGTTAGTGAGTGATGGGATAGGTCTATCGGATAGTAGCCTAGAGTTTGGTAAAATAGTAAGGTCTACTAGAAGTTAGTGGAGTCGCTAGGTGGAATGTCAGTTGTTTTGAGGTATACTTGTATGGTCCACCACCAGTACTGTCAAAAGCCAATCTAAAGGAGTATTTTGGGGTTTTTTCTGAGTTTTATGTGCAGCCTAAGATGTAAGAGTGTTATAAAACTGATTCATCACTTTGCTAAGATGGTGAAGCAGAGAGTTTACACTAAATGATTCTAAAGGCTGATGGTTTAAGTTAAAATTTGAAGGACTAAGGAGTCTATAAAAGTTTGCTAGACTATCATGAACTCAATAAGTCCCACCGTGATCGCCATTATGTTAGGGTCCCGTGATTTGGCCGATTGGCGAGCCAAATGATGATGTAACATCAAACCAAGCTTTGGAGTCCGAGGACCTAGCCTTCCTGGACTCAGAGAGGGCTCTCTCTATTAGATGTAAAAGATATCGGTGTGTTTGCTTGGGGTGTTTTGATATTAGGCTAGTTATGAAGTATGTTTTTAGTTTTTTGTTTTTAAGTTTGTGAGGGTTAAAACCGATCAAAGATATAAAAATGGACAACAAGAAGTCAGATCAATTGGGCTATGGGGTCAAACGGGTCAAGGAAGCTATGAGATGATGATGCAAGGCTGCTGTAGGGCCGATTTGATTCAAGGTAGAAGGGATCTTTGGGCAAAATGGAGTAAATGAACATCAAGTTGGTGAAAGACAAGGGATTTCAAGTGTAACTAGTTGATAGAAGACATAAACATGTTATAGCAAGCCATTAATCATGTTAAATGTAACTATGAGCTAATTAATACATAGAAATCAAACATTCCAGCCATACATAGAAGTATAAGACCCTCTAACTTTGGGAAATGGCTATCAGACTTTGGGGAAAACACATAAGAAGGACTAACAACTCATAAAACTATGCCGGAACACCTAAACACAGTCTTTAAGTTTTTGGGCACTTGGACAAACAAGCTTTCATAGTTTTAGGCAAAGGGCTAGATCGGGACTAGGCCTCCTTGGTTCAACAAGATGATAAACTAATCAGTCAAAGAGATAGTTTCATGGACAGAACTATGGACAGGTTATAGGTAAGCAGGGCACACCATACATCCTACTCAACATGTATAGAACTTGTAAATAAAACTAGCAAACAGTATCCTTAAGTTACTAAAGAGTAGTTAAGAATTCTTTAGTATAACTAAGGAAGAAGAAAACATCAAGCTATGAAGATTCAGGAATTTTGAGGTGCCTCCATGGGCATATCTCAAAATCAATATCTTCTGATCTATAGCAGCAAGAAGCATTTATTATGAGTGAAAACTAGAAGACTAAAACATAGCAAGAAACACTATACCATTCTACCATGTCATGGAATCCATCATCAATCCTTCATCATTCATCAAAAGCATCCAAGAGGCAGTCCAAAAAGCATAACACAAGTATGTTCTTCAAAGCTCATATGACCAATATATTGATTCTTCTCTCAAGGTCAGCCTTTTTTTTACAATGAAACCCATGGAATAAATAGGCTTGAGGAAGGAAAACCTCATGGAGCAACTAGCTATCCCATTGGCCAAGTCAAAATATCTAAACTTGTCCTTGAGGCTTTGCAAAGCCCAAGGCACAAAATATCTCATAAAATATCTAAAAACTGCTAAAAACAAAAATTATATTGACTTTACATCATTTCCCAAGTATAAAAATAGCTAAACGCACATTTGGGAAAAGCAGATTTTTGAGGTTCAAAAATTACAAAAATACTTCATATTTATGTCTGAAAAAGGTCCCCTGACTTACTGGAGAGAAATGGCAGCCTTACCGATGTCGAAATGAGGCTCATGATGGCTCGTTGGAAAGCTCTCTGTGTCTACTTTCTGGCGCAACTGAAATCATCTCAATCTGAGGCCTGGAAGTCATCCAAAACTGTACCTGTGTAGAAAACCAGGAAATAGCACACTGCTGATATGGCGGGAAGAATGTGCAAAAAGAGGGCATTTTTCGCCAATTTGAGGGGGTGAATGATCTTTGAAAGCTCTGAAAATTGCTGGGGACCTGCTCATAGAATTATGGCATCCATCGGTATCATCCTCCTCCCTTGACAACTCCTCAAAATGAAATGGCGAAATTATGAGTTTTTGACCAAAAACCCAAAAAATGCCAAAAAACAAAAAGTTGCCGAAAAAGGCCCAAAATTGGCATGCATGACCCTCAAGGGTCCATAGCAACATGCTCCGAAGCTGAGGCCAAAATATCAAGGGCTGATATGCTTTTCCATTTTTTCCGTGCTAGGCGCTTCCCCTTTACCTTCTTCAATTTCTCTTGTGCTGCCTTTAGTTTGCGCCGGGCAAACTGATTCAGCTTTTGGAAGTGGTGTGTCCTCTTCCTCTGCAGCTCTAAATCTCTATTCGCCCTCTCAAGCTTCATTTCCAAATTTTTGTTAGCTCTTTCAAGCCAAGCCTCTTTGTTTTCCTCAATTTCCTGCTCAAGGAGTGCAGTGAGAGGAAAGGCTTGGAGTTGGGCTTGCTCTTCTGCTCTCTGCTTTTCCAAGGCTCTTTTAAGCCCGATGGTCCTAGGCCTCTTCCGCCTAGGCTGGTCTTCCTCCTCTTTATCATCAAACTCACCAATGAGTTCTTCTATCCTTGCTTGCGCCTTTGCTGCCTCTTTCTTATACTTAATCGCCCGTGCCTCATGAACAGCTGTGTGCACATTCATCTGTTTGTTTTCAATCTCCAAGAAGTGGTTGAAATTCCTTTCCCTTTGAAGATCCTCCTCTAATGCCTCAATTTGTCCCTCTTTATGAATTAGGAGGTTTTCGAGAAGGCGGTCCTCATTATCACTGTCATCGCTTTGGATAGGGATGACAGCTAATTCACCTCCATGCTTTGTACTTTCTCCAACTTTGCTTTTACCTTTGAAAGCCAATCTGGTGCTTTTCCTCCTTGGCATGATAGAAGATGTCCTTTTGGGTGATTTCCTCTTACTAGGAACAATCTTTGTCACTGTTAGGGTGGCAGCTTTAGTCCCTCTTTTCCTTGCTGTGCTGAGCTTTGTTATTTTGAGAGGAGGAGGCACAACTATTTTACCTTTGACATCTTCCTGAATTGGTTGTTCTTCTTGAGCCTGCTGAATGTTTTCCTCTTGCTGTTCACTTGGCTATCCCTGTTCGCCAACATTAGCTTGCTGTTCTTCATCAAAGCCTTGTTCAATTTTTGGCTCAAGAGGTGACTCAACTTCCTGCCTAACCTGCTGTTCTTCATCTTCCACCTGCTGTTGTTCCTCATTTGCTGTCTGCTGCTGCTCCTCAATTTGTGACTGCTGCTGTTCATCTTGGAGCTGCTGTCCTTCACTTTCTATTTGCTGTTGTTCCTCATCATCTAACTGCTGCTGCTCATCTCTTTCCTCTTGTTGACTTGACTATCCTATAGACATCCTGAGCCTTCTAGGAGTAGGCCTACTGGACAAAGGCACCGAGCGATGGACAGGCTGAGTGGGAGAAATATGGGCAGGAGGAACAGTGGCAAAATCTGGATGGCTGATGAATAAATCCCATGAAACCTCTTTCTTCTCTAGCTGGTATAGGAAGATAATCTTGGTCAAAGAATGATGAAAAAGAGAAGGGATTTGCTGAGGTGGGGCCTTCTTTTGGACAGTAGATGCCATTTTCTCTGTGCTATTGAACAAAAAGTAAGGGAGGTTTAGTTGCCTGCTTCTGGTAAAATGCATCAATAATCGGACATGGTAGGCATAAATTCGATTAAACCTCCCTTCACAATTGAAATATTTCATTATGACTTTCATAAGCAGAGCATAGCTGTCAAGGAGATATGAAAAAGGGAAAATAGCAGTGACAGCCTCTCTATGTTCAGGCTTGATGAAAGGTTTGTAATCCTCTAAGTCAAGATGAGCTTGTTTAAACCATTTTTCACCATGATACGGGATCTTGGTGGCCTTGGACACATACCTTGGAGAAATTTTGAAATCAATACCCGCCACTTGGAAGTGTTTTTCTTTGAATCTCAGGGTGCACAAGTGTGTTAATGGCGAAAAACTCTTGACTTCTTCTATCTTCTGACAGAAATCAAGGCAGCCTACTTCATGGAAGTTGAAAAGTACAGATGGATGAGCATTAATCTCTTCTGTAGAGATGGGCTCATATCTTTTATGTGCACTGCTCCTGCTGTCTTGCCTTGGAGGCATTTTGACCTGAATATGCTTTGGAAGAGGTAAACTGCCTTCACTGTATGTAAAATGTCCTGTTGGAGTCAAACTGTGTCACTTTACTGCTTTGACAGACAAACAATAAGATTTGGGTGTTTTGCAACAAGTTTTTAGTAATACACAACTTCTGTTCTTCTTAAAACCAGCCTTCTGCCTTTGAATGTACCTCAGCTAGGCAGATTTCTCAATAGGGTACCATATAGCAAAGAGGAGACAGACAGCTGTGTAAATTTATGTGCACAGTGTTGAGAAATCACTTTTCCTTGTGAATTTGTTAGGGGCCAATCAACACACCTGTATCTATGTCTCCAAGGTAAAATCCAATCATTTAAAACCCTGCTCTTTAGAAAGTGGCCCTCCACCTTGAACTTATCTCAGTCAACAAATTTTCAATATGAAATAATACAGTGGAAAGAAGGGCAGACTGCTTAGGAGGAGTTTGCTGTGAGAAGTGCTAAAATCACCCTGTTCTGTGAGTTTTTAGATGTCAATCAATAAACATGTATCTCTGCCTCAAGGTAGAATTTCAATGATTAACAACCCTGCCTTGTATAAGTGTGCCAATAGTCCACTAATCTTGCATCTATTGCAAACCACCATAAATATGTTTAGATAGTTAATACACAGGACTAGAGAAAAAATGACAGAGTTTAGAAGACTACAAAGCTTTTAGGCAGAAACCATGTGAGTTTTCTTTTTAAAACAATCAAGAGCCCCTTACACATGTAACCCTAGCCTTTGTAGAAAAAATCCTTTGTTCCACCTGACATCCGCTTATCAAACCAGCATGAACACCCAAAGTCAATCAAGCAGCTACACAGCGAAAACTATCTTTGTATGAGGAGCAGGAGCAAACTTACCCTGTGGTCTTTCAACTTATAAACAACTCTTTGTCAAAAACCCCTTTTTCTGAGTGCACTTCACTGTTTTAATAATGTGGCAATGTTTTGAGAACAGTGTGAAATGTTTTTCTTTAGACCTAAGCCCTGCCTCTATAACAAAATCTTCTTCTTGCCTTTTTAGAGGCTTCTTTTGAAGTAGCAGTCAAGATCTCTCAAACAACAAATTTCTTTAAGAAAAACACTGCTCTTATTTCCATCATATATTCTTTCCTGTAGGTGTTTTAAATGACACATTCAGCAGTTTATTTCAGCTTTGCACCTTGAAAACTCACACAGCAAACAATCTATTTTTCTGGTATAATGACAGAGTTTTGAAGTTCTGCGTGTAGTGCTGTGAAAATTTGTAGCAGTTTTAACAGTGAATTACGCTTTCCTTGGATCAAAACATCAAACCCCTTCGTATGCAGCTCACCAAAAATCCCTTCTTGAATGCAAACACTTAACTCAACTTGTTTTCAAACCTTATTTTTGGTTTCAATCGTCGACAAGTAGTCACAAAATTTAGGGTCAAAGTGTGCAAATACCTCAAGATACGAGGCAAAACTCTTGTGGAGCGTCGGAGGCAGCTCTGGAGGTCTTCAAGCATGCGCGACACTTTTTAAGGAAAGAGTAGTGCGCAAAAACACCACCCGGGTGGCCTGTTAGGTCGGGGAGTCGGGTTGTCGGGCGCCGTGTACAGGCGCGTTGCGCAACTGTACAGGCGCGTCGCGCCAACACTGACCGCTCGTTGAAAAATGCTCCCAGGCACGTCGCGCGGGTTTCCAGGCACGTCGCGCTGTGTTTAACGGTGCAAACTTCTGAAATTTCGACCCGATCTTCCTTGTTTCGATGCTATGGAGGCACGGAGCTTTGTTTGAACTTTGAAAACGAAACATTCACTCTCCTACTTCACTTTTATGTCATTTCAAAAATCTTCAACGGTCACTTTCATCGTTTACTTGCCATGCAAAAAGAACTCACGGTTGGCCTTTTAACACAACAAGGTCTCTTTTTCAAATAGTGGTATTTCCTTCCAATATTTTTTCTTTATTGAAAATGAAATAACAGGGTGTTTCGAATTTTTTCATGGGGAAACTACCTTCTTTAGTAATATTGAACTTATCATTTCAATAACCTTTCGACCATCTTTGCCACTGTGTTTAATGGTGCTGGTGATATTTATGATGCAAAGCTCAACCTTTTCTCTAATGCAGGTGTCAAACTTGCTGGTCTTCTTGGACTTGATCATGGTCCTCTGTTTTGAGAAAAGCGCCTCCTTTCAACATACCTTCTTTGCTTATATCATTTATGAGACTGTCCTTTTTGAATAATGAGAAAGCCGCATTTGATGAAAGAGCCGCATTTGTTTCAAACCTCCCAAACACCGACAATCTATCAAAACGCTTCTTTTTTTGTCTATTCATAACCGGTATACTTATTTACAATGTCGAATACCCTACTATTTGATTTGATCAGTGCATTTGACCTTTTTGTAATAGAACCATTCCAAAGCTCAACTTTGTCCACTGTTTTACTTTCTTGGTGATATTTTTAAAAGAGAAAACCACACAAGGTCTGTTGAAGAGCTTTGAAAGCCATTTTGTCATTTTAAAAGGAGATGGTCTGTCTTCTTCCAATTTGTTTGATAATTTCTGCTTCCAGGCGATTTATGAGCTTTTTCCTGGACTGTAAGTGCCATCTTTTGGTTGCATTCTTTCATACTATATTTCTCTGTTTACTCAAAAGGAGCTCCCTTAGACTTCCGGCATGTACGTTAAAGTGATCGTGTGACCACTCCTCCTAAGGAAACTAAGGAAACTACCCTTTTTGTATCAATGACCTGCATATATTCAATATTGTCTCCTGTCCACTATAGGTATAGTTTGACAGACATTTCCATTTGAATAGGAAAACCAATACTTTTGAATCATAAACACTATCCTTTACCTGTGTACAAACTTTTTCTTTCTTTCTTTGTTTCTTTCCACTGCACCTTTTGACCAATCAGTCTTCAACAACATCCAATGCTTTGGCCATCTGCTCATAAATGGAGGAGGCCTTTCACTGAGCGAAGTATCTGAAGATTATTTGATAATGCTACATGACAAGGGTTTGATTGGATTATGATGGTAAGCAACCAACTTAAAAAGAACATCAATATTGGCACCTCTGCTTGCAATCACCACTATGTTTCAGAACAACCCTAGTCAAATTGTCACTGTCTCACTGTACTGCTCTGAGGGGAACTGAGATGTCATCATTTGCTTTGGTCATCTTATGAAAAATTATTTGAAAGATAGTCTCTGTGACTATGGAGGTCAGCGCCTTTTGAAAAACAAACACCTTTTCCTCTGCCTGTGTGATGACATGATTGTCAGCATCTCTTCAATTTAGTCTTGTGGAAAAGCATGTTGCTTATGATCAGGATTGTTTTCACTCATGATGTGCCTTTCTAAAGTTTAACAATTCATATGATTTGAAACTTCAAATGACCTCCTTTATCAGACCAAACTCTGTTTTCCTTTGAACTTGCATATTTTAGACTCTATCCCTGTTATGATCATCACTCACATTCATAAAACCTGGAGATATTGTTTCACTTTTCAGCAAAAGGAAAACCTGGACTTTTGCAATCTTTAAAGTCAATACTGGCCAGCGCCCTCTGCTTGTAGATGAAGGAGGCGCCCTAACCCTCTGCTTGTAAATGAAGGAGGTTCTGGGCCATGACAATTTACCAGTTTGCTGAGACAGTGGTGTCCTTTTCTTACTGTGATTTTCATGCTAGGAGGAAAACTGCAAGGTCTTGATGAGTGACTTTCTGTTTTGCAGATATATCTCAGGCTCATGCTATATTTAGAAGTAGCTGTTCCTCTAACTATGGATTCAAGAATTTTCTCCTGAGATGAAGTTATATTTCCTGTTCTTTGCAGAATCCATAAAACACTGTGAAACACCTAATAATCAGCTTGAGACTATGGCTTATGCAGTGCTGAGACCTAGGGATATAAGTGGCGCGACTTAGAGCTGTGATCAATTTGATTTGCAGAGTAGGAGGTTGGTCATGATTGGTCTGTAGCAGATTGAAGGTTTTTTGGCCTTTTGATGGTTTCCAAGGGTGAAATGCCTTAAAGCGCCACTTCCTAACATAGGGGAGACTTTTGAAACAGACTTGGACTTTTCCTTTTGGAGCTGATGGGCAGACCAGTAGGGCTGAAGCTAGAAAAAATAGTGATAATGGAGTTTAACTTTGACAAGGGCGGACTGAAAAGTAGAAGGGCGAAAAAAGTTTTATTAGGGTTTTTTAGATGACATATTGACATAAGGAAATCAGTTTCTAGAAAACTCAGCTGTAGATATAGTCATCACTAACATGTAAAAAAATACTGATGGCTAACACATTCTACAAGCATGGCACATGGGTGAGGCATACTTTCTCCTACATAATACTATTGTCTTTTAACATATTGAAATATTTTTTAGTTGCACAATGATTTATCATTTTTTCATGGTTTCGAGGAAGTATAATTTTGTTCATGGGTGTGATATTCAAGATTTTTCCTAGAACTTTGACAAGAATGAAATGGAAATGTTACATTGGGGTTCACATGTTTAGGGATTATTTTTCATGATTTTCGTTGTTATAATATTAGCCAAATCAAGGTAGGAATATGTATGGTTAATTCATCGGTGTATATGTCTATCCCTTAAGCTCCCATTGTTCATGATCTCATATATAATATTACTTTCTGCAGCGACTGACTACAAATGTAGTGTCTAGGAGGTTCGAGTGGAAAATATATCTTAGAAAATGTAGATGCAGTGTAGAGGATGGGTGAGTCATGTTGTTTCCCAACAAAATATTTTTATTATTATTTTTTTTCTCAATGTTTTCTCCTTCTTGTTGGAAATGTTGTCATTGATGGCAAAGGAGAAAGAGCTGAAGCACAGCAAAGGTAATGGAGGCAGCAAGAAGAATGTAACAGTCATAGAAGCATGGCGAAGAACCGTTATCGGAAGGTAGAGACAGAGGCAGAGAGACGTTATATTAATCCGAGAATCGCTTAACTCCAGAGAAAAGTATGCACGAGGCTCTGTATTTAATGGGAGAATAATCGAAGCCGTGACAGTTAAGAATCTGTGATGTGATGAATGGTGTTGTGCACGCAATAAGCGGAATTGATGTAAATAATGTCAATACTGTCGACAAGGGGGTGATATAGCCATGAGTATAAGCCACATCAGAGGCATGGCTTTAACCCACGTATAGCGGAAGTGGTGTTCATCGGACGAGCACTATAGAATGAGAAGAAAAGACGCACAAAGAATTATATCAAATTTGAATAAACGTTGAATCCAACGGGCGGAACTGGAGCGTAAGGGAGAAGAGCAGAACCGTGACGAAGAATGGAACCATGACCGATGAATAGTGAACGTGGATTGCCGAAAACCACCCTACCATTTCGCATCACTTTTCCGGAGCAGGAAGTATTTGTGGAATCAGAGTGATTCCATAGGGAAGCTGCCGCGTGTCCCGGTGGTATTGTAAAGCGACGGGTTAACGTGCACCTTCACGCATTAAGGATCGACGGAAGACGCCCAGCGAAATATATAGGGTTCGTTGATCTGGAGAAAGGCTATCCAATGGTGGGCGCTCGCAGGACTTGCACGAGGATTAACAAAGGTGCATGGACGATAAGTCAAGTACGGTGTATGCATTCGCGATGGTATTGTGGGCCCGAGTCGGAGATCTATGTTATGAATTTGGTTTATTAACATTAATATAAGGTCCGGCAGAAATATATGTAAAGAATTGGTTATTAATGTCAGTTGACATATTGTAATGGTTTGGATATAGTTCAAGGCATTTTTTATATAATTTTCATGTTACGGAGCCCGAATTTAAAAGAATCAAAGGTTCAAAGCATATTTATGAAGTGATATGGAGCGCATAATACAAATTTTTATAAGGCGGAACCCATAATATCACAACTATCGCAATATCGCAGTTGGTTGAAACTGCACAGCAACTATTGCAAATAGAAATTTGCGATTGCAATAAATATCATTTGAAAACGTGTCAGGTGGGCCCGAAAGGAGTTTTATATGTTTTAAAACAGGCTTTATTGTATGCGCTGAGAGTATGTTAAGGTGTATAAAAAGGGAAGAGTATATGATTAAATCATCTTATAATTAAGGCAAGAGACAAGGTTGGGTTATATATATATATATATATATATTAAAACGCGTTGTCATATCTATATATATATATATATATATATATATATATATATATATATATATATATATATATATATATATATATATATAATATCAAGTAAGGATAAGCCGTGTGGTCTGCAGATCCACGGGCCTCAGCTTAAGGGGAGGGCGATTATCAATATAATACAATTGTAATATATGTATGTTCCGGCTTGCGGAACTCGCCACATCAACAAGACACTTGTGGCATGAAAAGGGTTGGAATTGCCCTGATTTAAAAGACAATAATTACATTTTATATATTTAAAGTCTCAGTTACACGTATGCAGCAATTACACCCCCACAGAGGGCAGAAAAGAAAACAGAGCTGAAAGGAGATAAAACACAGTCACAGAAAAGACAATGACAGCCAAAGAAAAGACAAATGCGTAGCGATTCAAAAGACTAAATGAGTTGAGCTGGAGTTCACATTGTAATTCGAATGTAAATGTTTTAATTGTTTTATTGTTTGTGATGCACTGGCAAGTCTCTGGAGGAAAAACAAAATTCCCACTATAATGCTAAAGTGATACCTACAGTTATATTTTCTGAATAAGCAGATAAAAGGAGTGAGAAGGCAGAAGGCAAAGAGACATGACTGTCCATTTCGAATTCCAAGTAGAATACAAACAGTCATGTGAGGAAATCTATAAATAATATCATCTTGATATGCAAAAAGTGAGAGAGTGAGAGAGAGAGCAAATATAGAGAATGCAGAATATAGAAGAATAAAGTAGAGAAGATTAAGAGAAGAAGAGCAGATACAGAACAGAGCTGATATCTGGAGTAAATCAGCAAACATTCAGTTTGATAAATTGAGGAAGTTGAAGCTTCCCTATCGAGTTGTAGCTTGATAGTTGTCAGTTGTAGCTGACTGAGGTTGGAGCCTCCTGTAGGTTGGTGCCTACAGAAAATTGAAGGGAGTTGGTGCTTCCTTGCAAGTTGTAGCTTGCAGAATTGAGGTAGGAGCCTCCCGTAGGTTGGTGCCTGCAGAAAAACAGTGGTGAGAGGGAGTTGGAGCTTGCCTTTGCATCACAACAATAATAAGATGTGGTTTTCTCCCTTTATGGGTTTCCACTTATATCTGGTGTCTCTGTGCATGATGTTTATGTGTTGATCTAATTTATATCATCTGCCTAATACCTGTTGCTCTCATATTAAGTCTGTTGTTCTATTATATTAATACTTGCTGCTCATATTCTAAGATTACTTACATATTAAGCTGGGCATGAAATGAAGATGTATGTTAGTTTGAATAAAAGGTTTAAAAAGTCCATGAATGTGTTAAACTGATTCACCCCCCCCTCTCAGTTTAACTAAGAGTTCAACAATTGGTATCAGAGCAGGTTCCTTTGTACAAGTCTAACAACTGAAAGGAGATCCTAGGTTCCCAAGATGGCTAGTAAAGAAGGATGCTCAACCAACAAAGCCCCTTTCTTCACTGGTGAAAATTATGCTTTCTGGAAAATCAGAATGAGGACATACATAATGTCTCTAGGAATCTAAGTCTGGGCTGCTGTGGAATTAGGATATGCCCCGAAGGAAACTGACACAGAAAAAGACTCAAAACAAGATTTTGTGGCTAATGCAAAAGCCATGAATGCCATCCTGAATGGATTATGTGAAGCAGAGTTTATTAAAGTAATGTACAAAGACACTGCCAAAAAAATATGGGATACTCTTGAAAACATACATGAGGGAGACCAGAAAGTAAAGACTGCCAAACTTCAAGTCTATAGAGCCCAGTTTGAAAACTTAAAAATGAATGATGATGAAGACATTGCCAGTTTCTTCCTAAAAGATGCAGAAATTATTAACAATATGAAAGCTCCTGGAGAAAAAATGCCAGAAAGTATAATTGTGCAAAAAATTCTAAGATCTCTTCCATCCAAGTTTAATCCAAAGGTGTCTGCAATAGAAGAAACAGCTGATTGGGAGACCTTGACCATGAACCAACTGCTTGGAAATCTAACAGCCTATGAAATGAGGCTCCCACAGAAAAATCCAAGCACAAGGGAAGCAGCCTTTAAAACAGAAAAGAAGAAAGAAGAAGAGGGAGACATATGCTCTTGCTCGGATGAAGAAGAGGCAAAGTTTGTCAAGAAATTGGATAGAGGCTCAGGTAAATACAAAGGTAAACTCCCCTTCAAATGCTTTAACTGTGGAAGAGTGGGACAGTATACTGCTAAGTGTCCTCACAAGAAAGTAAGGAATCAGGCTCAAGAGTCAGAGAAAAATAAATCAAAGAATTGGCAGAAAGGAAAGAAGTTTAGCAGAAAATCCTTCTATGCTCAACATGAGAGTAGTACATCTGAAGATTCAGATGATTCCTCAAGTGAAGAAGGAACCTCTGAATTCCTATTGATGGCCATAGAAGACCTTGAAGGTCTAGAAGATGAAGAAGAAGAAGGTGAAGTCGATCTTGAGGGGGAGCTAAGAAGTGCTCTAGAAGAGATTGATAGACTCAAACTGAAATGCAGAAGAAAAAAAAAAGGGACATTCTTCTCAAGTATGTACGAGAAGAACATCGTTCAGAAGACCTTAAGCAGCTAAATATAGAGCTTGAAGAAGCCAAGAAGATAGAGGACATGTTACTTATTCAAATCAAATAAAAAACTCAAGAACAAGAAAAGTTAGAAGAAGAAGTAGTATGTCTCAGAAAGAAATTAGAAAATGCTCAAAGGAGAGTGGTTATAAACTCTTCCCAAACAACAAGCTCTAGTAAGTTGACTGAAATTTTGGTTGCTCAAAGATCCCCTATGATAAATACTGGAATAGGCTATGAAGGAGAATCAAGTAAAGGAAAAGAAAAGGTTGATAGAGAGATTATTTTTGTAAAAGCAAAGAAAATTGATGAAGCAGCTCAAACAATTCCTACAAAAGAAAAAATCTGCAACAAGGAATAAAGAGATCAGAAGAAACCACTAGTAGTAAAGAATGTAATAAATACTCAGACCCCTGAATATGTAAAATTTGGAAACCATCAGAAGATATTCTTCCCTCCAATGAAGAATTCCACCTGCTATGTCTGCCACAAGCTGGGACACATTGCTGCTTATTGTAACCAGCAAAAATTGCAAACATTGAAGAGACTGCCTCAAGAAAACAAATGGAAGAGACAACCTTACATCAGGTATGCAAATAGCTTCTATGGTTACTGCTTCTATTGTAAGGAATTTGGTCATAAAATCATTGAGTGTAGAAAGTATGGACAAAGGCTAATGTTTAACACCTCAAGGAGGTTTATGAATCAAAGAAATTTTGTTCATACTCACAATTCTACAAAAACTATAATCAAATGTTTTATATGCAATCAAGTTGGACATATGCCTTCCAAATTTCCTCTCAGAAGATGTAGTTCATCACCTCACAAAAGATATCAAACAAAAGGGTGCCTCCAGTGGATAAAGAAAATGAATAAATGTGACTTGGCTCTAACTGCTCAAGATCTGAAAAGTCAGTGGTATTTGGATAGTGGTTGCTCAAAACACATGACTGGAGACAGAAGCAAGTTTATAGCTCTTGATGAAAAGAAATCGGGCAATTTCACTTTTGGAAATGATAAATCAGGTAAGATCAAGGGAAAAGGCTCAGTCAGCATAGATAATGGAAGAGGAAAGGCCCAAGATGTACTATTTGTAGATGGGCTGAAAGAAAATTTACTGAGTGTCAGTCAGATGTGTGACAAAGGCTGTGAAGTTCTCTTTAGAGCTCAAGACTGTGAAGTCAGATCAAGCACAACATGAAAGACTTTGCTCAAAGGTGTCTGAACAGAGAGTAATGTTTACATAGTGAAAGAGGAGGATGAAGCTTGCCATCTTAGAAAACTTGAGGAGTCATGGTTATGGCATAGGAGATTGGGACATCTCAGCTTCGACCATATCATCAGACTGAGTAAGAAGAAAGTTGTCAGAGATATGCCTAAAATAAAAAGGCCTTCAAATACCATATGCAAATCTTGTCAATTGGGGAAACAGACTCGCATATCCTTTAAATCTAAAGATGAGCTATCAACAAGAAGACCACTCCATCTTGTTCACATGGATCTGTGTGGACCTGCTAGAACCAAGACACCAAGTGGAGAATCCTACTTCATGCTGATAATAGATGATTTCTCCAGAATGACATGGGTTTATTTTCTCAAGAACAAATCAGAAGCACTGGAAAATTTTAAGATATTCACAGCATTAGCAGAAAATCAAACTGGATGCAAGATAAAATGTATTAGATCAGATAGAGGAGGAGAATTCATAGATTATGACTTTGCAAACCTATGTAATGAACATGGAATAAAGCAAAAAATTACCATTGTAGGGACACCTCAGTAGAATGGAGTAGCAAAGAGACAAAACAGGTCTGTACAACAAATTGCCAGAGCCATGATGCAAGAGAATAATGTTGCTCAAACCTTCTGGGTAGAAGCAGTGCACACAATAGTACATATTCTAAAAAAAGCTCATTTAAGACCTAACAGTGATAAGACACCTTATGAGCTATGGCATGGTAAACCTGCATCAATCAAGCACTTTAGAGTCTTTGGCAGCAAGTGCTACATAAAGAAAAATGATGAAAATCTAGGGAAATTTGATGCAAGAGCAGATGAAGGAATATTCGTAGGATATGCATCCAAGAGTAAAGGATATAGATGCTACAACAAAACTGTTCGAAAAATTGTAGAAAGTATTGATGTAAGATTTGATGAAGAAATCCCAAACAAGACAAGAGAAATAGATTACAGCAGCCATCCTGAAAATCATGAAGAAGAGGATCAAGATGATGAAGCAATAAACAAAACATCAGAAAATGCAGAACTGAACTCAAAAACCCCCTCAAGATACACTCAAAAGAACCATCCAAAATATCAAATTATAGGAGACAAGAATGTAGGAGTGCAAACAAGAAGGCAGCTAGTTGAACAGACAGAAGAAGTATACATAGCAATGTTATCACAAATAGAGCCAAAGAAGTTTGAAGAAGCCAGCAAGGACAAGTATTGGGTAAAAGCAATGAATGAAGAATTGGACCAAATTGAGAAGAACAATTCCTGGGAACTAGTTCCTAGACCAATTGAGAAGAATATCATTGGTTCAAAATGGGTATTCAAAAACAAAATGAATGAGCAAGGACAAGTAATCAGGAATAAAGCCAGGCTGGTCTGCAAAGGATACTCACAAATTGAAGGACTTCATTATGAAGAAAATTTTTCCCCAATAGCCAGAATGGAAGCTATCAGAATGTTTTTGGCATTTGCATGCTACCAAGACTTCAAGGTATATCAAATGGATGTAAAGTCTGCATTTCTTAATGGATATCTAGAAGAAGAAGTATACATGGAACAACCAGAAGGCTTCTCATTGACAGACAAAGAAGACTATGTATGCAGAGTGAAGAAGGCCCTATATGGACTGAAACAGGCTCCTCGTGCTTGGTACTCAAGACTGGATAAACATTTGCAAAAACAGGGTTTTAAGAGAGGTGGAGTAGACAACAATCTATACATAAAAGCCCATGAGAATGAACTCCTGATTGTTGTAGTATATGTTGATGACATTATGTTTGGAAGCAACAAAGATGAACTAGCAAAAGTGTTTGCTGATGAGATGAAAACAGACTTTGAAATTTCTATGATTGGAGAGCTCAGTTTCTACTTGGGACTACAAATTCAACAAAAGAACATAGGCACCTTCATCTCTCAAGAAAAATACCTAAAAGAAATGCTGAAAAAATTCAAAATGGAGGATTGCAAACCTGTGTCAACTCCCATGACCACAGGTTGCAAACTGTGTGCTGATGATGGGTCTACTGATATAGATCAAAAACTCTACAGATCCATGATTGTAAGTCTATTGTATCTGACTGCATCAAGACCAGACATCATGCTAGCAGTAGGACTAGTAGAAATATATCAAGCAGCACCTAAACAAAACCATCTTCTGGCAGTACAAAGAATATTCAGATATCTACAAGGAACAACACAGTATGGACTTTGGTATCCTAAAAGCAAAAAATTCACTTTATCAACATACACAGATGCAGATTGGGCCAGCTGTGTGGATGACAGGATGAGTACAAGTGGAGGTGCTTTCTATCTAGGAGAAAGTCTGGTGGCATGGTTAAGCAAGAATAAATCATCCATATCTCTGTCTATAGCTGAAGCAGAATATATAGCAGCAACAACATGTTGTACACAAGTCATGTGGATGAAGCAAACTCTTCAAGACATGAAGGTAAGAATTAATGAACCTATCTCAATCAAATGTGATAATACAAGTGCTATAAGTATATCTACTAAAAATCGTGTACTTCATTCAAAAATTAAACATATTCCAATCAAGTATCATTTCCTCCGAGAACAAGTGGCTCAGAAGATAGTAAAGATGGAATATGTACCAACAAAAGAACAAACAATAGATATATTCACCAAACCTCTTGCTAGAGAACCATTTCAATACTTGAGAGATAAAATAGGGGTAGTATCTGCAGATGCTACTCTCTGATATAAAGAGAAAGCACAATTTCAGGGGGAGAAAAAAAACGAAAATATCATTCCAGGGGAGAAAAGCCAGCATGGAAAGCATAAAACAGATTGTTGAGCCCCAAGATTGTGCTTTCTTTCATCTTACTTTACCTCATTTTCCTTTGTCCATTGTTATCCTAGACCCAATTGATCAATGAAATTAATTAAAATTACTTTTAGAATGATGAACATGGCTAACTTGCTAAGTTTTGTGATTGTTGTCATTGTAATGCATTTTGACCGGAACTAGCTGCAGAATGTAGACATTCCGTAGCTAACCGGCAATTCTGCATCTGTCTTCACGTTCAGACATGTTCCAGGTGTCCTCTCAAGAAAAACCACATATGGGTATATTCCACGTCATGTCCACATCATATGTTGCTCACCATGAAGGAAGAACCGAATTCTGGACGTGGTTTTGGTATGTGGGAACTCATTTAAGGAAGCAGACTACTAATAGGACTGTCTTAGTCCAGATGTCCTTTTTCTCTTTACGTTGCCATCTTCAGAGTCTGAATGTGATTTTGATAAGGAAAGACAAGGATCCCTGTATTGTTTCAAGTTCTGTTATGTAAATTTGTTATAAAAACACTTGGGAAACCGAGAGATAGGCTAGATTTTGCTTAGATTTCATGCTATATTTCTGAAGACCAAAAATGCTTTGTTTCAAGTTATTTCTACTTTAATGAAGAGGAAAGCATTGCTTTGAACGCGTTGAGTTGATTTGAAGTTAGATTTCGTCTGGTGGTAGAGGGCCCTTGCCTCCTGCACGGCTTTACTTTCATAATTTAGATAAGTATCTTAGTTGTTTTTACGTTTTTTGAAGTTTGAGTTCGTAGTTAATTTCATTAGCCACTATAGTTATACTTGTTCTAAGCACTCTTCCAAAAGAAGAAACTCTTCCAAAAGATCATGATAATGAATGGGAAATGGCTATAATGTTGTAGGATTTAATTGTAATTTCTTTTGTTCACTATCACAGTTGAACTTATACTAAGCAAACTCTTCCAAAAAATCCTTATGATGTCTAAGGCATGACTGTGATACTGAACGTTTCAGTTGTTTGTTTGCACTAAGTAGCATAGCTGATCTTACTCTTAAAATGCCCTTCCAAAATACCATAATGATGGGTAGGAGATAGCTGTGATGTCTTAGTTTTTAAATTGCTTTCAGTCTTTATGTTTGCATTTGCACTAAATTGTACAGGCAGGAGTGTTCTAAGAAACTCTTCCAAAATACTAATCATGATGGACAAAACAGGCTGTAGAATCCCATAGATTAATGCATGATAACTTAGTTAGGGTACTCCGGAGTCAAATTGAATTCAATTCATGCTCTGTTATTTTGTTTCAAGTTTTATAATGGCTTGTTAGTTCAACACTGTTTTAGACTAGTGACATCTTAAGTTCAGTTTTAGCTTAACTCATTGCATTTTCACTCCACAATTAGTTGTCATCCACTGCATATTAGATTACATTAGTTTTTAAACTTAACAATACGGCCTTCATTATTTACAAAATCTCTTCTTGTTCCAAATTTATAATTGCTTCATAACCATATGAACAGAAGACAGTATCATTTCAAGGCCTGAGGTACTTTTGCAACTTCTTTACCACTTCATAAACAAAGCCTTTCCTCAAAAGACTACTTTAAAAAGAAATCTATAACTCTTGGGCAAGTTTTAGTAATATTAAACTAAGTTGCAGAATATAGTTAGGAAATAGTCTTAGAGTAGAGATCTTATGATGGTACCAATGTTTTCCTCCAAATATGTTTTCACAAATCTTTAATCATGGATGAAATGTTGTCTCATTATAAGTTGATTGTTTAATTGTTTAGTTAGGAGAATTTGTATACTTAGCTGACCACTTCTCAAGCTCTCCCAAAATACCTTTGATGAAAGAATTGGACAAGTTAATTTTATGTTTTGATTCATTTCCTTAAATTCATTATCAAGTTTTTTTATTTTTCTTAGTCATAGTTTAGGTTTGATTTTGTTTCAGTATTTGCATTTGCATTTGTCATTTGTCATCAACCAATTATGCTTCACTCTGTTTTTAACCAGTAGCTTCTTTCCACTAGCTTTTTAGTCATTTTCCTTGAGAACATAAAAACCACCAAAAGAGCAAAAACATCATAAAACACTAAACACAACGCATTAAGAGACAAACACCTAGGCACATACAGTGCACTTCACTTCAGCAGTTTACCAACCCTGGTTGACAATTAAATGAACTCAATTTAGGAGACTAGATTGAGCACAAACATTTTGGCGTCGTTGCCGGGGAAGTG
This sequence comes from Pinus albicaulis, assembly GCA_034641835.2. NCBI lineage: Eukaryota > Viridiplantae > Streptophyta > Pinopsida > Pinales > Pinaceae > Pinus > Pinus albicaulis. Next base: position 1,012,207,290 of record CM076574.1, on the reverse strand, counting down.
AAAACTAGGTAACTTTTGTTTCTTAACTCCCAAAAAAAATTATATGCATAGAGAGAGAGATTCAAGGGGTAGATTTATAAGCAGCAGAAGTAGAAATTTGATTCCTAGAACACCACTTGTTTCACCTAGACCCAGAGCTAGTACACCTTCAACTCAGACCCACATTCCATCCTTTACTGATCCTGGACTTCTAGAAGATCTAAGGTCAGCTATTCCATTAGAGAAACCTTCCACTTCATCCACTGAACCTGCCTTAGAAGAAGATCTAGAAACTCCTGTTAGGGACACAAACGTTTCTACTTCCACAGGAGATTCAATCATGGCAGAAGAAGGGGGAGGAGAAGTCTTTAATGGAGAACACACATTATTTGGAGGTAGAGGTAGAGGTAGAGGAGAAGGAGTTAGAGGTGCAGATGGAGGAAGAGGTAGAAGAGAAATAGGAAGCTCTTTTGGGTTCCCTACAATTGATGAAGAAACCAATACAACCATGAAAAACATTTCACCCTCTGTCCTTCCAAACTTCTATGGACTTAAAATTGAAGATCCTGAAACCTTCCTATTTGAATTTGAAGTTCTGTGTAGAACTTATGACTACTTACAAGATGCTCAAAAATTGAAATTATTCCCTTCAACCTTGAAAGGAGCAGCATTGAAGTGGTTTATGAGTTTGATCAATAGTTCTATTAGAACATGGGAAGACATGAAACAAGCGTTTCTAGAGAGGTATCTGGATTATTGTATGCCGATTAATCATAAGGAAGAAGTGTTTAAGATGTTACAGAAAGAAGATGAAAACTTGGAAGATCTGTTGGAGAGATTTCATTACAACATCAAAAGAGCAAAAATGGAAAACCTAGATCAAGACACCTTAAAAGCTCTTTTGTTGAAAACAATTAGGGATGAATGGTTGGATATCCTTAACATGATGGGAAAAGGGGATATATCACAGCTCACATTACCTGAAATATCCGAGTTATGTATCAACCTTTCAAGAGGGAAATCTAAAACTGTCAAAGGTCCAAGAGATCCTGCTCTTGCAAGGGCAAGTAAGTCTGCTTCTGGGACAGTAAGTAGATCAGAAATAGGACACATGCTTGATGATTTCAAATCTGACATCTTAGGGAGTCTTAGTGAACAAATAGACACCCTTAAGATACAAAACAAGCAAAAATCTGAATCTGATGCCTTGGCAATCTTTTGTCCCAAATGTAGAAAGAAACATGCCTTGAGAGAGTGTCCTTTGGATGTAAAATTTGTAGAGACCTGTGTCATTTGTTCTGAAAAACATGAGACCAAGAATTGTCCTTCTCTTCCTGGTCTCAAAGCTGTCTTTCAGGAGGAAACTCCTACAGATTCCACAGAATCTCTTAATTTTGTCTCTAGAAGACCTTGGCAGGGACCTCAAACACAAGGATTCTATGATCAAATGTATAATCAACCTCCACCTTGGAATTCTTGGCAGCAACCTTGGCCTCAATTTCAAAATCAATCTCAAGCTTGGGCACAAGGAGCACAAAATCCCTTTGGAAGATACTCTCAGTACTATCAGTATCCACCATCCTATCCATCATACCCACATTTTTATCCTCAAAATCCTCAACAAAATTTTCAACAAAATCCTCAACAACATCATCAGAACCTACCACATCAAAATCAACCACTTCCATTACCATTCCCTAAAAAATCAAATCAGTTGCCTGCTCAACCCATACCAAACCCCAATAATAAAAATCCTCAGAACACATACATGATAGAAGGCCAATAGTTTCCAACTTATTTAATTACTCCTTTAGACCTTAGTGATGTTCAACTTAGGTCTGGAAGAATACTTGAAAAGAGGAAACCTTCTGTGATCATACAAGAACAAGATAACTCTGAGGAAGACTCTCTACGGGTGAATAAAAGTCTTGAGGGAGACACATCTTTTCAAGACCCAAACACTGAAAAATTAAAGCAAAAAGATCCAATAATTTTAGCTCATGTATTAGAGAAACCATCCACATCTACTTCTATACCTCCCTTTTCAGAAAGATTACAAATTGATAGAGGTGTAGAAAAACAAATTATGGTGCCTAATTATGATTTCCTAGATGAGCTGAGAAATGTCTGCATTAAAATTCCATTATTACAAGCCATCAAGGAAATTCCAATTTTAGCCAAAACAATAAAGGAGTTGAGTATGAAGAAAACAAGAAAAATAATAAGAGAAACAAAGAAAATTCAGCTGGCAGGAAAAATAGCAGACATTATGATGGGAAATATTTCTATTCCAAAGTATCTTGACCCAGGAAATCCAGTTGTTAAAATTCACATCAATGGAATTGAAATCCAAAACACACTCATTGATTTAGGAGCAGCAATCAACATCATGAGTAGACAAATCATGGATAAACTAAAACTTCCTAATCTTCTCTTTACACCCACATTATTACAACTAGTAGACATATCTGTGATCAAACCAGATGGGGTAATAGAAGACATTCCAGTGTCCCTAGATTCTTGGGAGTACCCTATGGATTTCATGATCCTAACTCCTAAGAATAATCTAGGAGGACATCCTGTTATATTAGGAAGACCTTGGTTGGCTACAGTTGATGCTTTTATTAGTTGTAGATCCAGTGATATGTAAATCTCTGATGGTAGTTCAACTAAGAAATTCACTTTATATCCTCCAGCTAGGACAATTACAGATCTAGATGACACTCAATGGATAGAGGATGAAGAAGATTTACAATCTCTCTTCACAATTTCAAAAATTAGTGAAGATAATCAAATTCTGAATACTCTAGAAAACTTTGAATCCTCTCCAGAACACAAGCATGAATCATTTCAAGAGGGATCCAATATTGAGTTTTTGTCATCAAGGCAGATGTCTCTTCATTCTATGGATAAATTTGGCAGCTCTACAAGTGAGATATTTCCAGGCAAAACTTTGAACATAAATAAGAACCTAGAGAAATCTCAACAAGAAAAGTTAGTCAAAGTATTATAGAGACACTCTTCTGCATATGCATGGAAGTACACTGACATGAAAGGGATAAGCCCCAAGACTTGCACTCATCACATCTATATAGAGGAAAATTGTAAACCAATCAGACAACCTCAAAGACGGATGAATCCAAATCTTAGGGAGATTGTTAAAGAAGAATTGCAAAAATTGTTAAATGTCAACTTCATCTATCCCATTTCAGATAGTCAGTGGGTTTCTCCTTTGGTAATTGTGCCAAAGAAAATGGTAAATGGAGGGTATGTATTGACTACCGAGAACTAAATAAAGCTACTCTTAAAGACCATTTTCCCTTACCTTTCATAGATCAAGTGTTAGATACATTAGCTGGCAAAAAGTACTTCTCATTCCTAGATGGGTTTAGTGGTTACAATCAAATTCAAGTAGCACTTGAAGATCAAGACAAAACCACATTTACCTGTCCTTGGGGTACCTATGCTTACCGAGTATTGCCATTTGGATTATGCAATGCACCTGCAACATTCCAAAGGGCAGTATTAGGAATTTTTTCAGATCTAATACATGACTGTGTAGAGGTATACATGGATGATTTCACAGTTTATGGAAACACATTTGAAGAAGCTTTAGAAAACTTGGAAAATGTCTTAAAGAGATATCAAGAAGAAAACCTTTCAATTAGTCATGAAAAATGTTTTACGATGTTTACTGAAGGTATTGTTCTAGGGCATCACATTTCAGGGGATGGGATTAGAGTTGATGAGTCAAAAGTTGAAGTCATATCTAACTTATCTATTCCAAGTTGTCAAAAAGATGTTAGGAGTTTTCTAGGATTTACAGGATATTATTGGAGATTTATAGAAAACTTCACCAAGATAGCATCTCCACTCTTCAAATTACTTATCAAAGATTGTGAATTCAAGTGGAATTATGATTGCCAGTTAGCCTTTGAGACCCTGAAAACCAAAATTTCTGAAACACCTATATTAAGGGGACCTAACTGGAAGTTACCTTTTCATATCTCAACAGATGCTTCCGATACAGCTCTAGGAGCAGTATTGGGACAAAAATATTTGATTCCCTATGCCATCTATTATACCAGTAAAAATTTGACTCCTGCAGAGTTAAACTATACTGTAACTGAAAAAGAGTTTTTAGCTATTGTTCATGCCATAAACAAATTCAGACACTATATAACAGGTTATGAAACTTTTGTTCACACTGATCATTCTGCAATTAGATACTTAATGAACAAATCAATTACTAATGGCAGAGTCATAAGATGGTTATTGCTCTTACAAGAATTCAACATTACCATTCTAGATAGGCCTGGAAAACAAAACACAGTAGCTGATTTCCTATCTAGACTTAAAAATATCAAAGATGACACTCCAGTTGAAGATCAATTTCCTGATGAATATCTTTTTGCAATTTCTACTCAAACTCCATGGTTTGCTAATATTCCTAATTATTTAGTTTCAGGAAAATTTCCTTCAATAATGAATGCAAGGGATAAAAGAAAAATCATTTATGACAGTGCAAAATATTCATGGGTTGCTAATGAGTTGTACAAGACAGGTCCAGATTTGATCATTAGGAGGTGTGTTCGTGAAGATGAGATGCCTGAGATTCTCAAAGCATGTCATGATGAACCTTGTGGTGGACACTTTGTTGATAAGAGGACAGCCTATAAGATCCTTAATTTAGGATATTATTGGCCATCCTTGTTTAAAGATGCTAAAGAGTATGTCAAAAGGTGTGACAGTTGCCAAAGGGTAGGGAAACCTTCTCCTTCGGGTGAGATGCCATTACAACCTCAGGTACATATTGAACCTTTTGAAAAATGGGCTTTGGATTTTGTAGGACCTATTAGTCCTCCATCAAGACAGAAGAGGTATATATTAGTTTGCACTGATTATGTTACCAAATGGGTAGAAGCCAAGCCATTACTTGTTGCTAATGAAGCATCTGTAGTTACTTTTCTTTTTGAGAATATTTTTACTCGTTTTGGTGTCCCAAGGGAAATTGTTACAGATTAAGGAGCTCAATTTACATCAAGGCTAGTGGAGCAAATGATGGAGAGGTAAAAAATCAGGCATAGAAAATCTACTCCTTATCATCCACAAGCAAATGGTCAAGTGGAATCTACTAATAAGGTCATTGAAGGAATCCTAACAAAGACTATTCATTTACATAGAAGAGATTGGGTAGATAGGCTTCCTGAAGCTTTGTGGGCCTATAGAACTACATGGAGAAACACAACAGGCCATACTCCTTATGAACTTGTTTATGGAAAGCAAGTTTTGTTTCCCATAGAGTTCCAGATTCAAACTTTCAAAATGGCAGTTCAGCTAGGACTTGATTTAACGGAGGCACAAAATAATAGACTAGAGAAGATTAATGAATTGGATGAGATCAGACAAGATGCAGTTCAGAAAACAAGTCTAGTCCAACAACAAAGGACTAGATGGCATGACAAGTACATCAAAGAGAAGAAATTCAAAGAAGGTGACTGGGCTCTCTTGTTTGATTCAAAATTCAAGGATTTTCAAGGTAAATTTCAAACACATTGGCTTGGGCCATATGAAATTGTTGAAATTTTTTACAATGGAGCAGTAAAAATCAGGACAATAGATGAAGAAGAGGTCACTTTTCTTGTGAATGGTCATAGATTGAAGCTGTATCACAAACCACTCTCAAGAGAAGAATTTGTCAAGAAGTTCCAGGAAAACAGTGATGTGAAGTTAATGAAGAAGAATCTTTCTTCTTCATCAACTTGATTGAATTTTTTGAAGCATTTCTTTTGAAAAAAGAAAAGAAAAAAAAAAGGTATAAACATGAAAACCAATCATTGATTGGCATGTTTATACAGAAAAGACAGGGTGAAAATCAGAGTTTTTCTGACACTCTAACTTTTCCCATTTTGTTTTTGCAAGCAGCTGTTACAAAATCATAAGTTCAGATCCATTGTACTTATGATCCATTTCATTTCATTTCATTCCATTCACTTATCCATCCATACTCCATTTCATTCATTCATTCATACTTCACTTCATTCCATATATCATTCATCTCAATCCATACTCCATCCGCCTCATTTCCATGTCAAAATTTAAAGTTTGATGTCTTGTTGCAAATGAATAACACATGTCATGGATTGCAGGCCATTTCTTATATTCTTCCACTCCATTTCATAAATTGAATCCATTCCATTTCATCATCCACTTCATACATATCATGACTCATCATCCATCTTCATTCATGCCATCTAACATTTCACTTATATCCCAAACCACTCCATTCCATGATTAAAATGCTCTACAGGTACATTCTGCAACTTAACAGACATTTTGTAGCTGATCAGACTTTCCGCAGCCAGACAGTCATTCCGCAGCTACAGATCCTGAAGACACTAATTAGCAGACATTTGAATTGCAACAAGAAGATCCAGTATATCCATGAATAAGAAGAATCAAGAAGGTTTATGAAGACTCTTCCAAAGGAGAACAAAGAAGACAAAGACCACAAAAAGAAAATGAAAAGCAAAGGTAACAAGTTTTGAATATAATGGCATATCATAAAATTTAGCATAGTTTTAGTTATGAATCATTCGAAAAAGTTGTTTTGATTATTTTTATTAATCATGTCCAATATACCCTCCACAAATTTTGGATAAAAATCTCTCATTTCAAATTCTATATCCGACCATCATTTAAGCGGTTAAAAAGGCTGAAGTATTTGATTTCCTCACGTCACCCAGCTAAATCATTTAATGATGATTTTTTTCCGTTGTAAAAAAATCTCCGCAGTATTTTCACTCATTAATTTGTTTTCTTCACCTCACTTCATTAACTCATCCCGTAACTACCTCCATCACTCCATTCCGTAGCCATCCCTTCATCGTTTCATTCCGCAGAACAGAGATATCCCTATCACCGTGAGCAGAGGTATATCAACTTGAAATATCAAACCACTATCACCGTGAGCAGAGATTGAAGCACTATCACTATGAGCAGAGATTGAAGCATTATCACCGTGAGCAGAGACTGAAGCATTTTCACCGTGAGCAGAGATTGAGGCATTATCACCATAAACGCAGAGATATATCAGTGTGGAATTTGAAGCTATTAGCACCGAGAAACAGAGGTATATCAGTGTGGAATTTGAAGCTATTATCACTGTTAACCAGAGGCATATCAGTTTGAAGATTGAAGCCATTGTCACCGTGAACCAGAAGTATATCAGTCTAAAGGTTGAAGTTATTGTTTCCGTGGGCAGAAAGAGTATTAATCTGAAGATTGAAGAAAGAATTATGGGCTTCATTGTAAGAACTGAACCAGTGGGTACAAAATATCTGGAAGGATACCCTCAAAGTAGAGAAATGTTGCAACAGGTAGGATGGCTACAATTTCTTGAGAAATTTAATGGCTTCCACAAAGAAGTCACTAAAACATTTGCAAGGTCATTTCAAGGAGATGAGGTTGAAGTGGGAGATGTTAAATTCACTGTCACTGAGGTTTTCATTGCAGAAGCAACAGGATTGCTTAGAAATGGAGAGAGATGGTTCAAAAACAGAGAATTCCATAATGAATCATGGAAGAAAATTCTAAAATCACCAGGTATGGATGTCACTGTGTTTAAGAAGGGAATTCCAAGTTCTGCATTGAAAAATAAATGGAGAAATATATTGCTTATTCAGCAAAAATTTATCACATGTGAAGGTAGATATGGCACATTTTATGTTTACCATATTAGACTGATAATGCATTTTCTGGAGGAAGAGTTAAACTTACCCTATTTCTTGCTTCAAAGTTTGAAAAAGATGGCTTCTTGTGTTCAAAGAAGGGTCCAATTCTTAGAGACAACTCTATACCATCATGGCTTAGTTAAGATTTTAATTGAACACCATTTAGCCAAAACAAATGATACTTGGGATAATTTCTTGATAAGAAATCATTTTGAAGAGCCAAAAGAGCCCTCACCTGAACAACAGCCTACAAGGAGAAGCAGAAAATGGAGAGCCTCAAAAATTGAAATTGACAAAACAATATAGGAAAGTAGTGAGGAAATAATCTCAGAGAAGTTGACTCAAATTAAGAGACAACTTAAGAAAGAGAGGGTAATCAGAAAATCTGCCACAGAAAAAGGAGAGGGATCATCCCAGCCAAGAAGAAGCCATAGAATCAGGGGGAAACTAAGGAAAAATCAGATCAAACAAATAGGGGTGATAGATATAGAAGATGAGGAAACATCTATTGAAGAAGATGTTGAAGAAGATTTTAATGAATAAACCCCTGAAATTGACCCTGCTCAGCAAGAAGTTTATGACTATGTTGAAACATTGGAAAGGAAAGCTTCAGAGAGTAGAGATAGAACCCCTAGTCCTCCACTGTCCGAAATAGATGTGTTAAGAAGGGATAGGTATGAGCTGGAAATACTTAATAGACACATCAAAAATGAGAATGATATTTTGAAGGAACAAGTCAAACTCAAAACCAATATGAACTCAACCTTATCTCTACGAATAGACAAAGTGGAAAAGGCTAATGAAAAGTTGAAAAAGAGGAACAAGAAGCTAATCAGGGCACTTATCAACTTAAGGTTCAAACTTGTCATCAGAAAACCCAGAAGACCTTTAGCTTCCAGGCAAAGAAGAAGGAGAGGATTAGATGTTCTTTCAGAAGTCTCTGAGTTTATGGAATAAATTGCATGAGGACATGCAAGAAGACAGCAGTGGGGGTATGTTGAGCCCCAAGATTGTGCTTTTTTTCATCTTACTTTACCTCATTTTCCCTTGTCCATTGTTATCCTAGACCCAATTGATCAATGAAATTAGTTAAAATTACTTTTAGAATGATGAACATGGCTAACTTGCTAAGTTTTGTGATTTTTGTCATTGTAATGCATTTTGACCGGAACTAGCTGCAGAATGCAGACATTCCGTAGCTAACCGGCAATTCTGCAGCTGTCTTCACGTTCAGGCATGTTCCAGGTGTCCTCTCAAGAAAAACCACACATGGGTATATTCCACGTCATGTCCACATCGTTCGTTGCTCACTATGAAGGAAAAACCGAATTCTGGATGTGGTTTTGGTACATGGGAACTCATTTAAGGAGGCAGACTTCTAACAGGACTGTCTTAGTCCAAATGTCATTTTTCTCTTTATGTTGCCATCTTCAGAGTCCTAATGTGATTTTGATAAGGAAAGACAAGGATCCCTGTATTGTTGCAAGTTCTGTTTTGTAAATTTGTTATAAAAACACTTGGGAAACCGAGAGATAAGCTAGATTTTGCTTAGATTTCATACTATATTTCTGAAAATGAAGAATACTCTGTTTCAAGTTATTTCTACTTTAATGAAGAGGACAACATTTCTTTGAACGGGTTGAGTTGATTTGGAGTTAGATTCCGTCTGGTGGTAGAGGGCCCCTGCCTCCTGCACGGCTTTACTTTCGTAATTTAGATAAGTATCTTAGTTGTTTTTACGTTTTTGAAGTTTGAGTTCGTAGTTAATTTCATTAGCCACTATAGTTATACTTGTTCTAAGAACTCTTCCAAAAGAAGAAACTCTTCCAAAAGAAGAAAATCTTCCAAAAGATCATGATAATGAATGGGAAATGGCTATAGTGTTGTAGGATTTAATTGTAATTTCTTTTGTTCACTATCACAGTTGAACTTATACTAAGCAAACTCTTCCAAAAAATCCTTATGATGTCTAAGGCATGACTGTGATACTGAACATTTCAGTTTTTTGTTTTCACTAAGTAGCATAGATGATCTTACTCTTAAAACGCCCTTCCAAAATACCATAATGATGGGTAGGAGATAGCTGTGATGTCTTAGTTTTTAAATTGCTTTCAGTCTTTATGTTTGCATTTGCACTGAATTGTACAGCCAGGATTGTTCTAAGAAACTCTTCCAAAATACTAATCATGATGGACAAAATAGGCTGTAGAATCCCATAGATTAATGCATGATAACTTAGTTAGGGTACTCCGGAGTCAAATTGCATTCAATTCATGCTCTGTTATTTTGTTTCAAGTTTGATAATGGCTTGTTAGTTCAGCACTGTTTTAGACTAGTGACATCTTAAGTTCAGTTTTAGCTTAACTCATTGCATTTTCACTCCACAATTATTTGTCATCCACTGCATATTAGATTACATTAGTTAAACTTAACAATACGGCCTTCATTATTTACAAAATCTCTTCTTGTTCCAAATTTATAATTGAGTCATAACCATATGAACAGAAGACAGTATCATTTCAAGGCCTGAGGTACTTTTGCAACTTCTTTACCACTTCATAAACAGAGCCTTTCCTCAAAAGACTACTTTAAAAAGAAATCTATAACTCTTGGGCAAGTTTTAGTAATATTAAACTAAGTTGCAGAATATAGTTAGGAAATAGTCTTAGAGTAGAGATCTTATGATGGTACCAATGTTTTCCTCCAAATATGTTTTCACAAATCTTTAATCATGGATGAAATGTTGTCTCATTATAAGCTGATTATTTAATTGTTTAGTTAGGAGAATTTGTATACTTAGCTGACCACTTCTCAAGCTCTCCCAAAATACCTTTGATGAAAGAATTGGACAAGTTAAGTTTATGTTTTGATTCATTTCCTTAAAGTCATTATCAAGCTTTGTATTTTGCTTAGTCATAGTTTAGGATTGATTTTGTTTCAGTATTTGCATTTTCATTTGTCATTTGTCATCAACCAATTAGGCTTCACTCTGTTTTTTAACCAGTAGCTTCTTTCCACTAGCTTTTTAGTCATTTTCCTTGAGAACATAAAAACCACCAAAAGACCAAAAACATCATAAAACACTAAACACAACGCATTAAGAGACAAACACCTAGGCACATACAGTGCACTTCACTTCAGCAGTTTACCAACCCTGGTTGACAATTAAATGAACTCAATTTAGGAGACTAGATTGAGCACAAACACAGATTCACAGGATCAAAGAGCTATAAGAAAATATTCTCAGTATTATCAGCATTCAGCGTGGAAAAGCAACAAGGACCTTTCAATTGCCAAATGAATCATCCCAGTCTACAATCTAGTACAGATGAAACACATATATAAAACATATAAAATACAAAAGGCAACCCTTTGCCATTGATGTCAAAGGGGGAGGAAGAACAGGCAAACAAGAAGAGCAAGCAACAAGAAAAAGAGAAATCAAAGAGAGGAAGTGGATTGTTGCCGTCAATGCCAAAGGGGGAGACTATTGGAAATGTTGTCATTGATGGCAAAGGAGAAAGAGCTGAAGCACAACAAAGGCAATGGAGGAAGTAAGAAGAATGTAACAGTCACAGAAGCACGGTGAAGAACCGTTATCGGAAGGTAGAGACAGAGGCAGAGTGACAGAAGCAGCAGAGGCAGAGACAGAGGTAGAGAGCCGTTATATTATTCCAGGAATCGCTTAACTCCAGCGAAAAGTATGCCCGAGGCTTTGTATTTAATGGGAGAATAATCGAAGCCGTGACAATTAAGAACCTGTGATGTGATGAATGGTGTTGTGCACGCAATAAGTGGAATTGATGTAAATAATGTCGATACTGTTGACAAGGGGGTGATAGAGCCACGAGTATAAGCCACATCAGAGGCATGGCTTTAACCCACGTATAGTGGAAGTGGTGTTCATCAGACGAGCACTATAGAACGAGAAGATAAGACGCACGAAGAATTATATCAAATTTGAATAAACGTTGAATCCAACGGGCGGAACCGGAGCGTAAGGGAGAAGAGCGGAACCGTGAGGGAGAATGGAACCATGACCGATGAATAGTGAATGTGGATTGCTGAAAACCGCCCTACCATTTCGCACCACTTTTCCGGAGCAGGCGGTATTTGTGGAATCAGAGCAATTCCATAGGGAAGCCGCTGCGTGTCCCGGTGGTATTGTAAAGCGATGGGTTAACGTGCGCCTTCGCACATTAAGGATCGATGGAAGACGCCCAGCAAAATATATAGGGTTCGTTGATCTGGAGAAAGGCTATCCAACGGTGGGCGCTCACAGGACTTGCACGAGGATTAACAAAGGTGCGTGGATGATAAGTCAAGTACGGTGTATGCATTCGCGATGGTATTGTGGGCCCGGGACGGAGATCTATGTTATGAATTTGGTTTATTAACATTAATATAAGGTCCGGCGGAAATATATGTAAAGAATTGGTTATTAATGTCAGTCAACATATTGTAATGGTTTGGATATAGTTCAAGGCATTTTTTATATAAGTTTCATGTTACGGAGCCCGAATTTAAAAGAATCAAAGGTCCAAAGCATATTTATGAAGTGATATGGAGCACATAATACAAAGTTTTATAAGGCGGACCCACAATATCACAACTATTGCAATATCGCAGTTGGTTGAAACTGCACAACAACTATTGCAAATAGAAATTTTCGATTGCGATCAATCGCATTTGAAAACGTGTCAGGTGGGCCCGAAAGGAGTTTTATATGTTTTAAAATAGGCTTTATTGTATGCGTCGAGAGTATGTTAAGGTGTATAAAAAGGGCAGAGTATATGATTAAATCATCTTATAATTAAGCCAAGAGACAAGGTTGGGTTATATATATATATTAAAATGCATTGTCACATATATATATAACGCTGTTGCGATAAGCCGTGTGGTCTGTAGATTCACGGGCCTCAGCTTAAGGGGAGGGTGATTATCAATATAATACAATTGTAATATATGTATGTTCCGGCCTGCGGAACTCGCCACATCAACAAGACACTTATGGCATGAAAAGGGTTGGAATTGCCCTGATTTAAAAGACAGCAATTACATTTTATATATTTAAAGGCTCAGTTACATGTATGTAGCAATTACACCCCCACAGAGGACAAAAAAGAAAACAGAGCTGAAAGGAGATAAAACACAGTCACAGAAAAGACAATGACAGCCAAAGAAAAGACAAATGCGTAGAGATTCAAAAGACTAAATGAGTTGAGCTGGAGTTCACATTGTAATTCGAATGTAAATGTTTTAATTGTTTTATTGTTTGTGATGCACTGGCAAGTCTCCGGAGGAAAAACAAAATTCCCACTGTAATGCTAAAGTGATACCTACAGTTATATTTTCTGAATAAGCAGATAAAAGGAATGAGAAGGCAGAAGGCAAAGAGACATGACTGTCCATTTCAAATTCCAAGTAGAATACAAACAGTCATGTGAGGAAATCTATAAATAATATCATCTTGATATGCAAAGTAAGCAGAGGGAGAGCAAATATAGAGAATGTAGAATATAGAAGAATAAATCAGAGAAGATTAAGAGAAGAAAGAGAAGCTACAGAACAGAGCTGATATCTGAGGTAAATCAGCAAACATTCAGTTTGTTAAATTGAGGAAGTTGAAGCTTCCCTATCAAGTAGCAGCTTGATAGCTGTCAGTTGTAGCTGACTGAGGTTGAAGCCTCCTGTAGGTTGGTGCCTGCAGAAAGTTGAAGGGAGTTGGTGCTTCCTTGCAAGTTGTAGCTTGCAGAATTGAGGTAGGAGCCTCCTGTAGGTTGGTGCCTGCAGAAAAACAGTGGTGAGAGGGAGTTGGAGCTTGCCTTTGCATCACAACAATAATAAGATGTGGTTTTCTCCCTTTATGGGTTTCCACTTATATCTGGTGTCTCTGTGCATGATGTTTATGTATTGATCTGATTTATATCATCTGCTTAATACCTGTTGCTCTCATATTAAGTCTGTTGTTCTATTATATTAATACTTGCTGCTCATATTCTAAGATTACTTACATATTAAGCTGTACATGAAATGAAGATGTATGTTAGTTTGAATAAAAGGTTTAAAAACTCTATGAATGTGTTAAACTGATTCACCCCCCTCTTAGTTTAACTAAGAGTTCAACACTTCTAGAATGGTTCTCTTGTAGTACCACTCAAATAATGGTTCGACATATACATAAAATGGTATATATAAATTTATATGCTAATTTTTCCACATCTCACACACACCCCAACACAACGTTCCCTAGAGAGGAGGATGGTAAGGTCAAGCAAGCAAGCATATTGAGCCTTCAACCAATCAACCATTGTGCTAGTAGACAACACTAGGATTTTGGGTGCTTTGTTGTTTTTCTACGGTCCTAGAATCTAGGTAAGGGTCATATTAACAAATTGTAATGCAACTATCTAGGGCTCTCATACCAATGATCATCGCTCTCATAAAATCACTAAAACAAGGAATACAAAATAGGGTTTTATGTCAACAACTTTAACCAACAAACTACCGTGAAAAAGATACATTGACCTAATACTTGATTTACTGCACTTCACAGTTCCATTGTTTGTATCCTGAACACATCACCCTGTTCCTTTGGCTCCCGATTTGCAACAACACCAATCTACATCTATCAATGATCTTGCTCCTTTATGTCACTGAAGACAACTCCAAAATTCCCAATAACTGATCATTATTCCATCAACAACCAAGACATAGGGTATTTTGTTGAGTTGTACACAACTATGTTTGTGAACAACTCTAGACTCCCTACTGCTTCACCTCAGCTCCTTTGGGACTTCTTGCCCACTAGCTGCTCCTTAGTCCTTCAAGAACACAACTCTTGAGGACATCTTCCCTCTATTTTCTACCTATGTTTCTTCAATGAGGAAAACTTAGGGAATGGATGGTTGCCACCTATCACTCCCAAAATTTCTTCACCAACAAACTTGGGCTAGTCAAATTTCTCCCCTGACCTCCCTATTTTTTCCTTCAAATATCAGTCCTAGAAATCCCTTCTTATGCGCTTTTAAAAATCCTCAAATTCCTTCTCAAGTGACTGTACTTAGGGCTTGGAGCAAGCCACTACAACCCTCCCAAAACTATTCTTTTGGCTAATCGAAATATTTTCCTAAACTAGGACATAAATCCTGTACTTTTCCTCCTTGAATACATCCAATTCTACTCTAAAAAACCCTTGGATTTGTGCAAGAATTTTTCTAAAGAAGTCATCCATAACTAGGGCAACCAGAAGTAGATCCAACCCCCCTACCAGCCACTCCAAGAACCTTTTATTTCTGCTCTCCTTCTATAGATGAATGCAACTTATACTTTGATTCTAAGTAGGCTACTTGGCCCTCCAAGAATCATAATTTTTTCATCTTGCAATAGTTTAGAAATCATGGCCTATTAGAGAGATATTTCTTCTGTTTTCATGCATATATTTTTTTCCTAAAAATTTGCAGCCTAGTCTCCTACTTGTTGCCTTTACCTGCATAACCACAACCCAAAATAGTCCCAAAAGCAACCCTTACCGGACTTGATCATTTCTCTTTGTTGAGTTCGGATTCGACCTCCTATTTCAGTCTTCACATGATAAATAAGTGACTTGTTGGGTGAGGAATTAGGCTCCTCCTGAGTCCTATTTATATCATTCCTTAGGGTGACGTCTAACATTCTTAAATGGTCTCCTGAAGTCAAGGCCAACTTGAAACTTAAGACAAATTCACCGACATAATCACATAAAAAATATTTTCTTTCAATCCCCAGCGCCTCTCTTGGTGCTACAAGTGGCCTATTTTTCCTTGAATGGTTCCCTACGATATCCAAGTGCCAAGTGTCCAAATCCATACACAGTTTCACAACCACAATCTTGGGTGAAAATCCCACACCCTTGGGTTCTTAGCCCACAAGTGACTTTGTGGTGCCAATTCCTCATAAATCCAATAGCCTAGGGTTTGGAGTACCTCCCAAGCTACCCATCTCAACACTCCTATTAGCAAGGGAGGCACTTCCAACACTAGGAAGTCTCCATCATCATCACCGACGACACTAGACCATCTACCGTCTGCCACTGCAACATACTCTGTAGAATGAACCACATTATCTCAGTAGTTCCTCAACCTCATCTCATTTGAACCTAAGGCTTTCAACACTTCCATAAGATTTCTCCCTTTGAAGATAGACTCACTTTGAGTCTACCAGTTCTCCACTGGCTCAAACTGTTACAAATATCCTATCCTATAAGGTCAGTCTGAATTGCGGTCGAACACGACCATTATCATTACAACATAGTCCTGCAAGCATTCAACCTTCTAGGTCAAACACAACACATGCTCATCCCTCCAATATGAGATATGTAACATCATTTCCCGAAGAAGAAACTAGCTTGCCAACATGTTGTTCATCACATGAAAGAATGTCGATAATACCAATATTGTCAATGCTAAAGAAATCCTAGAGTTATCCCAATGATCTATTTCATGTCATAGGAATTCCCTGATCAGTAATTTGTCCTACAACAAACTGTTGTTCACCAAGTTCACCACCAATCCACTAGAACTCCTAGCCAATCTCCTTGCCAAGACAGTCAAGACCACATCTCCATGTCCTCTACTGAAACATCTGCTCCATGATCTAGACAATATCAACTCCCTCTAAGCTACTTCACTGTGCACACTTTGATTCAATGGCCCTTTAAAGTAGCTCTGATAGCATGTTTTTTTCCATGGTACTGGAATCTAGGTTAGGGTCTTAGAATCATTTTCACAACCAATCCAAATACCACAATAAACTAATATTCTCAATGGACAATAAACATCAATAAATCAACTAGTGCACACATATATACAACCTTTTACAATTTTTTTAATAACACAACTTCGTTATATTAACAAACTATAATAAAAAATTTAGGGCTCCTGTACCAGGGATCATGGACGTCATAAAATCATTGATACAAGGAATACAAATTAGGGTTTGGTGTTAACAACTTTGACCACCAATCTACCTTGAACAAAGAAACTAATATTTCCCTATCAATGATGTTGCTTCTTTAGGTGACTCAAAAATTCTCTAATCTGCCCTCCAGTTGATCATTAGTCCATCAACTACCAATACATAGGGTATTTTGTTGAGTTGTTCACAACTCATTTTTTGAACAATTCTAGACTTCTCACTGCAACTCCTAAGCTCCTTTGGGCTTTGTGCCCACTAGCTACTCCTTAGTCCTTCAAGAATGCAACTCTCAGGGACTTATTTCCTCCATTTCCTACTTGTATTCCTTCAATGAGGCAAACTTATGGCATGGAGAGCTTCCACATAACATTGAAAAAAGTCCTTCAACAAAAAAATTCGGCTAGGCAAACTTATGGCATGGAGGGCTTCCACATATTAGTGACAAAATTCCTTCAACAACAAACTTCGGCTAATCAAACTTCTCCCTAGACCTTTTCCTGAGCATCTCTTACTTTCCCCTTCTAGAAATCCTCAAATTCCTTCTCAAGTAACTTTTTTTTTATAATGGTGAATCGGTAACTCTTTATACTAATCTAAGGGACATCCCAGGATCAATCCTCGTGGCTACCTTATAACATCACTAGCATATTTCAGCAACCTGCAAGCTGGATACACTAATTATTTATGATTTAGCAAGATCCGAGACCCCAACGACTATGCGGGAGCCTACTCCTTGAGCCGAGATCATAGAAATACAATACTCAATGGGATTTGAACCTTGGTCTCATTGGTTTCACCCAGCAAGACTTGTTGTTAAACCACATATCATTGTATCCTTCTCAAGTGACTTTACTTAGGGCATGGAGAAAACCACTAAAGCCTGCCCAAAATTTTTCTTTTGGCTGCTCCAAATATTGTCCTAAACTAGGACACCAATCCTACACTTTCCCTCCTTATAGACATCCACTTATGCTCCACAAAACCATCGGATTTGAGCGAGACATTTTATGAAAAACTTAGCCCTAACTAGGGAAATTTGAAGCAGATCCAACCTATCTGCAAACAACTCCAAAAACCTTGTATTTATTTTCTCCTACTGTTGATGAATGCGGCCTATCCTTGGCTGCCAAGTAAGCTACTTGACCCTCCAATAATCATAAATTCGTCCACCTGCAAAAATTTAGAAATATTGACCTGTTAGAGAGAGCTTGATTCTGTTTTCATGCTCATATTTCCTCCCGAAAAGTCTCTTCCTGGTCTCTTTCTACTTTCTACCTGTACCTGCATAACCACATCCCAAAACAATCCCAAAACCAACCCTAACTAGACATTATGCTTTCTCCTTCTTGGTTTCGGACTCGTCCTCCTATTTTAGTCTTCACATGATGAATAAATGTCTTCATTGGGTGAGGAATGAGGCACCTCCTCACTCCTATTTATCTGATTCCTTAGTGTGATGTCTAAGCTTCTCAAATTATATCCTCAATTTAAGGCCTCTCTTGGTGCTACAAGCGTCCTCTTGTTCCTTTAAGGGTTCCTACAATATCAAAGTACCATGTGCCCAAATCCATAGATGGTTTCACACCCACAGTTCCTTTAAGGTTTCCCTACAATGTCAAAGTACCAAGTGTCCAAAGCGAAAGACGGTTTCACACCCACAAGCTTGGGTGCAAGGCCCACACGCTTGGGTTCTTAGTGTTAGTATGAATCCTTTGTCGAAGTGTACGAAAAAAGACCACTTTAGCTACGCATAACTAATAGCCCTAACATCAAATGTGGCTGCCAATATCTTCAGATCTGCAGTTAGTTGATCAAGACAAGAGCTGCAAAAAACCAGATCTATGCATAGAAAGACATTAAGCAGTAAAAAAAAGGGTTTGCTCCATATATCCAATAGACAAGACAAGAACAATTTTTGAAAGAATTTTTGTATTAAGGGCACCTGGGAGGAAAACAAGAAGGCGTATCCAATTCTCCTCAATGGGATGGGTTCTTGGAAGTCCTCGGCACTTCAGATCTAGAATCTCTCTCTCTTGTTGGTGTAGAAAACCCAGACAAAGATAGAACTCAAAGGGAGCTCACACAGCAAAATGTAGAATGTGACCAAGTGTATAGATCCAGAGTGATCTAATAGGCAACAAAAGGTGAAGAATGGTAGGAAAAACCCTCCTATTTATAACAAAATATTGGGTCATTCTAGATCTTGGTGCATGATTAAAATAATGTTAAACAAATCTATATCCACCTTTTATGGAATATTTTATTATATTTGTTGGAGGGAAAAAGTATTTGACTTGGGTCAAATCCCTTTATTTGTCAAAAATAAATAAATAAATGATTTTTTTTTTTAAGGAAGTGGTTGAAAGATAATCAAATAAATAATGATTTATTTAATTATTTGTGGGTGATTTGGTCATATTTAACAAGGAATATTATCTAAATAAGATTTAAATAATTATTCCTAGAAAATAATAAGATAAATAAAGGTTTATCGAATTAATTTCTTTGTTTTTGGGTTAAACATGACTGGGAATAATAATTAAATTATGGTTTAATTAATTATTCCATGAGGAAAATCAAACAAATATAGGTTTGTTTAATATTTCCTTTTGGGGTTTCATGTTTAGACCATAAACAACCTAATAAATGTGGTTTATTAAGTTATTTAACATAGTGAAAGCAATTTTACTTAGGGTAAAATTGGTCTTACATGGTGTACTTGGGTCCATCTAATGATAATAGGTTAGATGACCAAAAAATGGTGTAACACTTAGACAACAAGTGACTTTGTGGTGCCAATTCCTCCACAACCCTGTAGCTTGGGGTTTGGAGTACCTCCCAAGTCACTAATCTCAACTTGTTCAGTATGTTTAAATATGCTTGGATCCCTCTTACGGAAAGGATTATGTATCTTACGATAACATTGATTGCATTATTCCTACTAGAATTACGTCTAGTCTAGAAAAATTATATACTTTGAGATATAGCATGGAATATATATGGTCTGGAATTAAGCTGGCTCAGAAGTTCTTGCCTTCAACCCTCTATTTTAATTTTTATTAGAATTATAATACATTATTTTCTATCTATTGCAGATGGTTGATTCTAGTGAGCAGAATTAGTAATATACAAAATGTATTATCCCCCTTTATATTAAAAAGCTCAAAGTTAGGTATGTTTCACATTATGATTAATTGTAGCATTCAACTATCTAGTTTAACTTGTATAATGATTCTAATATCTTATTATGTATTATTTGTATATGGCTTATCTAGTTTAACTTGTATAATGATTCTAATATCTTATTATATATTTTTTATAGATGGCTTGTCCTGGTGAGCATGAGAAGTGGAATACAAAATCGAATGTCTATCTTTATAAGGAAAACTCTACATGAGGTATGTTTGTGGTTATGAATAATTATTTGTTTTGAATTATGCTTGCCATTACTATTATGAATAATTATTTGTTTTGAATTATACTTGCCATTACTATCCGTGTTTTATTTTTAACCTTATTCACACCACTTTTTTTCCTTTCAGCGAAGGAGAAGACATTACAACAGAGATAATATGAAATGGGGAAGTTTGCAATTTTTTGTTTGTTTTTGTCTACATGATTTGTTTTTGTTGAAATTTAGGCCTTCAAACTCTCTAGTTTGACATTTATTATAAATATAATATTTTATTGTGTATCTATTGTAGATGGCATGTTCCAATGAGCACGAATATGTGAAATACAAAATGGACTCTTCCATTTTATATAAAAATCTCAAAGAAAGGTATGTTTCTTATTACAATTACTTATTGAGTACTCTTTAGTTTAACATATATAATGATTCTAATATCTTATTGTGTATCTTTTGTAGATGGTATTTTTTAATGAGCACGAGGAAGCTGAATACAAAATAGCGTCCATGGTTATAAAACAATCTCTAGGGGAGACGTGTTTCCTATTATGAATAATTAATGGTTTTGGAATATGTTTAACATGAATAATTGTGTTTATTATAGTCTTATTTAACCAACTTTTTTTTTCCTTTCAATTGAAGACAACACATTGCAGGAGAGATGATGGGTGGAGGGGATATTTGCATTTTTTTTCTTTGTTCTTGTCTGTATATTTTGTTTTGTTGATTTTGAGCATGGCCATGTTGTGTTGTACTAATTTTCGTTTGTTTTGATTTTTTTTATTTTTTTTTGTAGTTTGGTCTTGGTTTTGTTTGTTGGGAGTGTGGTCCTCTTGCTTTGTTTGTTTTTTTATTTCTTGTGGTTTGGTCTTGGTTTTGTTTATTGGGCACAGAAATGGAAATGAAGGAAGCAAACCGAGAAAATTGAGGTTATTACCCATAAATGAAGGTGAGTCAACATATCTACATGCAATGCACTTCACTTTAAAGTATATTTTTCTGATTTGTGGCTCCATGTGTTTGCTATTCAAATTATTGTATATTTGATCTATGCTCTATTAGTTAGCTATATTGATATTTTTTATTCGGTGAACAACTACAATTGTATGGTATACAAAGGTCAAGTGGTGAAGATGCACTAAAAATTCTACAACCATGGCACAGAGGATGGGTGAGGCATGATTTTCTCCTACATAATACTATTGTCTTTTAACATATTGAAATATTTTTTAGTTGCACATTTTCATGGTTTCGAGGAAGTGTGATTTTGCTCATGGGTGTGAGATTCAAGATTTTTCATAGAACTTTGACATGAATGAAATTGAAATGTTACATTGGGGTTCACATGTTTAGGGATTATTGTTCATGATTGTCATTTTTATAAGGGTAGGAATGTGTATGGTTAATTCATCGGTCTATATATTTATCCTTTAAGCTTCCATGGTTCGTGATCTCATATATAATATCACTTTCTGTAGCGACTGAATACAATTGTAGTGTATGGGAGGGTCAAGTGGAAACGATATCTTAGGAAATGTAGATGTGGTGCAGAGGACGGGTGAGTCATTTTTTTCTCCAACAAAATATTATTATTATTATTTGTTTGCTCGATGTTTTCTCCTTCTACCATGGTTCTTGGGTAGTACCACTTAAATAGTGGTTTGACATATACATAAAATGATATTTTTAAATTTATATGCTAATTTTTTCCACATCACACACACCCCCACACAACGTTCCCTAGAGAGGAGGATGGTAAGGTCGAGCAAGCAAGCATACTGAGCCTTCGACCAATCAACCATTGTGCTAGTAGACAACACTAGGATTTTGGGTTTTTTTTTTTTTTTCTACGGTCCTAGAATCTAGGTAAGGGTGATATTAAAAAATTGTACAATTTTCTAGGGATCTTGTACCAGTGATCATCTCTCTCATACAATCTGTTAGCCATCAATAAAATTTTTTCATAACTGATGATGGCTAAAACAGGTCTTTTAGTCTTCAAGAAACAAGTTTTAAGAAAAATTGTGAGTTCTTGAAGCCTTGTTGTGTACCTTGGCCAAAATATCCATTCCATTGATAATCTTCATTCAAAATTCCTCATAGGAGCCCTGTTGATTCAAAAAAGAAAACTGCCTTCAAAGCCATAATTCCCACCATTTCTCCATTTCAAAATATTCCCTTCATGTCACCCATTTTCCCATTTTTACCCTTTATTTTCCTCAAAATTCCCCTTTAAACCTTGTAAAATCCTTTTATTAAGGTTTTAATACTTTTTCCCCCCTATAGAAAACTCCAAAATCCTTCAAAAACCTTCATTTTTCAGTCCAAAACCTTCATTTTTAAATATAAGGCCTTAAGCACCCTTCGCTTAAGCCTGAGCCCCATTTCCACCATAAGACCGCACCTTGTGACCAAGCACTAGGCCCATCGGCCCATCAGCTCATCGGAATTTCGGATTTTCACCGATCCCCGCTACCTTTTTCCCTTTAAAAAAGTGTTCGTCGCCAATGCGAAGTCCCGATTCCATTTGGACTGTTCATTCTCCCGTAGATTGGACGGTCTGTGCATCGTTCCATCGCATCACACTTCGGTGTTTCCTCATTCCCACTCCTTTTTTCCACTGATGGAATTCCCCGCTAATAAAATCCCAACCGTCGATCTCCCTCAAATCAGACGGTCCACGCTGCTTCACACTTCATCGCATCGGCGCATCGCTCTTTGGGGATTCGAGTTTTATTTTCCCCTGACCCTTTTCTCCCTCAATATGCAAAGCCTCGATCACATCTCCACCATTGATCTCGATCTCGATCCAACGTTCCTCCGCCCATCGCACCTGCTTCTCTCATCAGCCATCGGCACATCGCAATTCCAATATCCTCCTTCTCGAACCCTCTTCTCCATCGATTGCTGATCCACTGAGTTCATCTCAGCCGTCCATTTCCCCAATCCGATGGCTCCCATTGATCCCCTCCTTTCAACTCCGCCCAATAGTTTTCTGCTACGCCGCAAAACTGTTGATGTCATCCGCTGGGTCCCACTTCTCTTCCTTCGCTGTTGATCTAACTCTCCCTAGATCGGATGGCTTGTGGTCCTTCGCATCTCCATCCTCCCTCCCGTCTATCCCCTACCAAGTCATTTCCTCGATTTAATCCTGACCGTCCATTTCCCCGATCCAACAATCCCTGTTCATCTTCACGCCCGTTTCTCCATAACTGTTTAAACCCCATTTTCAATGCAAAATTGGCAGTTTTGAGGTAAACAAGTGTCAATGCATGAACCGTATCATGTTCATTTCGGCCAAAACCATTTCGCGCTTGACCCCCCTGCGAATACCACCTCGGTATTGCGCAAAACCGCTCATCGCCATTTTCGCGCTAGATTCAAATGTTTCCCTGGTTTTTCATGGTTTCACCATGGAACCCTCCCTTGATGCATTTTCCTCCTTCCGCACTACTCTTTCGCCCTCCGTCGAGCCCTCTGAAGCAGTTATAGCCCCAAAACATAGGATTTATTAATATTTTATGTTGAGTTGCAGGTTTAATGGCAGTTTCGTAGCATAAAAGCCATCCCACAGTCACTAAAGGTGAAAAAGGCTGAGGGTAACGATCCTCTATGGCCAAAAATTATAGAAAGAGACACTTGCCATCAACAGTGAAGATCCGTGTAAAGAGATTTAAATTTAAAGGTTAAAGTCAAAAGCCCGAAGATTAAAAGACTTAAACCATGCAGATTAAGGATAAAGCGCAGTAAAAGACAAAGAAAATCAAAAACTAATATCAGTGTTTAAAGTGAAAAATCAGGATAGATCAACAAAATACCACTTAAAAATGCCAGATCATTGAAGCAATTAATCCCCCAGAGACCAAAAAGTGCCACCTATAGGATTATTTACTCAAAAGCATACAAAGTTAATGCACAGTCAGAGATATTTGTCAAAGACAGCTTGGAAGTTATTTCTAGCCTACCCAAAGGCTTCAAAGTAAAAGAACGCAGCCTGAATTAATGAAATTTATTGTAAAAATCATTTAGTAGAGTTAAGATATTAGAAATATTCTCCATAAGGCTTCCCAAAGGCTGAGAAGCATTTAATCAGTGTTAATTGAAAAAATAACCCTTTCTTTCACTCCACCTCCTCATTCTTCTATAAATACTTCACAAGGAGACATTGTTGTTGTTGGTTGAATACTTATTGAATGTAAAAAGTTGTGGAGGCTTCTGAAGCTCTGTTAGTAATTGAAGAAAGATAGGCTGAGAAGAGAAGTTTGAAGCTGTAAAGACTTACTGGACTTGAATATTGTAACTGGTTTGAAAATCAAATATACAAGTTGATTTATGGGATCCTGGTCTATGTCAATGGTGATGTTTTTCTTACTGTAATTTTTGTTTTTCTTATGTTTTGATACTATCCACTTTCTCTGATAAAGAACATAAAATATAGATTAGGATTTACAGCAAAGTATCGTATTTCTCACTGATAAGATTTATCTCTATGTTTTCTTCTAATTTTTGCTTTGGGAATGGTTTCAATAGAGTATAACCAGTCAAGGAATGTTGGTGAACCCATGTCTTGCTGAGTAAAACCTGAGATGTTGTTCTTGAATGATATTTTCACTACATGCTAAGTAGAGTCCTAATCAAGGAAGTTTATGGTTAGCCCTTTCTCTTGATTAGTCTTCAACAAATATTTTGGAAGTTTCCCTGAGAGTATGCAAAAATAAGGATAGATTCAAAGTTGTTACTTGATCTTAGGCTATTCTTTTTTTTATCTTGAATGTTTTCTACTTTTTGAAGGTAATCTATTAGATTGATGGATTGTTGTTTGAAAAGTGTGCTTTAGTAATATTTTTCCTAAATAGGTTTATGGTTTGCCATGTCCTTTGGCCTTCTTCAAATAGTTACTATGAAAGGCTTTTCTTGTTTAGTGAAGTTAATAGATTCTTAAATGGTTATTAGCTTTGCTTCTTTCACAACACTTTTAATGTTCCATATCACAAATCAACCTAAAGAGATCCTTTGATATAGATGACTTTCCCTATGTAACACTCTTGAAACTTGTGCAATTAAATCCTTTTGTGACTTCATAGCCCAATGGATTGATACTATCTCTTACCTATCCTATCAGCTGAACCATTCTTCCAACTCACTCACACCTTTACCCTTCAAAAGACTTCCTTTATTTTGAGGATATCCTACCCAAAAAAAACCAAAACAAACCCCTTGTACTTCATAACTAGCATAATATCATATCATAAGCCTTAAAGCATATCATTCTAAAACAGATATAGAGAGATCCCTCTCTGAATCCAGGAGGGCTAGATCGTAGGATTCCAAAGTGGTTCTGATGTAGGCCCTGCAACGTTTGTTCTTGCAAATATTTCAAACTACGAGGATCCTAACACAATCACTGAAACAAGGAATACAAAATAGGGTTTTATGTCCTACTAATTGATTTAATACACTTCACAGCTCCATTGTTCGTATCCTAAACACGTCACCCTGGTCCATTGGCTCCTGATTTGCAACAACACCAATCTACCTCTATCAATGATCGTGCTCCTTTATGTCACAAAAGACAGCTCCAATATTCCCTATAACTAATCATTATTTCATCAACAACCAAGACATAGGGTCTTTTGTTGAGTTGTACACAACTCTGCTTGTGAACTACTCTAGACTGCCTACTGCTTCTCCTTGGCTCCCTTAGGACTTCTTGCCCACTAGCTACTCCTTAGTCCTTCAAGAGCACAACTCTTGAGGACATCTTCCCTCTATTGTCTACCCATGCCGCTTCAATGAGGCAAACTTAGGGAATGGATGGCTGCCACCTATCACTGTCAAAAGTTCTTCACCAACATACTTGGGCTAGTCAAATTTCTCCCCTGACCTCCCTCCCCCCTTTTTTCCCTCAAAGATTGATCAATCCTAATAATACCTTCTTATGCACTTTTAACATTCCTCAAATTGCTTCTCAAGTGACTGTACTTAGGGCTTGGATCAAGCCACTACAACCCTCCCAAAACTGTTCTTTTTGTTAATTCAAATATTTTCCTAAACTAGGGCATCAATCCTGCACTTTTCCTCCTTGAATACATCCCAATTATACTCTCCAAAATCATTAGATTTGTGTGAGACTTTTTCTGAAGAAGTCATCCATAACTAGGGAAACATGAAGTAGATCTAACCCCCCTACAAGCCACTCCAAGAACCTTTGAATTTTTCTCTCCTTCTTTAGATGAATGCAACCTATACTTGGATGTTAAGTAGGCTACTTGGCCCTCCAACAACCATAATTTTGTCATCTTGAAATACTTTAGAAATCATGGCTTGTTAGAGAGAGATTGATTCTGTTTTCATGCACATATTTTTCCTAAAAAGTTGTGTCCTAGTCTCCTTCTATTTGTTGCCTTTACCTGCATAACCAAAACCCAAAATAGTCCCAAAACCAACCCTTAACAGACTTGACCCTTTCTCCTTCATGGTTTTGGACTCGACCTCCAATTTTAGTCTTCACAAGATAAATAAGTGACTTGATTGTGTGAGGGAATAGGCTTCTCCTCAGTCCTATTTATATCATTCCTTAGGGTGACGTCTAACATTCCTTAATGGTCTCCTCAAGTCAAGGTCGACTTGAAACTTAAGACAAATTCACTCGCATAATCACATAAAATATATTTTCTTTCATTCCTTAGGGCCTCTCTTGGTGCTACAAGTGGACCCTTCTTCCTTTAAGGGTTCCCTTTGTAGAATGAACCACACTATCTCAGTAGTGCCTCTACCTCATCTCATCTAAACCTAAATTTCTCTACACTTCCATAAATATTTTCCCTTTGAAGGTGACTCACTTTGAGTCTACACGTTCTCCATTGACTCAAACTGTTACAAATATGCTATCCTACAAGGTTAGTCTGAGTTGTGGTCGAACACAGAAATCATCACTGCAACATAGTCCTGCAAGTTCTCAACCCCCTAGGTCAAACACAACGTGTGCACATCCCTCCAATATGGGATATGTAATATCATTTCCTGAAGAAGAAACTAGCTTGCCAACATGTTGTTCATCACATGAAAGAATCTCGATAATACCAATCTTGCAAACGCTAAAGCAATCCTAGAGTTGTCCCAACGATCTATGTCAAGTCATAGGAATTCCCTTATCAGTAATTTTTCCCACAACAAACTGTTTTACACTAGGTTCACCACCAATCCACCAGAACTCCTACCCAATCTCGTTACCAAGACAGTCAAGACCACATCTCCATGTCTTCTACTAAAACATCTGCTCAATGATTTAGACAATCTCAACTCCCTCTGAGCTACTTCACTATGCACACTTTGATTCACTGGCCCTTCAAAGTACCTATGATAGCATGTTGTTTTCCACTATACTGGAATATAGGCTAGAGTCTTAGAATCATTTTCACTACCAATCCAAATACCATAGCAAACTACTTTGCTCAATGGAATATGAACATCAGTAAATCAACTAGTGCACAAATATATACAACTTTTTACAATTTTTTTAATAACCCAACTTTTTTATATTAACAAACTATAATAAAATAGTTATATTAACAAACTATAATACAATAGTTATATTAAAAAAATATAATACAACATTTTAGGGCTCCTGTACCAAGGATCATGGCCATCATACAATCACTGATACAAGGAATACAAATTAGGGTTTGGTGTCAACAACTTTGACCACGAATCTACCTTGAACAAAGACATCAATATTCCTCTATCAATAATATTTCTTCTTTAGGTGACTGAAAAAGGCTTCAATCTTCCCTCTAGCTGATCATTAGTCCATCAAATACCAATACATAGGGTATTTTGTTGAGTTGTTCACAACTCAGTTTGTGAACAATTCTAGACTTCTCATTGTTGTTCCTAAGCTCCTTTGGGCTTCGTGCCCACTAGCTGCTCCTTAGTCCTTCAAGAACGAAACTCCCAGGGAATTATTTCCTCCATTTCCTACTTGTTTTTCTTCAATCAGGGAAAATTATGGCATGTAGGGCTTCCACATATCATTGAAAAAAGTTCTTCAACAACAAAATTCGACTAGTCAAATTGCTCCCTAGACCTACTCCTTTTCCTAAGCATCTCTTATTTTCCCCTTATAGCAATCCTCAAATTCCTTCTCAAGTGACTTTACTTAGGGCATGGAGAAAGCTACTAAATCCCACCCAAAACTTTTCTTTTGGCTACTCCAAATACTTTCCTAAACTAGGACACCAATCCTGCACTTTCCCTCCTTGTAGACGTCCACTTATGCTCCACCAAACCATTGGATTTGAGTGAGACATTTTTCGAAAAACTCATCCCTAACTAGGGAAATTTGAAGTAGATCCAACCTATCTACAAACAAATCCAACAACCTTTGATTTATTTTCTCCTCTTGTCAATGAATGCGGCCTATCCTTGGTTACCAAGTAGGCTACTCGGCCTATCTTTGGCTCATTTTGATGATTTAATGAGAAAACTACAGTATCTTGTCTTTCAAATCCAACAAACTTTGATTTGTTTTCTCCTACTGTCAATGAATGAGACCTATCCTTGGCTGCCAAGTAGGCTACTCGGCCTATCCTTTGCTCATTTTGATGACTTAATGAGAAAACTACAATATCTTGTCTTTATTATTTTTGATCATTGATGAATATGTCTATTACTTTGTAATATGTATGGTTGTATGATGTATCAATGTATCATGTACCTATGTAAAACTTACATCTAGATGAAGATCTATGTTTGAATCAATGAATTTGTATAATCTATGTTTGAATCAATGAATTCGAATCCACGTGTCCATCGTGTTTGGTGTCTCCGTGTTAGGTGACTTAGGTTGGAACAAATGTTGGTGACATTGTAATTTGGGAAGTGGAATTTCGAGAAAAATTAGCTTGCATGACCTTTAAGGTTTGGGAAATTTTGGCCTGTTCTATTCACATGCACATGCAAGATGATTTTTTCATAAATTAGTTCTATAATTTAAATTGAAAAAATGTACATGTATGAATTGATCTTGAAAATATTTTAGAGTTCTTTATTGGAGTTGATCATTAGCATGGACCTTAGATAAACTCTTATACATGCTTTTTTGATTAATTCTTATACATGTTTTGTTATGTTTTTTAGGCTTCCCTTGTGAAAAATCCAGTTGTATCAGGAGTTCTTTATTGGAGTTGATCATTAGAAATGACCTTAGGTAAATTCTTATACATGTTTTTTTATCTTTATTGGAGTTGATCATTAGCTTTGACCTTAGGTAGACTCTTATACATGTTTTGTTATGTTTTTTTAGGTTTCTCTTGTGAAAAATCTAGCTGTATCAATGAATTGTCGTATTTGGAGCTCAGATGGGGGAAGTTCTTGGTAACTTAACCTATACTTTGTATCCATCAATAACAGTGATTTTTAATAGTTCCATCTACAAATGCCTCTGATCTCCTTTTGGTTGGTTGCACACCAATAATGGTGTGCTACACCCTTTATTCAGATACTAACATACCTACATTTGTGTTATAGGAGTTGTGTTTTCCAATCATATAGTTCACATATATTCTTATATTGTGTCTGGCGATTTGAGACAACATCTAGAGGTTTGCTTACATGCTTAAAGGCCAACCTGTACATTCTTTGTAGGTGTGTAAATTTAATTTTGTATTGAAAGTATAATTTATTAACATTGATATAATTTAAACATGTTAACACAAATGCTAGTGGTGTGAATGATATTTCTTTTTCACTCCCCAGCTACCAGCTCTTCATAATAATTATGTGTGGGATGATAAGACCATCAAGGTAATTTGCATTATAATATGTGTCAATATTCATTCTAATAGTCGTTGTTTATTTATATGTATATGAAAAATTTTAAAAAGAAAAGGGAAACAATATTGTCTATGCCCGTAAGTGTGGGATGTAGTAATTGGTCAAAAGTAGTACAAATTTGAAGGCCATGAAGCAGATATATGTTTTGTTTGTCCTCAAGAAATTATTCAGATAATTTGTTCCTTGATACTTGAAGAATTTATGTGAATTGCAGTTGACAAATTTTATATTCTAGTTGCTTTGAATTTCCATTACGTATTATATTTTTGTTTGATGTTGATATTTGGCTTCCTGTGAATTTTTGGCCATATGAAAAATACTTCATTACACTAAATATAGATGGATTGTGATTCTTTGTTCGTATGCAGTTTATTTTTTCTACAACTATTGATTGAAGATCAAAGCCTAGTTGTATGGCCATGAAGCAGCTATATGTTTTGTTTGTCCTCAAGAAATTATTTAGGTACTTTGTTCCTTGATACCTGAAGAATTTATGTGAATTGAAATTGACAAATGTTATATTCTAGTTGCTTTGAAGTTACATTTCATATTATATTTTTGTTTGATGTTTATGTTTGGCTTCCTGTGATTCTTCATGTGATACTTGAAGAATTTATTGGAATTGCAGTTGACAAATGTTATATTCTAGTTTCTTTGAAGTTACATTTCATATTCTATTTTTGTTTGATGTTGATGTTTGGCTTCCTGTGAATTTTTGGCCATATGACAAATACTTCATTGCACTAAAGATAGATGGATTATGATTCTTTGTTCGTATGAAGTTTATTTTTTCTATAGCTATTGATTGAAGATCAAAGCCTAGTTGCATCGCCATGAAGCAGTTATATGTTTTGTTTGTCCTCAAGAAACTATTCAAGTACTTTGTTCCTTGATACCTAAAGAATTTATGTGAATTGCAATTGAAAATTTTATATTCTAGTTGCTTTGAAGTTACATTTCATATTCTGTTTTTGTTTGATGTTGATATTTGGCTTCCTATGAATTTTTGGCCATATGAAAAATACTTCATTGCACTGAAGATAGATGGATTATGATTCTTTGTTCGTATGCAATTTATTTTTTCTGCAGCTATTGATCGAAGATCAAAGCCTAGTTGTATGGCCATGAAGCAGCTATATGTTTTTTTTGTCCTCAATAAATTATTCAGGTACTTTGTTCCTTGATACCAAAATAATTTATGTGAATTTCAATTGACAAATGTTATATTCTAGTTGCTTTAAAGTTACATTTCATATTCTATGTTTTCTTGATGTTGATGTTTGGCTTCCTGTGAATTTTTGGCCATATGAAAAATACTTAATTGCACTAAAGATAGATCGATTATGATTCTTTGTTCGTATGCAGTTTATTTTTTCTACAGCTATTGATTGAAGATCAAAGCCTAGATGTATGGCCATGAAGCAACTATATTTTTTTTTTGTCCTCAAGAAATTATTCAGGTACTTTGTTCCTTGATACCTGAAGAATTTATATGAATTTCAATTGACAAATCTTATATTCTAGTTTCTTTGAAGTTACATTGCATATTCTATTTTTGTTTGATGTTGATGTTTGGCTTCCTGTGAATTTTTGGCCATATGAAAAATACTTTATTGCGCTAAAGATAGATGTATTATTATTCTATGAAAAATACTTCATTACACTAAAGATAGATGGATTATGATTCTTTGCTCGTATGCAGATTATTTTTTCTATAGCTATTGATTGAAGATCAAAGCCTAGTTGTATGATCTTGCAAGATCTAGGGTGGACTATAATGTTCTAGGCCTTATAATGTTGATGCAACAAGGTAAAATGTTAACTAGGAATGCTTGTTTAGTTTGTAAAGTGTTTTCATGTGGATATGAGTTTTACTTTCTCCAAATTTCTATATTTTCTCTATCAAGTCCAAGTCCTTTCTGAAGTATATAAAGTATATAATCATTTATGTTTTATATTAGGCTCTTCTCCTGTGGAACAAGTGATGATGGTGATTCAAGTGAATATAGTGATTCATACCTGGTTGAGTGGAATGAAAGCAAGGGAACAATCAAGAGCACCATATTGACAACAATTGACAACAATTGATGTTGAGGGTAGTTTGGCAAGAAGTTATTTTTGGAGATGAGATGTTGAGGACAGTTCGGTAAGAAGTTATTTTTGGAGATGAGGATGGTTTTTTTTTAGAGTTTCAAAACATTATTTTAAGTTTTCTTGGTCACATCTCAATGTATAATCTTGTTTTATTTCCAAAAATCTCCAGGCTAGTCCTCACCTTCATTTCAGCAAAGATGGTTAGGTTCCCTATTGGCAGTCACAATGAATGACAATGGCATAAAGATCTTACCCATCACAGAGGGATTTCACTTAAGAACAAGGGTGCCACCAGAGACGATGGAAAAAAAGGTAATTTTTTTTGTCCATGCATATAGTATGTACATGCACTTCTAATTAATAGTAAAGTCTAACTAGATCATTTTTATGATGCAGACTTCAATTATGAATGCCATGCCTCTTGCGGTCACTATGTATGGTTCCCTTCGCAGTGTTATAGAATGTTCTGACATACTTCCACCTGCATTGTCAATGACCAATTTTGTAAGAGATTTATCCTATAATTATTAATTTAGAATCTAGCATATTTGTCCAGATATTGTTACTTTGTTGCTTTCAAGTTTCCATATAGCATAGGATTTTGTTCTTTTCCCCTTTCACATGCTCTATTAGCCATTATTTTGGCATATCTTTTATAGGAATAGGATGATATGATCAACAAATTCTAACAATTATCTGACACTTGAGACAACATGTTTGCACAGTATATGACACTTGAAACAACATGTGTGCAGAGTAGTATAGACAAAAAAATGGACCCCAGATGTTAAAACTTAAATGAAGGCTTCTAAATGAAGTCACAACACGAGAAAGAACTAGAAATTGACTAAGATCATTGATTCAGGTCAGTGTAGGTCACTCAGGTTGCCTGACAGAATGCATGCAAGTAAGGTATGAAATCATCCCTCTGTATTCACATGTTCTATTAGCCATTATTTTGGCATATTTTTTATAGGAATAGGATGATATGATCAATGAATTCTAAAAATTATCTCACACTCAAGACAACATGTGTGCAAAGTAGTATATACAATCGGACCCCAGATGTTATATGAAGGCTTCTAGATGGGGTCACAGACAAGAGCAAGAACAGGTTGACCCCAGATGTTAAATGAAGGCTTCTAGATGGGGTCACAGACAAGAGCAAGAACAAGTTGCCTGACAGGATGCATGAAGGCTTCTAGATGAGGTCACTAACAAGAGCAAGAACAAGTTGTCCGCATGAATGCATACGAGGAAGGTATGCAATCATCCTTCTATTACATAAAACACAAAAGGTTGCAATACTTCACAATTTATGTGCTACAAATTCTATCGATATTGAATTGATCCAAACAAGTAATGTGATATTTAGGTTTCCTAACAGAATGCATGAATGCATGCGAGGAAGGTATGCAATCATCCTTCTATTACATAAAACACAAAAGGTTGGCATAATTCACAATTTTATGTGCTACAAATTTGAATTGATCCAAACAAGTAATGTGTTATTTCTTGTAGGTGTTATAACTGATATACACCAATTATGGTGTTGACATCCAATGTTCTCCATAAGCTATGGAAATGGTCGCTGAGTGACCAGAATCCATCCGGAAAGGTGGGGTTCTTTAGTAGTTGTTTTTTGCTTCTTCCTTTTTTATGTATTTGTTTTAGCTTGTTTTATTTATTTATTTTATACTTTTGGATATATAATTTGCATTATTTTATGTATTAACCTAAGAGTTAATATTTTTCTCCACCGTCTATAGCGAGTATTCCTACACAGATGTAGCCAGCTAGTGGGATTGTTATGAATATTGACGTTGGTGATACAAATCCAGAAGAAGTCATTGCTTGTATACCGAAGAGTTAATATTTTGCTCCACACTCTATAGCAAATATTCCTACACAGATGTAGCCAGCTAGTGGGATTGTTATAAATATTGATTTCGTGATACAAATCCATGATTCCTGTGTAATGTCTGCTTCTGGTGGCAAGGTATATTTATTCAATGTGATGATATTTAAGGTAAGAGTCCTACACAAATGTAGCCAGCTAGTGGGATTGTTATGAATATTTATTTGGTGATACAAATCCATGATTCTTATGTAATGTATGCTTTCGGTGGCAATATCCCTTTATTCAATATGATGACATTTAAGGTAAGAGAGCCAACCAGTTTCATATTAATGTTTCCGATGATATATATAATTTCAGTTTGGGTACATTGGTATGCTTAGGTTTTATTCTCTAATGTATCACCTTCAACTTTCAAATTATGTGGGTAATGGGGTTCAATTATGCTATAGCCTAAGAATCCAAAGGCTCCAAATTTCTCTAAATCACTGGTTTCCATGGGATGCTAATTAGTGATTTGTTTCAGGTCATGAAAACTTTCATTCCACCTCCTACAACCACTTTTCTGGCTTTCTACCCTCAGGACAATAACATCATTGCAATTGGCATGGGGGATTCATCCATTCAAATATATAATGTTTGAGTTGAGGAGGTGTTTCCAGTGAATATGTCTTTCAATCCTTATCACTTTTCTTCATTGTTCCCTTTTACCAAAACTCACCTTTAAGTGGCATGCTCTGAACTTACCTGGCCTTTTCACATGTTTTTGAATTTGATGGTATATTTTGGAGCTGATGCTCTGGATTTCTACCCTCATGAATATAACATCATTGAAATTGGCATTGAGGATTCATTCATTCAAATATATAATGTTTGAGTTGAGGAGGTGTTGTCGGCGAATAGCTCTTTCAATCCTTATCACTTTTCTCCATTGTGCCCTTTTACCAAAACTCACCTTTAAGTGGCATGCTCCGAACTTACCTGGCCTTTTCACATGTTTTTGAATTTGTTGGTATCTTTTGGAGCTGATGCCCAGGTGTATGGTTTCTTTTATTATTAAATATAGTCTCGACTCCATGATGTTCACTTTAAATTTTACATAAATTTTACGGAGCAGAAATGTTCATCTACTTACAACAGAGTAGAAATGTTCATGTACTTACAAGTACGTTTATATATGTTCAAATTATGTTCAAATTCACTTGTTGGTTGTGCATGAGAGCCTTTTCTACTATATATATGATGCTTCCAAATGATGCTTCCAAGTTGGAGCACTTGTGCTATGTAAGTACTTGTAAGCAATGTTGAAATTAATCATACACAATAATATAATGTCACTTACTTTCTGTATCTGATTAGATGTCCTTGTTACATGGTTGCATCAGGTTTATATATGTTTTAATTCACTTTTTGGTTGTGCATGTGAGCCAAATGTGCTACTATATATATATATAAATATGATGCTTCCAAGTTGGAGCGCTTGTGCTATGTAAGTACTTGTAAGAAATGTTGAAATTAAACATACACAATAATATAATGTCACTTACTTTCTGTATCTGATTGGATGTCCTTGTTACATGATTGTATTTGCAGTGGTCTCCTCATGGTCACCTATCTTCACCTATTTCAAGTACCATATACTCATGTGACAGCATCCTAGTTTATGCGAGATTTTGAGCTTCTGTGATAGTGCAATTGGTGTATTTAATGCAGAATATCCGCTCCTATTTCAAGTGCCATATACTCATGTGATAGTGTCCTAGTTTATGTGAGCTTCTTAGTTTCCGTGATAGCACAGTTGGAGTGTTTGATGAAGAATATATTCTCATATTTCAAGTGCATTATACTCATGCGACAACGTCGTAGTTTATGCGAGCTTTCTAGCTTTTGTGATAGTGTTGTTGGAGTGTTTAATGCAGAAAGATTGAGGCCTCACTACCTCACTACTTGATTGGGTATCAAGTGACTTTAAAATGCCAGCAAATGGCCTTGAAAGATGTTTCGAGCATTTGGATGAGGGATAGGGATAAGGAACCATCCATTCTGAAACATTTGAAAATTCTGAAACTAGAAAATTCTTAACATTTGAACAAATATGGCATGCCAAAGCTGTTGTATATCATTAGATTATCAGCTTAATAAGAGCTTTAGAGTCCTTCTTCACAGCCCGCACCATATTACATATTAGCTTCTTTCTTTTCTTGATAAGGATCATTGGAATGGAAAATGGAACTGGCAGAGGAACAAGAACATCACATTCTTCTCTTTTACTCACTGGAAAAACCCATGGTGTTTTTAGCCACATGGGGAATTCATAACATTAATTAGATTGAGAAAACATTATTAAACATTAATTATGCATAATTAATCAAAATTAATTACGCATGAATTTCTACAGTCGACTCTTTTGGCATGTGCTTTAATTTTCGTGGTTAAGTGAAACTTTTATGGTAAACATATTGTTCTTGCAACTAACTCAAGGAACTCTCTTGTTTAATGACATTATTGTTTACTCTTTAATTTTTGTGGCTAAGTGAAATTGTGAAACTATTTATGGTAAACATATTGTTTTTGCAACTGACTCAAGTAACTCTTTTGTTTAATGACATTATTGACATTATTGTTTAAATTATCACATATTGATTAAAAAAAGTGATAATTAAAAAAATATTGATTAAAAAAAAACCTTTCAATTGATAATGATAATGCTCATGAACTCTTTTGTTTAATGACATTATTGACATTATTGTTTAAATTATCACATATTGATTAAAAAAAAGTGATAATTAAAAAAATATTGATTAAAAAAAAACTTTCAATTGATAATGCTCATATTGTTATTGTTACTCTTTCAATTGATGTGATAATTTAAACAATATTGATAAAAAAAAGTGATAACTTAAACAATATTGATTAAAAAAAACCTTTCGATTGATAATCCTCATATTGTTTTAGTCTTTGTGTTTTGTTTTTGATGGACTTGTTGAGGAGTAGAGATGAGATCCTAATATCACACATTTTGGATATCAAAGTAATAAGAGGCTTCCTTTATGCCATTGGTAGTTACAGAGGTTTTATGTTATTTACAAGACTTGCATACTTACAGTGCTTGTAACTATATATGAATGCATGAATTCTAGTAGTTTCAATAACATCGAGAGAATGGAGAGAATTTATATGAGTGGATATTTTATTGTAAATTGGAAGACTGTCATTATTGTTTTGCTAGGAAGCAATCAGATAAGGCCCTTTTTAGAATATGATTAGCAGTTAAACTAGTGAAATTAAAAAATTGTTCAATTAATAACATGGAGAGAATGGAGAGAATTTATATGACTGGATATTTTATTGTAAACTGGAAGACTGTCATTATTGTTTTGCTAGGAAGCAATTAGATTAGGTCCTTTTTAGAATATGATTAGTAGTTAAACTAGTGAAATTAAAAAATCATTCAATTAATAACATGGAGAGAATGGAGAGAATTTATATGAGTGGATATTTTATTGTAAACTGGAAGACTGTCATTATTGTTTCGCTAGGAAGCAATCAGATAAGGCCATTTTTAGAATATGATTATAAGTTAAACTAGTGAAATTAAAAAATTGTTCAATTGGAAGTTTTGATACCATCTATTAAAAAACCATTCAATTGGAAGTTTTGATGCCATCTACATGTCTACTATGGAACATTTTGATTTACTACATTGTGTTTCCTCCTCTCCACTTACATTGTTTCCTCTTCTCCACTTGTTAAGCCCTACTTTATAGCATACACAACTTTGACACACTCCAAATGGAAATAATAACAATGATACCATCTACAAATTTTGAAAACCATTCAGCTGGAAGCTTTGATACCATCTACAAAGTTTGAAAACCGTTCAACTGGGAGCTTTGATACCATCTACAAAGTTTGAAAATCATTCAACTAGAAGCTTTGATACCATCTACATGTCATTGTTTCCAAATGGAAATAATTTCCTTGTGCTCAGTCACCCTTTAGTAGATATTCTTATAGGTTTAGACACATAATCTTAATTCATGAAATAGTGATTAATTATTGATAGGTTTTAGCAAGATTTTTTATTTCTCATGAAATTCATTTAAATTTTGGAAAAGCATGAAACATCGTTTACTTATTGATAGGGTTTAACGAGATTTTTTATTTCTCATGAAATTCTTCTAAATATATGGCAAAGCATAGTTAAATTTCATGATCATGAATCAATGCTTTCAACCCATATTTAAATGACACTGATTTTCATTTCATTGGGAATTATTCATAACCCTCGGGAATAGGAAGACATTTCATTGGGATTTATTCATAACCCTCAGGAATATGCTTCCTTTCTGTCTTCATTTTTCATGAAAAGAAAATATCCATGCATATCCATGCAAGCTTTTAGAATGTTGGGAGTTGAGAGTTGAGTTGTCCTATTCCTTTTCGTATTCATTTTTCATGAAAACAAAATATCCATGCAAGCTTATTCATTTTTCATGAAAACAAAATATTTGGATTTTAGAATGATGGGAGTTGAGAGTTGAGTTGTCCTATTGTCATTGTTATGAGTAATTTTCATCATGTAAAAATTCACGAGATCGCATGAGTCTATCCCTATAAAACAATTATATGAGAGGTATGACTTTTATTACCTATGATTTCATTAGCATTGTTAATCTTTTGTTATAGATTTGAATATAATTTTTCCCTGTTTCAAAAATTCCATTCATTCATGAGATCCAATGAAAAACTACCACATGGCTGCCTAGTAGGAACAATCCAATGAAAAACTACCACATGGCCTGCCTAGTAGGATCAATCCAATGGAAAAATACCACATGGCTCGCTAAGTAGGATCAAAAGGTCGATGCAGTCACACTTTCAAGTAAGTGAGTGCTTATCCCTATAGGAGTGCAGGTTATCTCCCTATTAGGATATAAAGAAACTTATAAAAATGGGATGCCAGTGACCCAAAAATGGCTAGTATTTACTTCTCAACAAAGATATTTCCAACCAGCCAACATGATTTGCTTATTTCCAAAGTAGGCTGAACAAAAGGCTTCATATAAAGAAAGAAAAAAAAAGTTGTACTTACTATTATTGTCAGCGTGTATGGGAGTGGTATACCATCGTTAACATATAGCCAGTGTAGTGGTCTTAGTTTGTTAACTATTATACTAAAGAGTCATGTGAGTATGGTTAATTAGTGAACCCATTAATATGAGTAGACTCTGTGTCGTCAATGTAGATGTTAGGCATAATTCATGGACATGGTATAGCTAGAGTACCAAACCGTACATGTGTGTATGAATATGGTATACCATGTAAGAAGAATATATTCACAATGATGATACTCTTATGTCAGCATGATTTGCCTATAAGGTTTTAAAGCAATCAACATAAGATGGAAGTGAAGTGAACATGGGCTAGTTTTTACTTCACACAACACAAAGTATCCCTATATCTAGCTATCTAGCTATAAGGTTCCAAAATTTATTTCAAAAATGAAGAGTTGGATGAACAAAAGGGCATGTATAAAGAGTACGAGAAAAAATTTACACATTTTGTTTCTTATTGCTATTGTAAATAATGTGTGCATGAGAATGGTATACCATGTAAAGAGAATTATTTTGCAATATTTGAATGATGATACTTTAATGGAAACATAATTTCCAAAACCCTTTTCCAAAAATGCAGAGCAAATTCAAATAGAAGGCGACTTCCCCACTTCAAATAGAGCATGATTTTGTTGCCATTGTAAATAATCTCAATGTATATGAGAATGGTAATACCATGTAAAGAGAATAAGAATAATGTTTCTATGCATTGTATAATAATAATATTTCATTATGTTCTCATTATAATTATGTATAGAAAATATTTCATTATATTCTCATTATAATTATGTATAAGAAATGGGGTGCACTTTTTGCATTGTTAATATAAACACTATTTGAACATTTAGTGTTATTAATACCCAACCTATTAGCAATGTTGCAAGTTGGCAGCATTTGGATGTCTTAATTACTGTAAAGTGTAAATAGTGATTGTTATTGTAATTGTAATATTATTTGTAATTTTATTATACATTTTAGCTTTATATATGATGTTTAACTTTCTAGAAATTTTATTTAAATTTTATGTTTTAAATATGAATTTTGTTAAGTGAGCCATTTAAGAGATGCATCGCAACAATTTTATATTAGATTTTGACAATTGGTTTGGGTTTCATAGTCCATAAAATATCATATATTATATTGGGTTGCATAGTCCATAATAATATAATACCATAATAATATCATATCTTACAATGGATTAAAATGCTTGTTTGAATTGAGTTATCAATTCAATGGATTAGAATGCTTGTTTGAATTGAGCTATCAATTCAACATTATACCTTATTATTATTATCTAACTTAAATTGAATTGAGCTATCATGTCAACATTATACCTTAGTATCTAATTTAAATTGAAGTAGAGTTAGACAAAAATAGACATTTCATTTTTTCATAGAAAAGCTAAAGTTAATATTTTAATAGTAAGCATGCATATTAATGTTTTATAATCAACATATTAAATTTATAAATACATTTCAAAAAATGTCATTTCAACTTTACTCATAAATTGAAATACTAAAATTTATTTATTAATGTTTTGTAATCGACATGTTAAATTTATAAATGCATAAATGCATTTCAAAAATGTCATTTCAACTTTACTCATAAATTGAAAAACTAAAATTTATTGCTAATTGAAAAATGTTTGATATAACCAAATGAAATGTATTCGTTAATAACGCATTAAAATGACATTAGTAGATAAATATAAAAATATGATGTTTTGAATCTCAAAATTATGATGTTTTGAGTATCATATGGTTTTATTTTTTCTATTAATCAAAATATTGAAACAATTTGCTGAATTGTAAATGTTCCTTGTGCATAAATTCCATTGCCATTTCTTATTTTAAATAAGTTGTCTTTAATACCACTACCACATTGCCTCTTTTGGAATATCTTTTGGAATATTTTCTAAAATTATTGCTTCATTCACAATGCTTGGTCACATTATTATTGTGTATACTATTTTCAAAATGATTATGTTTAGTCAACCACAACCTATCAATTTGGTTGTTGGGCCACTATTGTATTGCCTTACCATGTTGCAATTGATAACATGCATATATTTTTGGCATACAAGTAATAACCTCAAAAACATTTGGAAATGAGATCGTTTATTAAGAATGACTCACAAAAACCTTCCTTAGCACAAAACAACAAGATGATGAAGCAATAGACATAAATGAGATCCTTTATTGGGAAACATTTTTTTCTTAGGTATCATTGTTAGACCATTAATCAACATGAATATGGATTGACTTAGTTAATGCTCTATTGGTACAAAAAAAAAAATATGGTTAGATGGTGGATCCACAACACAATTCCTCATGCACTTTGTACTATGAAACTTATTTAAATGTGTGGTTCGAACCCTCTAATTGAAATGTACCAACTTAACGACCCATGATATATCATGATATATAGAATTATATATCATGATATATAACTCTATATATCATGATATTTAACTCTATATAACTCTATATTTCCTCGTATCTCATCCTTGAAAATATTCTTTATATATTATTATTGCATTTTTTTTTAGTGTTTTATTAGAAATATAAATTAGAATTAACTTAATCACAAATGGATGCACTTTTTGATCTTGCCTTTTTCATTTTCATTGCTTTTTATTTCAAGCAATTCTCAACATTTCTCAACAT
Source organism: Pinus albicaulis (assembly GCA_034641835.2). Classification (NCBI taxonomy): domain Eukaryota; kingdom Viridiplantae; phylum Streptophyta; class Pinopsida; order Pinales; family Pinaceae; genus Pinus; species Pinus albicaulis. Next base: position 1,012,165,645 of record CM076574.1, on the reverse strand, counting down.
TTCTACAAATAAAAGAAAGAGCTTCAACATGAGCATTTGTTTTAGCCCAAATCCCTAATATTCTTATTTGTGTTAGCTCAGATCCCTAATATTCCCTGAAAATATTCTTTATATATTATTATTGCATTGTTTTTTAGTGTTTTATTAGAAATATAAATTAGAATTAACTTAATCACAAATGGATGCACTTTTTGATCTTGCATTTTTTCATTTTCATTGTTCTCAACATTTCTACAAATATGAGAAAGAGCTTCAGCACGAGCATTTGTTTTAGCCCAGATCCCTAATATGCTCAGATCCCTAATATTCTTCAAAAAAAAATTGGAGGTAATTAACCAATCAAAATGGACGACATAGAAGCAATACATGATAGGAGAGGAGAATATATAGTATACTCTATAATAGAAAGCAAAAAAGTGACATAAGTGAAAAATGAAAGATTTAATAAGGTAAAAAAATAAAATTTACTCAAAAAATTTATTCAACAAAGAATATAAAGGTAACTCTACCAATTGGGCTATGGGAATGATCCAAAATAGTGGTATATTTGACTTTATATTTGCAATACACATTCATATCATGACAATGTCACTCGATTGATCTGAGAATTCTCTTACTATGTTGACAAGCTCTCTGAATTTTCTTACTATGTTGATCAACTCTGAATCAGAGAGAAAGGTTGCTATAAATTTTCACTTACTATGCCTATTATATTTTAAAGATCAAATTCTCATGTCCTTTCAATGGAACCTAACCCTCTGTGTCCTATAAATGGAACCAATTTTTGGCTTAACCATCAAGTACCCAAGGTATAGAGAGCCCTGTAAATAAATATCCCACCCATATCGACATTATTCAATATTCAGATCACCAAATAAGGTCTTACCCGCACCGCGCAGACTTGATGTGCGGGGGCTATGCTCTGTGCAGATGACTGGATATCGACCAGCATGACCAACAAAGATTTCTATGATGGATGGGTGTGCTCTAACCTGGTAAAAAATAGACACATTCACTTCGCCCTTTTGCAGCCATCTTAAACTTTATTAAATAAATCTACTTGCTACAACATCCAACGAAACAAAGAAAACAAAGCGAACCTTGCTGTCTCATCTGTTACAAGATCCGAAAAAGCTGAGAAAGCACTAAAATGAAAGAAATTTTATATCCTTCAGAAATATCTCGCCATTGTTGGAGGATACGTACTGGGATGGCTTGAGGGAATAATAAATGTTGCTAGAACTGCTTGGTCCCTACTAAAACATGTAAGCAACCCATAGCCGAATCTGGACTGAACTAGGATCTCTGACATTGGATCAAGAAAATTTGGGCCGTTGGATCTGGAAAACATGCATCGTTTGATCTGGAAAATATGGACCGTCGTATCATTGGAAAATTTGGACCGTCCAATCTCATCAAATCTGGGCCATCAGACATAGCCAGATCTGAACTGTCCGATCGCGTAAATCTGGGCCATCCGATCTGGGAAATGTGTGCCATATGATCTGGCCAATATGGACCGTCCAATGTTGGCAGATCTAGGCCATCCAATTTTTTCAAATCTGAACCGTCAGATCTCGGGTGATCTGGTCCGTCCGATCTAGCAAATATAGGTCATCAGATCTTGAAAAAGGTATGTCGTCCGATCTGACCAATCTGGATCATTGGATCTTGGCAGATCTGGGCCGTCCAATATTGCCAAATTTGGGCTGTCAGATCTAGTTGGATCTCAACTGTCGAATCCGGAAAATCTGGTCCGTCAGATCTTGCAAATCTAAGCCATCCAATCTCAACAGATCTGGGTCGTCCAATTTCGTCAAATCTGGATCATCAGATCTTAGGCGATCAAGTCCGTCTGATCTAGCAGATCTAGGCTGTCATATCTGGGAAATCTGTGCCATCCGATCTGGCTAATCTGGACTGTCGAATCTTAGCAGATCTCGGCCGTCCAATTTATTCAAATTTGAACTGTTAGATCTTGGGCGATCTAGTCCATTTGATATAGCAAATCTAGGCCTTCGGATCTCAAAAAAGGTATGTCGTCTGATCTGAACAATCTGGACCATTGGATATTGGTAGATCTAGGTCGTCCAATATTGAAAAATCTGGGCCGTCAGATCTAGTTAGATCTCGACTGTCGAATTAGGAAAATCTAGACCGTCGAATCAGGAAAATATGGACCGTCGGATCTTGTCGATCTAGGCCATCCAATCTCAACAGATCCGGGCTATCAACTGTCAATAGATTTGGGCCTTCCAATTTTGTCAGATCTGGACTGTCAGATCTTGGGTGATAGGGTCCATCTAATCTAGTATATCTAGGCCATCGAATCAGGAAAATCTGGATCGTCGAATCTTGCCGATCCAGGCCGTCCAATCTCAATAGATCTGGGTCGTCAACTCTCAACAGATCTGGGTCGTCCAATTTTGTCAAATTTGGACCATCAGATCTTGAGCGATAGGGTCCGTCCGATCTAGCAGATCTAGGCTGTCGAATCTTGGAAAAGGTATGCCATCTGATTTGATCGATATGGACTGTTGGATCTTGGCAGATCTGGGTCATCCAATATTGCAAAATTTGGACCATCAGATCTTGCAGATCTAGGCCATCCAATCTCAATAGATCTGAGCCGTCAGAGGGTTGTTGGATTTGAAAAATAAATGTCTTCATATCTGGTTGATCTAGACCGTCAGATCTTGGTAGATATGAGCCGTAGGTTTTCACCAAATCTGGGCCATAAAAAATTTTGCTATATGGACTATCTGATTAGAAGTATCTCAACCGTCGAATTTGCATACATCTCATCTGTCTGATCTGAAAAACCTGGGCTGTCAGATTTTGCAGATCTGAGCCATCGGATCTGGGTTGATTTGGACTGTCGAATATCGACAGATCTAAGTCATCGGCTTTCGTAGGTCTAGTCCGTCAGATCTGGCAAATCTGGGCTGTCAGATATTGGCAGATCTAGACCGTCGAATCTCAGGCAATATGGACCATCAAATTTGGAAAATCTGGGCCACTTATCTCTGGCATATAGATAAGTTATCGAATATGATAAGTTAGGTTCCTTATTGGCAGACATAACTTATCTGATAACGTATGAGCGATAGGTTATTACTTAGATATAATGTATTAGAATTTGGTTATCAGGTGGAGATAAGTTATGAACAATAGGTTATCATATATAGATAGCTTATCAGGATAGGTTATAGTGATACGTTATTAGGATAAGCTATAGTGATAGGTTATCAGATATGTTAGCCACCTATAAAATTTTGGCATAGCAAACAGGTGGCTAATTAGGTTTCTAAGTCTTCAAGAGAAACATTTCCCTTGAAAATATTTCATTCTTGAAGCCTTCATGTGTTTTCTTCCCTTTGAAGAAATCCTCACTGATCTGTCCATTAAAAAACCCCTCTGTTTGTGAAAGAAAGCCACTCTAAAAAAGGTCTCCATTTGCCCCATTTCATCCCCACAAAGCCTACATTTTCATCACTTTTCCCCCTTTCAAAATTCCTCCAAAATCCCTTCAAAAACCCCCTATCTCATCCTAAAACCCTTTTTAAACCTCATAATATCCTTTATCTGGTTTTAAAAATCCCTCTTTTGCCTACCGAAACCCTTCATTTGGCCTAAAAAAGCACTAATTTTGGCTTAAAATACCCTATTTTACACTATATCAGGCTTAAGCCCCTGAGGGCTTACATGCTGCAGCCCCATTCCTCATACAACCTTGGCCCCACAACCGGGCACTTAGAAACACTAACCTCCACTAAAAACCCCAAAAAATCCCTTAAAAAGGCTTGAGAAAACATTTCTCCGCTCCATTATAGTGTTAAGCCCCCGAGGGCTTATTCTCCTTAAAATCCTCCTCCATGGAACCTAAAGCTTTGTATCAGGCGCTAAAGAACCAAAAACCCCGAGCAAAAATGATTTTCCCTTTATTTTTATCATGCCCGACGGTGATGAGTTGAGTTAATAAGAACCGTTGATCTCCACAGATCGACGGCCTTCAGGCATTCTTCCATTCATCTGTTTCACCCACTTCCCCGACGTTAAGATCTTTTGAACGGATCTGGACCGTTGAATCCACAAGAACCAATAGTCCAAATCACATCGTGCTCTACCCATCATTCTATGCCCCCTCCCCTTTGAAACACTGTTGCTCCAGTTTTAGATCGTGACCGTCCGTTCATGAAGATCCTACGGTCAAAAAAAATCCCGCCATCCACCCCGCAATGCCTTTGCATACGTCACCACAGGGCCCCATCTTCTTTCCCGCCCGTGCATCTTAACTTTATTGTGCATCACCCACACCGTCAGATCTCCTGCCCGCCATTCGATGGCTCACAACATGTTTCGCATTTTTTCTACGCCCGTAAGTTAACACTCCAAAAAAACGTGAAATGGGCGGTACTGAAGGGGACGCATGTCAACTAATGTATGGTATCACGTTTTTTTTGATCAATTTTCGAAATTGCTTCGAAGCCGTGCAAAAATTGTTCTAGTTTTCCGCTTACCACCTTTTCTCTGCAAACTGGTCCTTTTCATATTTTGATCCTAGCCACTCATCATTTTAATCCTACGACTTGTGTTGTGTCCTAATCTCCATTCATTTTCCTCCATCTTTCTCCAATTATTTCGTCAGGAAATCACCACTGTTCATCGTCCCGATCGAACGACCCTAACATAATATCGCCTCCGCTAATTTTCCACACCATATGACCCTGTCAAGTGATCCTCACCGTCAATTTCTCCAATCTAACGGTCCATGTTTGATCTCACCCCCATTCTTTCTCCATTCATCTTACCTTCTAAAAAAATTCATCGGAGGATATCTACCGTAGATCACTGTTGTTTAATGAAATCTGACGACCATGATATAACTTTACCCCATCCCCTTTTTCATTCATCCATCATCCAAAAAGCCCCATCGCACAACATCAACCGTTGATTACCTTGGTCTGATCAAATATGACGGTCCAGAACCCTCCTCGCACCAGACCATCATCAGGCTCGTTTTTCACCATTTCGCCATGATTTTCACCATTTTTCTTCGCTGCATCCACCATTTTTACCGCTGCGCCACCATCCCCTCGGCCCTCCAGAGAAGTCCTCCTCCACTCCCTCCATATTTCATAACTTTTTTATTGTGTTTTACAGGGGTTTCAAATGATGAAAATCACTCTCTGTCTCACAATCACAGACAGGGAAATACAGAGCACAGAACGCCATTTTCAGAGCCGAAGATCACAGGGAAGACACCTGAGAAGGTTTTAAACATGTATTTCACTAAATATCAGTGTGAAACCCTCTCATAAACCCTCCAGCGCCATTAAAACCTGCATATTCGCAGACAAATCAGAGGAGAAGCGGCAAAGAGTATCAGTGACAGATTAAAGGGATTAATGGCTTGTTATTGAAGATTAATGCTATAATCCAGTGTTTAAAGGATGAAGATATAGATCAAAGACCTTAAAAATGATCCAGAAAGCCAAATAAGGCCTAAATCACATGAAACAAGCCATATCAGTGTTTCACATCAGCGAATGTTCTTTCCCAAGAAAGGACAAGTTCCCACAATATTTTTTATTCTCCATCTAGCTCCTGAGAAGATCATCACCCTGATAGAAGTCCTGAGATTTCTAGAGCATTATTTACAAAGTATGGAAGGCCTGAAAGTCATTATATGCCTTACTTGTCCCAAAGTACAAATAGAGTACAAACAGCCAGAAAGTACCTTAGAAACATACCTCTGAAAGTTATTATCAGCCTGTCGAAGACCATTAATTCATCCAAAGGGTACTAAAAGTCAATGCAGGGATATTAAGACAGAATGGGCTTAAGAAACACTTCTCCCTCTATTTTAATGATTCATTTAAGTTCTATCTACTCCTTCTATCACTCATTCTCCTATAAGAACTCCTGAAGAATACATTGTAAAGGTTGTTGGTTGGTTAACCGTGGATTGCAAGCTATTTCATTGAGATAGAGTTCTATGTGTATTAGTTGTAAAATAGGCTGGGAGATGGTTTCAGAATGATATCAAGCTGTTGGAAAATGATGTATATGACTGGTTTTCTCTTCTAATATGACAAGCATGTTCATTGGATCCTGATCTAAATCAGTGGTGATGTGTTCTATCTTTTATTGTTTACCTTATGTTATGCATCATATTTCATTTCTCTGATAAGAATCAGTAATCTAGCTTTGGCTATACTGCTGCAAGTACCCTAATGCTTCCTGCTCTTCTTATCTTTGATGTTTTCTGCTAATTGTGTATATAATAACAAATTCAACATAATTTAACCAGTATAGTAGTTGGTTTTCAATGCTTACTGATGTATGAATTCAGAGTTTGTTTTTAGATGTTCTTGTCTGGTTTTATCTGAAAGAATTGGGAAACTAGGAGATTTAGAGTTAGATCTGTCTCACTGGGGTCCTTTTCCAACAGTTAGCCTTTCTAAGATCCCTTAAGTTGAATGTAAAAATCATAGAAGGTGAAAAGTATTTCTATGATCTTAGACTTCACTTTGTGTCAATCTTAAATGTTTCCTATTGTCTGAAGAGTTAGCCTCATTAGGAGTTTGATCATAGATGGTTAAGGCATGCCCTGTCCCTATATTTTCTCCTAAGTGGTCACCTTGGAAGGTTTCCTTGTCATTCACCTTCATTTCCTTAATGTTTCATCCCATACTATCATCTTAAGAGATCTTCTGATTTAGATGACTAGCCCATTTGAAAGCCTTGGATATTGAATTGCAAGTAAACCCTTTTATGACCCCATTGCCCAATGGATTTGTGTTTTCTTTGAATTATCTCCCCATTGCAAAAATATCCTTCTTTTCTCATTCCTTTACCTCACATTGAACCCTTCTTTCATGTTTCCCAACCAAACAAACAAAACAACAACCCTTGTGCCCTATAACTAGCCTAATACCTTAAAAATGAACTTCAAAGATATATTATTCTTTTCCTTTATAGAGAGATCCCTCTCTGGATCCAGGAGGGCTAGATCCTGAGATCCCAAAGTGGTTTGATGTTGTCTTGTCTTTTGGTAGTGCCAAACCTGCCAAAACACAAGAACCCTGACATAATGGCGACTCCGCTGGGGACTAAGACCATATTAGCCTAAATTTGGTAGTTAATCACTGTGGTGGATAGTAAATCTCCTTGAAACATTCTAAACCCTCCACTTGGTGAATCCATAGTTCCTAAATAACCAAAAGACTTCACTGGTGATCAGTAGACCTATTTATTACCTTTGTTTTCACAAGACTCCACTGGGAGACCAGTTTCATTACAACATCATCCATACCAACGGAAGACTCTGAGCAGTCAAGTCCCATAGAAGAGTTTCAGTATGGAATATCAAGTATACTGGTAGAAATTAAATGTGAGGACCTTCCAAAGGTTGTCCTTCTCAACTCAAGATTCGATTCTCAACCTGAGCTCAAGAAATTTTTCTTATATTTGGTGATTCAAAGGTATGAAGCTGAAATTGAAGTTTTGAACTCACAAGAACAATCATATCAATTTAGAGACCTCAGATCATTTTTGGAAAGCCTTCCTCCTCCTAAGAAAGAGGAAACTTCTCTACCTTTTGATGTGTAGGAAGAGGATGATTAGGCCTTCAAGAGCCACACTGAAGATGCAATGATCAAAGCTGTCAAGGATGCAGATAGCCTACCAGTCATGGAAGGCCTAAAAGTAGAAAGTTTACATAATGTGTTCATTGATCCTGTGGCAGAGTATATGGAGGCCCTGATTGGCTCAAGTTCCCAAGCATTGATCCTTTTCAGGGGCCAGATACATCAGGAGTGGTCACCATTGATGGTGGCCTTGGTTTTGAGGACCCACATTCAAAGTACATTGTGGTTTCCTTTGACAAGCATTCATAGTTTCTACCCTTTGTTGCTAATTCTTAACTAGCTGCATCGGTGCTATTATATCATATAAAACAATAGAGATTCCCAAGTTAGATTAGGGTAGGTAGGAATCTCAATAAAGCTCAGCCTATGAGCATTTAGTTAGTTGTTGATTTTACTTTGGAGAAAATTTCAAAAAATACAAAAATAGAAAGTGAAGGGCTAGTTCCAACATGCTCAAAACCTGAACTAGGAAAGAAAAGAAGAAGAAAAAATCTCTAACAGGGTCAAAATCAAAAGATGAAATGAAGAAAAGGGTGACTCTAATTAGCTCAAAACCTGAGTCACAGTAAAAAGGAAGGATGCTTTAAAGTTTCAAAATTGCCAGCCTTCACAGTTTTGGTTTAAATTTCCTGCAAAGTTTTAGTTCATGGGAAATTTGTCTTTATGCCATGGGCCCATAGCAGACCAGACAGTCTAATTCTGGTTTGACTATGTTTCAATTTCTGTTTTAGAATGTAGAGAATGAAATCTACCAGACAGTTTAATCCTGGCAGATATTAGTTTAGGTAGATAAACAATGAGTCCAAATTTCTAATCTGGTCTCGTGGAGAAATAAGGGTAGAATTAGATTAGTTTTTTGCTACTTTCAATAAAAAATAATGATGGAAAAGGTCTGCAAGTCTAAATGCACCTTGAAGAAAAAATATTAGGACAGTAGGATGGGTAGGTAGATTGTTTGGGAGAATGTTTTCTGCTGATTTAATATCCATCATGTTTGTAGCAGCTGATCAAAGAAGAAAAATATGGCCAAGGATCAGGCATCTAGCCTACTTCCAAAGGATTATTTCTGAAGTTCTTGACACCTTCAAGAAGATGCCATCCCCATGTGGAGCCACTGTTATCCACCTATAAAATTTTGGCATAGCAAACAGGTGGCTAATTAGGTTTCTAAGTCTTCAAGAGAAACATTTCCCTTGAAATATTTCATTCTTGAAGCCTTCATGTTTTTTCTTCCCTTTGAATAAATCCTCACTGATGTGTCCATTAAAAAAACCCCCTGTTTGTGAAAGAAAGTTGCTCTCAAAAAGGCCTCCATTTGCCCCATTTCATCCCCACAAAGCCTACATTTTCATCACTTTTCCCCCTTTCAAAATTCCTCCAAAATCCCTTCAACAAACCCCCATATCATCCTAAAAACCTTTTTTAACCTCATAATATCCTTTATCTGGTTTAAAAATGCCCTCTTTTGCCTACCGGAACCCCTCATTTGGCCCTAAAAAGCACTAATTTTGGCTTAAAATACCCTATTTTACACTATATCAGGCTTAAGCCCCTGAGGGTTTACATGCTGTAGCCCCATTCCTCATACAACCTCGGCCCCGCAACCGAGCACTTAGAAACACTAACCTCCACTAAAAACCCCAAAAAATCCCTTAAAAAGGCTTGAGAAAACATTTCTTCGCTCCATTATAGTGTTAAGCCCCCGAGGGCTTATTCGCCTTAAAATCCTCCTCCATGGAACCTGAAGCTCTGTATCAGGAGCTAAAGAACCAAAAACCCCGAGAAAAAATGATTTTCCCTTTTTTTTATCATGCTTGACGGTGATGAGCTGAGTTAATAAGAACCATTGATCTCCACAGATCGACGGCCTTTTGGAATTCTTCTATTTATCTGTTTCACCCGCTTCCCCGACGTTAAGATCTTTTGAACGGATCTGGACCGTTGAATCCAAAAGAACTAATGGTCCAGATCACGTCGTGCTCCACCCATTAGTCTATGCCCCCTCCCCTTTGAAACACTGCTGCTCCAGTTTTAGATCGTGACCATCCGTTCATGAAGATCTTACGGTCAAAAACAATCCCGCCATCCACCCCGCGACGCCTTTGCATACATCACCACAGGGCCCCATCTGCTTTCCCGTCCATGCATCTTACCTTTATCGTGCATCACCCACACCATCAAATATCCCACCTGCCATCCGACGGCTCACAACATGTTTTGCATTTTTTCTGCGCCCGTAAGATAACACTCCAAAAAAATGCGAAATGGGTGGTATTGAAGGGGACGTGTGTCAACTAATGTATGGTATCACGTTTTTTTTATCAATTTTCGAAATCGCTTCGAAACCACGTGAAAAATGTTCTGGTTTTTCGCTTACCACCTTTTCTCCGCAAACTGGTCCTTTTCATCTTTTGATCCTGGCCACTCATCATTTTAATCCTACGGCTCGTGTTGTATCCCGCTCTCCATTCATTTTCCTCCATCGTTCTCCAATTATTTCATCGGGAAATCACCACCGTTCATCGTCCCGATCAAACGGCCCTAACACAATATCGCCTCTGCTCATTTTCCACACCATCTGACCCCGTCAAGCGATCCTCACCGTCGATTTCTCCAATCTAACGGTCCATGTTTGATCTCACCCCCATTCTTTCACCATGCATCTGACCTTCTAAACAAATTCATCAAAGGATATCTGTCGTAGATCACCGTTGTTTAATGAAATCCGATGGCCATGATATAACTTTACCCCATCCCCTTTTTCATTCATCCATCATCCAAAAGTACCCATCGCGCAACATAAACCATTGATTACCTTGGTCTGATCTAATCTGACGGTCTAGAACCCTCCTCGCACCAGACCATCATCAGGCTCATTTTTCACCATTCCGCCATGATTTTCACCATTTTTCTTCGCTGAATCCACCATTTTTACCGCTGCGCCACCATCCCCTTGGCCCTCTAGAGCAGTCCTTCTCCACTCCCTCCATATTTCATAACCTTTTTATTGTGTTTTGCAGGGGTTACAAATGATGAAAATAACTCTCTGTCTCACATTCATAGAAAGGGAAATACAGAGCACAGAACGCCATTTTCAGAGTCGAAGATCACAGGGAAGACACCTGAGAAGGTTTTAAACATGTATTTCATTAAATATTAGTGTGAAACCCTCTCATAAACCCTCCAGCGCCATTAAAACCTACATATTCGCAGATAGATCAGAGGAGAAGCGGAAAAGAGTATCAGTGACAGATTAAAGGGATTAAGGGCATGTTATTGAAGATTAATGCTATAATCCAGTGTTTAAAGGATGAAAATACAGATCGAAGACCTTAAAAATGATCCAGAAAGCCTAATAAGGCCTAAAGCAAATGAAACAAGCCATATCAGTATTTCACATCAGCAGAACATTCTTTCCCAAGAAAGGACAAGTTCCCACAGTATTTTTTATTCTCCATCCAGCTCCTAAGAAGATCATCACCCTGACGAAAGTCCTGAGATTGCCAGAGCATTAGTTACAATGTATGGAAGGCCTGAAATTCATTATCTGCCTTACTTGTCCTAGAGTACAAACAAAGTACAAATAGCTAGAAAGTACCTCAAAAACATACCTCTGAAAGTTATTATCAGTCTGTCGAAGACCACTAATTCATCCAAAGGGTACTGAAAGTCAATGCAAGGATATTAAGACAGAATGGGCTTCAGAAACACTTCTCTCTCTATTTTAATGATTCATTTAAGTTCTATCTACTCCTGCTATCACTCATTATCCTATAAGAACTCCTGAAGAATACATTGTAAAGGTTGTTGGTTGGTTAACCCTGAATTGCAAGTTGTTTCATTGAGATAGAGTTTTATGTGTATTAGTTGTAAAATAGGCCGGGAGATGGTTTCAGAATGATATCAAGCTGTTGGAAAATGATGTATATGACTGGTTTTATCTTCTAATACGACAAGCATGTTCATTGGATCCTGATCTAAATCAGTGGTGATGTGTTCTATCTTTTATTGTTTACCTTCTGTTATGCATCATATTTCATTTCTATGATAAGAATCAGTAATCTAGCTTTGGATATACTGCTACAAGTATCGTAATGCTTCCTTCTCTTCTTATCTTTGATGTTTTATGCTAATTGTGTATCTAATAAAAAATTCAACATAATTTAACCAGTATAGTAGTTGGTCTTCAATGCTTACTGATGTATGAATTCAGAGTTCGTTTTTAGATGTTCTTGTCTGGTTTTATCTGAAAGAATTGGGAATCTGGGAGATTTAGATTTAGTTCTATCTCACTAGGGTCCTTTTCCAAGAGTTAGCCTTTCTAAGATCCCTTAAGTTGAATGTCAAAATCAGAGAAGGTTAAAAGTCTTTCTCTGATCTTAGACTTCACTTTGTGTCAATCTTAAATGTTTCCTATTTTCTGAAGAGTTAGCCTCATTAGGAGTTTGATCATAGATGGTTAAGGCATGCCCTGTCCCTATATTTTCTCCTAAGTGGTCACCTTGGAAGGTTTCCTTGTCATTCGCCTTCATTTCCTTATTGTTTCATCCCATACTATCATCTTAAGAGATTTTCTGATTTAGATGACTAGCCCATTTGAAAGCCTGGGATATTGAATTGCAAGTAAACCCTTTTATGACCCCATTGCCCAATGGATTTGTGTTTTCTTTGAATTATCTCCCCATTGCCAAAATATCCTTCTTTGTTGATTCCTTTACCTCTGATTGAACCCTTCTTTCATGTTTCCCAACCAAACAAAAAAAACAACAACCCTTGTGCCCTATAACTAGCCTAATACATTAAAACTGAACTTCAAAGATATATTATTCTTTGCCTTTATAGAGAGATCCTTCTCTGGATCTAGGAGAGCTAGATCCTGAGATCCCAAAGTGGTTTGATTTTTTCTTGTCTTTTGGTAGTGCCAAACCTGCCAAAACACAGGAACCCCAATAAGATATATATAGCTTATCAGGATAAGCTATAGCAATAGGTTATCAGATAGAGATAACTTATCAAGATAAGTTATAGCGATAGGTTATCAGATGGATATAAATTATGAGGATAAGTTATAGCAATAGGTTATAAGATGGAGATAACTTATCAGGATAATTTGTATTGATAGGTTATCGAATGGAGATAGGTTATGACGATAAGTTATAAGTTGGAGATCATTTTTCAGCAATAGGTTATCAATTAGTTGGAGATAATTATTAGCTATAGGCCATCTGTGAATGATACACGAAATTCAACTTATCCACTGAAGATGTTATCAACGGAATTGACCAAATTTTCATCCCAAAAAAACCACTGATAAAAAAAAATCGCACATACATTTCCATAAACTATCAGAATGCTTCTAGAAGGGCGTATTGTCTCTGGCACTTCTTCAAAGTGCAAGGTACACCATCTCAGAGCAGACAGAATCCTCATGCAATGATTGTGCGGCAAGGAAAGCATAGAGAGAAACTAAGGTTATTATCATCTCTGCGTCTACGTATGTAATGTAATTTATTCTGGTTGTGGCTATCAGTGGGAGTGATCTCATTCGAGTTTCTCTTCTTCTATAAACTGCCATGAAGCTGTGACCAACACTTAGATCTCATTTTTCCCTACCTTTGTGATGATGGTGAATCACTTGTTCGAAGCCGGTGATCCCTAGTTTTGTTGGTGCTAGAGTTTTTGGATCTTCGCAGGCTTGTGAGAATCCTAACTCAAATCTGCTACAGGTTTGTGATGGCCGATGAAAACCAAAGTGATGGCCGCTGAAAACCCTAGCTCTCAGTTTCCCTTCCTCTATGAAACCCTTGCTCTGTGATGGTAAGTTTGCAAGTATAAATATTTTTTTTTTGCAGATAAAGGAGGTTTGCAAGTTATGGAATTTGATCCCTTTGGGTAAATTGGCGCCCATGGAAACGCGTTTAGTTGGAAGTCCAGTCATGCCATGTGTGATCATGCCACAAATTCTAAGTTGTTACCACTTGTGTGTCTTGTGCACCAAGACACATTCGTGGCCCTGTTTGTTGAGCACTCCCTCATGTCGTCATTCGGGTCATGCACCCATGGAAACCCCAAATATCTTTCAGGGATGTCATGTCATGTGTGGGCACTGATGGAAACGTCTTCAGGTTGAGTAGTGTTGCTTGTGGGCACTTGGGCACATGAGGTCGTGCTAGAAATGCTAGGTTGTGACCGCATGTGTGCCTTGTGCTTGTTCGTGTGGTCAGTTTGTCAGGCACTCCCTCGTGCTTTCATTCGGGTTGGGCACCCATGGAAACCCCAAATGTCTTTTGAGTCGGTCAGGTCATGTCATGTTTGGGTGCCCATGGAAACACATTCAGGTGGATCGAGTTGTGTCACTTGTGTGCACCGGGGCACACGAGGTCATGCCAGAAATGTTAAATTGTCACTGCTCGTGTGTCTTGTGCTCGTTCGTGTGGTCAATTTGTCAGGCACTCCCTCGTGCCTTTGTTCGAGTTGGGCACCCATGGAAACCCAAAATATCTTTCGAGTGGGTCGAGTAATGTCATGTGTGGGTGCCCATAGAAACACGTCCAGGTGGATTGGGTCGTGTCACTTGTGCGTCTTGTGCCAGAAATGTTAAATTGTCATTTCTCATGTGTCTTGTGCACATTCGTGTAGCGCATTTTTCGGGCACTCCCTCGTGCCTTCATTCAAGTCGTGCACCCATGGAAACCCCAAATATATTTTTCAGGAATGTCGTGTCTTGTGTGCCCAAATATATTTCAAGAAAGTCGTGTCATGTGTGGGCACCCATGGAAACGTTTTTATGCGGGTCGATTCATGTCACTTGTGGGTGCTCGAGCACACGAGGTCGAGCCAAAATTCTAAGTTGTGACCGCATGTGTGCATTGTGCTCGTTCATGTGGTTGATTTTTCAGGTTCTCCCTCATGCCTCTATTCGGGTTGGGTGCCCATGGAAACCCCAAATATCTTTCGATTGGGTCGGGTCACGTCATGTGTGGGCGCCTATGGAGACATGTTCGAGTGGGTAGGGTTGTGTCACTTGTGCGTGCTCGGGCACACGGGGTCATGCCAGAAATTCTAAGTTGTTGCTGCTAGTGTGACTTATGCTCGTTCGTGTGGTTCGTTTGTCGATCGCTCCCTCATGCCTTCATTCGGGTCGTCTGCCCGTAGAATAGGAAAGTCGTGTCATGTGTGGGGCCCATGGAAATGTGTTCAGGCAGGTTGAGTCATGTCACTTGTGTTTGCTTGGGCACAGTAGATTGAGCCAAAAATGCTAAGTTGTGACTGCATGTGTGCCTTGTGCTCATTCGTGCGACCGGTTTGCCAAGAGCTCCCTCATGCCTTCGTTTAGGTCGAGTGCCCATGGAAACCCCAAATATCTTTCAGGTGAGTCAGGTCATTTCATGTGTGGGCATCCATGGAAACGCGTTCGGGTGGGTTGGGTCATGTCACTTGTGCACGCTCGGGCACATGGGGTCGTGCTAGAAATGCTAAGTTATGACCGCTCGTGTGACTTGTGCTCATTCGTGTGGCTTATTTGTCAATTGCTCCCTCGTGCCTTCGTTCAGGTAATGTGCCTGTGGAAACCTAGCTCAGCGATGGTGAATCACTTTCTCGAAGTCGATGAACCCTACTTCTGTTAGTGCCATATTTTTTAGATTTTTGCGCGTGGATTTTTGGTGGATATAGGTTTAACAATTTTGTGTTTGGTCAATATGCTCTGTCAACAAAAAAATGCACTTCCTGACCCATCAAGGGTAGTGAATGTTGAAGCCTTAAATGAAATGGTGGATCATAGCTTGGATTCTTATGTTATCTCTAGTGGCGCTATTGGTTCCAAGGTTTTTAACCTATGTTGCATGGGGATAGTTAAAAAAAACACCATGTACTTTGCATTTCTGTGTTCCAAGAACTTTTGGAACTCTAGAAAACATCCCCAAACTCTTGGGTACTTCATTAGGGACTCGGGGACTTATTGGCCATGCCAAAAACGTTCCAGAGAAAATTTAGGGGTGTTCCAAACATATTTCAAGGATTTTTTTGGCAAATTTCAAGAATTTTATGGGCAGATTTCATAGATTTTTTGGGTTGATTTCTAGGATAATCCAAGCATATAACTTATGTTTTGACAATCATAGAAATTGATGATTTAAAAAAATGATTAATTTTCCCATCCATTAATTTTGTAATGATAATTTTTCTCAAATTGATTGAATAAACATGGATTTTGTATGATGGGTTTCAATTTGGATCTTTGGCGATTTAGATATTGTATTTTCAATGATAAAATTATAAGGTGGGCTCAACAAAATAGAAAATGCAACATTTTGAAATGTTAATCCTTGTGGTTATTACTCTTTTTATTTCTCATTTTTTGGATCATCTAAGCTTTTATATATAGTACATCTGTTTCAACGAGTCATTCAATTTCTATGCTTCCACCATCCCAACCTCAAGAATTGTGAAAACAATTAGATAAAAGTGACTTGGATTGTGTAATAACTATTTAAAATAAATTCATATTCCATCCCCTTATTAATCTCAAATAAGAATTTAATACCTTTAAAAAACCAAAGTATTCAATAATGGTCTCCTCTTCCCATGCTTTCAAGAACCTCTTGGCATGTGGGCTCTTCCCAAATCCTTTTGGTAGCACTATGTGTGGCGCAACCAGCATCTGTCCATTGACCAATTCAAATGGACTATAACTTGTTGTAGAACTCTTCTGCAAGTTGTAGCTAAACTGAGCCACATATAAGATTAATGTGCTTGTGGAAACCTAACTCAGTGATGGTGAATCACTTGCTCAAAGTTGATGAACCCTACTTTTGTTGGTTCCATATTTTTTAGATTTTGGTGCGTGGTGTTGGGGTTCCCATGTTTTGGCCAGATTGGCAAGACCAAAAGATGAGACAACATCATAACTGCTTTGGGGTCCTAGGATCTAGCCCTCCTGGACCCGG
Source organism: Pinus albicaulis (assembly GCA_034641835.2). Classification (NCBI taxonomy): domain Eukaryota; kingdom Viridiplantae; phylum Streptophyta; class Pinopsida; order Pinales; family Pinaceae; genus Pinus; species Pinus albicaulis. Next base: position 1,012,149,045 of record CM076574.1, on the reverse strand, counting down.
AGAGGGATCTCTCCAATAAAACAAAGAATGATATATCTTTGAAAGCTCAAAATGAGATGTTAGGCTAGTTATGAAGCACAAAGGGGGGTTTTAAAGTGATTTGGTTGGTTGGTTGCTGGGTTGGTCATGAGATCATACATTGAGAAATTGATGGAAGGAAAAGAACAAAACAACAGGATGATTCAACAAAGAGGGTAGGTCAATAAAGTGCCATCCATTGGGCTATGGAGTCATGAAAGGAGAATTACTCGCAACAACTAGCCAAGGCTTTCAGAGGGCAAGTCATCTACACTAAAGGATATTTTTAGATAGATGATGGGATGGAACATTAAGGAAAGAAAGTGAAAGAAGGAAAGCAACCCAATTTTTGTCTATAGATCAAGTCAGAGGTCATTTAACTCCAGACCTTCTTGGACATACTCAAAGGAAACTTTCAAAGAGGGACAAAGGGGCAGCTTATAGATCAGACCAGAGGTCATTTAACTCCAGGTCAGCTTTAGCATTCTCCAAGGAAAAACAGAGATAAGTTTACAGAGATATCTTAGAAAGGCCAGCTGGTCGCACAAGGATCCTAGTGGACAGGGCTAACTCTAATCCCCAGTGTTCCCAAATCTTCAAGCTAAATCCCAACAAGAACATCTAAGAAACAGATTCATTAATTCATACATCAGCTAGCAGGAAATGACATCCACTACACTGGTTAAACCAATTGAAATATATTCTTGGATAACACATTTAGGAGAAAACATTAAGGCAAGGAGAGCAAAAGCATAGGGTGCCTAACAAGGGCAAATACTATGCCATGTTTTTTATGCAAGCCAACAGAAAATGAAACAGTATGAAATGTAATAAACAGAGTAAGAAAAACATCACCAATAGTAATAGACCAGGATCCTGTGAAATGTGCTTGATTAATTGATGCAAAACCAGTCACATACTCTGAGCTCAATGGCTGTTACAATCCAAACTTCTCCTCCCAGCCTACTACAATACAAACTACTCTTCTACTTCCTCCCAAGACTATTCTAACAGTCCAAATGAATCCCTCTAATGGCAAAAGCAACAGCCTAACAACAACCTTTACAATCTGTTCTCGGGAATTCTTATAGGAGAATGAGAATAACAGGGTTAGATACAAATTAAATGTGTTCATTAAAACAGAGTGGTGGAAGAATTCACGCCCACACTGCTTAATGGCTATGCAGCGCTGTGTGTACCCTATAATCTGCTTCGAGAGTCTTTTTCAGGTCAAGATTGACCTCAGATATTTCTTTGAAGTCCTTTCTGGTGTTTGGAGCTCTACGCTAGCCTTATGGAAATGATAAACTGGATGAGAAGGTCCGCAGGTCTCTCCATACCTCCATTACTGCAGCTCTAACAGTATTAAGAAGCTTCTGTTAGTGCCTTTCACCTGTTACAGGGCTCAAGGAGATATGAAGAATGTTGTAGATAAATGTCCTTCCTGGAGGAATGTGTTATGTTGATATTAAACGTGGATATAATCCTTTGCATGCTCTGGTCTTCGAATACGTCCTTTCCTTTGAATGCGGGGTTAAACATTAATTACATCAACCATAGGCATTAACCCCCTTTAAATCTCTTCTGCTGGTCCACTGACAAATGCTGAAATGGCCATCTTTGTGCTATCTGCATAATAAAATAAACCTGTTACAAACCCAGGCAGTGGTAGTGGAGAAATGCTACAGAGGCCGGAGGAGTGGTGGCGGAGTAGTGGAGAAACAGTAGAATCAATGAAAAGTGGTGGAGAACGATCACACAGGGTAAAGCCCAAAGGTTATCGTTTGGGCGAATTACAAAGGGAAAACATGGAAAAACAATGGAGCGGAGCCTTAGGATGTGGGACCCAGCAGTACGAATCGCAATCAGAAATTGGAGTCGGGAGTGAGGCAGAGTGGTGCATATAATATTTCTGATAAGATTGGGAAGGGCGGAAGGCGATTGGATCAAGACCGTTAAATCTTAGATCCAACGGATGGTCGGGATTAAGTCGGAGAATTGCAATCGGAAGGGGCAGGGGTGACATACTTACATAAGTTTCGATTGCGATTAGGAAAGGGGATGCGATTAGCACCAGGCCGTCTGATCTGGCGAGAAGATAAACGGTGGAGGATGTAATCGGGGAATTGCAATCGTACAGGGCAGATAGTGGCAGCGACTGGAAGTTCCGATTGCGATTGGGCAGGGAGTGCGATAGCCATTGGATCAGCGGGAGATGGACGGCTAGGATGAGATCGGAAAGTCGTATTCGGGAGGAGAGGAAAGGGGGGTTGAAACGAAAGTTGCGATTGTGATCGAGGATCGAAGGGAAGGACTTGCGATCAATCAGAGGATTGTGCGATGCGATCAATCGGAGGACGAGAGAAATCGGCGGAGACTTGCAATGCGATCAATCGAATCGCAAATATTTGCGATGAACCGATCGGGGGACTTCACATAAAAGTTGCGATTGCGATCCAAGCGGGGGTGCAATAAAGCGCTAGCCATCCGATCTAAATGCTGGATCAACGGTGTAAAACACGTCGTAGATCTTATAGACCCACGCCAATTGCATCGGAGTTTTTCTGTTGTAACAAAGGAAATGCGCCCGCCCGACACTCCGATTGCGATTGGCGCTCAAGACTTAAGCGCTTGGTCTTAGCGCTGGGGCGTATGTGGGGAAGTGGTTGAAAGGGGTTGCGGAAAAGGGGCTAAGCCCTGTTATAAAGTTATAAAGTGGGTTTTTTAGCCCATTTAAATGAATTTAGGGACTAAAGAAGGGTAACGATAGAGGGATAAAGGGTGAATTAAATCAAACAAGGGGTATGGGTAAAATTTGAAGGGGATTTTAGGGATATTTAAGAGGACTAAGGGGGAATTATAAGGGGAGACATGGGAATGGAACAAAGGTTTAGAAGGGATGAAATAAAGGGAAATAGGAAGCCTTTTGGGGCATTTCTTCACAAACAGAGAGGTTTTATAATGGGAATCAGCTAAGGGGATTTTATCAAAGGACCAAAGGCACAAGGAGGCTTCAAGGATGATGTGTTTTCAGAGGAAATGCATTCCTTGAAGGCTCAGAAACATTTTAGCCCCCTGTTTTCTTGTCAAAAATTTATGGGGGGCTAACACGTGGATTTTTGGTGGATACAGGTTTAACAATTTTGTGTTTGGTCGATATGCTCTGTCAACAAAAAAATGTACTCCCTGATCCATCGAGGGTAGTGAATGTTGAAGCCTTAGATGCAATGGTGGATCCTTGCTAGGATTCATGTGTTATCTCTAGTGGCAGTGTTGGTTCCAAGGTTTTTAACCTACGTTGCATTGGGATAGTTAAAAAAAATACCACGTACTATGCATCCTTGTGTTCCGAGAACTTTTGGAACTCTAGAAAACATCCCAAAACCCTTGGGGACTTGGGGACTTGTTGGCCATGCACAAAACGTACTAGAGAAATTTAGGGGTGTTCCAAACATATTTCAAGGATGTTTTTAGAAAATTTCAAGAATTTTATGGGCATATTTCATAGATTTTTTGGGTCAATTTCTAGGATAATCCAAGCATATAACTTTTGTTCTGACAATCATAGACATTAATGATTGAACAAAATGATTATTTTTCCCATCAATTATTTTTATAATGATCATTTTCCTCATTCATTGATTGAATAAACGTAGATTTTGTATGATGGGTTTCAATTTGGACCTTTGGTGAATTAGATATTGTATTTTCAATGATAAAATTATAAGACGCAAGCTCAAGAAAACATAAAATGAAACATTTTAAGACATTACTCCTTGAGGTTATTGCTCTTTCTCTTTCTCATTTTTTGGATCATCTAAGATTTTATATATAGTACGTGTGTCTCAAATATTCATTTGAGTTCAGTGCTTCCACCATCCCAACATCAAGCATTGTGAAAACAATGAGATAGTAGTGACTTGGTTTGGGTAATAAATGTTCAAAATAAATTCCTATTCCATCCCCTTCTTAATCTGAAATAAGAATCTAATACGTTTAAAAAAACAAAGCATTTAATAATGGTTTTCAATATAGTTGTATATCTACGCAAAATCTATTGAGGGTGCACTCTAGCCATTTTTGGAACGTGTCCCCACCCCTGAAGTTCCCCCATCTCCAAAACCAATGCAACATAATTTTTAACAGTCTTTAAAAACCTATTTCAGGGATTGTTCAGAAATTGGTTCTGAAGCTTAGGGCTTATGCAACATTCTCTAGTCATGTGGTTCCACACCAATGGAGAGACCAGATTGTGCATTCTTTGGGGATGGTTGCCTCTTTCAGGAATAATTCCAAGATTCAAGGGGTTACTACAAGAGCGAATAGACAAGGAAAAATCATTGACATCTCGCATGGAGAAAGCTACTCTTACATTGGGGGTCATCGTGGATTTGGATCGTGCGGATGGTCTCTCCAAAAAGGCCTTGGTTGGTAATTTTATCTCCTTAAGGACTAGCTCATGAGTTCGGTTACATGTTACTTGAAACCCTTACTTGGTTACACCTTGTGTGTGTATGTCCTTGTCAACAATTGGATATAATTCCATTTTCTAGCACAGAATCACCCAAAAATAATTTTACACGAACCATGGGTTGATTAGTAGTGGGAACTTTTGGTTAAAGAGGTGGCACATGGATTTTGACCCCCTCACTAAGAACCCTAAAACCCAAAACATGTGGGTTAAACTTTTGGTTTTTCCTTTGCAGTTTTGGAAGAGGTGGATTATTATCAATTTGGCTAATGTGATTGGAAAATTTATTTTCTTTGACAACTTGGTCTTGGTGGGGTTTAACAAATGGATTATTCAGGTTTTGATGGAGTGTGATGTCACATTTGGCTTGCTAGGGGAGATTGAAGTTACACATAAGAAGAAGGCCTTTTGTCAACTTTTGGACTACTGGAGAGTCTAGTTAAGATGTATTGTATGTCATCAGTCAGGCCATCTTAAGGCTTCTTGCCCTAATTTCTGAAGTCAAAATCGGGGGATCAGACTCTGTGGTGGACCTTCCTCCATTATTCATGATTCTTCTAGTCTCGTGGACACTTTTTTGTTTTGTCAGGTTTCAAGATGGAAATGTTCTAGCAAAGTCAAAGGAGGGAGTACTGGCATGAATTCAAGGGAATATTACTTTTGAAGATCTGGCTAACACAAAGGAGGTGTGGATGATATTCAGGATCCCCCTGTGAGTGGTGGAGCTTCCATATAGTTTTAGTGCTCTAATGTTGAGGGTTCTTATTTTCATCCATTCGTTTATCAGTGAAATTATTGTCATCCTAGGACTGGTGATCAGAAAGGGGTTGAGCATATTGATTTCTTGAAGGATGATCATTCATTTTGGGAAGAAATCGTAGGGGCATGTTATCAAAGCCTATTTCCTATAAGGAGCTATTATTGGTAGAAAAGTTTGAAATGGGTGCTTCATAGTTTTCTTCTTGTACTTCTACTGCTCCTTAAGTTGTTAATAACATAGAATTTTTTAATCTTAGCAGCCATAATAGCTTATATTCTGACCATCTCCCTCCTTTACCTAACTTGGTGGCGACACCTAAGAGAAAAAATCCTATATCTTAAAATAGGAAGAAGAGGAATGGAGGATGAAAAGCATAATTATTTGTATTAAGGTGAGTGATGTAAATATTAAAAATAAAAAAATCACTAGTTTGCAAACTATAGAAGGAATCAGAACTCTATCATGGATATTAAGGATAGGGGGTGGATAATTAGAAGCTCCCAAAAATATTTATATAAGGCAACAAAGGAGCATTTCATGGATCTTTTTACAGATCCTAGTATTAATAATATTTCTACCCAATTAAAAGTACTTCAAAAATTTATGAAGTTCTTTTCAGAGGATGATTACGCTAGAATTGGTAGGTATGTAACTTTGGAAGAAGTCAAGGGGGTGTTAAAATAGTTTGCAAGATTAAATTGATAGCCCAAATCGGTGGACATCAGAGTTATACCTAACATTCTCTGATCTAATGGGCAATGATATTTTACATGTGGTGGAGGAAGCTAGGAGGAAAGGATCAATTAAAGGTGTTATTAATGCCACATTCATTACCCTAATTCCAAAATGTTAAAAACCTAAGAATTTTAATGATTTTAGGCCAATTCAATTGTGTAACTTAATATATAAGATTATTGCAAAGATCTTATGCATTCAACTTGGAGAAAAACTTGCTAATATGGTTTCTTTGAAACTATTCAATTTCTTTCCAAACAGGAAAATCTACGATGTTAATGGAGTTTCTCAAGAAACCCTCCACTCTATGAAATTAAAAAAAATCGGTGCACTAATTTTGAAAATGGAAATATTTAAAGCATATGATAAAGTCAATTTGACTTTTTTAAGACTAATTCTATTTCAAATCACCCTTAATCTGGAAGTGACCAACTAGATCATGGGGTGTGTAACCTCGACAAATTTCGTAGTGTCGATTAATGGTTCCCCTTCCAACTTTTTTTGCAACACTAGGGGGTTGAGACAAGGTTGTCCCCTTTCTCCTCTACTTTTTGGTTAATAGTTTAAGGTTTAAGAAAACTGATCCTTCAAGCCAAATGTTTTGGGAATTTAAAAGGGTTCAAAGTGACTAGATCATTGCACATAACTCATCTCCTTTTTGTTGATGATATCTTAATTTTTGGAAATGGATCTTCTACTGAATGTGAATGTTATGAAAAAATTATCTCTCTCTTTTTTCAACTGCAAAGATATACTTTTTTCCAAAAAAGAGTCCATGATGAAAATCTTGATATCATAAATTCCTTACTAACTTTTGAAGTGGAACTTCTTTGAAAAGGTCTTAAATGCCTGGGATTTTTCTTGAAACAAAATTGCTACTTAAAGGATGATTGGACATGGCTCCTTAAAAAGGTTCATCATAAAAAAATAATTGGTGTTTCAGGTGGCTCTCTCTTGGGGGAAGGGTGATACTTGTAAAATTTTTCCTTGAAAGTAACCCTATTTATTGGATGGCACTTTCGAAAATCCCTAAATTTATCATTATTAAATTAGGAAATAAAATGTTTAATATTTTTTGGACTGGAAAAAAGGAGAAGTGAGTACATCTGGTTAGGTGGGAGTCCCTTTCTCTGCCTAAATCCTTTGGAGGTTGGGGATTTAAGAATATATTTCTATTTGGAGCTTCCCTATCTATGAAGATGCTATGGAGAGTAATAAATGGCTTCGTTTTTCAATGGGTGCTTAGCTCGAGTGGTAGGGATGGTGGTTTTCCATCCCATCCACCCAGGTTCAAGTCCCCAGCTCTAGTTATGGCGGTCTTCAGACGTCTCGATCCTAGGCTGAACTATGAGTTTTAAATATATGCGGCTTGCAGGCTATTGCATATATCTGAGGAGGTTGCTAGTTCCCTATCAAAATTTTATGTTGAAAAATAAATGCCTTCATTTTTTGGCAACAAATTACAAAGGATAAGTATTTAAAGAACATATATGTCACTACACGGCTTATAGATTATTCTTTTCTATTTTTTCCTAGAAAGGCTCTATCATCTAGAAAGGCCTCATGGACTCTTTTTTGGGGATATCCTCTTGGATTTCCTAGAATATAGGAAATGGGAATCGCATTATTCTTAGTTGTTGAAATTTGATTGAAAGATGAATTTATAAGCACGATAATTACTTGTGACTTTTTTATATATGTTTTTCCTTTATCATTTACTTATTTCATCAAGCAATTATACATTTCAGACTCTTCTTTCTTGGAGCTTGAATCTTCTTTGAACCCCAAACCAACCTTGTTGAGAGGGGATATTTTCTTAATAAGCACCTCATCCAAGGAATTTTTACTCTCCTTAAGCTTCTTATATTGAGGCAACTCTTTATTTGACCTTTCTAAGTCTTGTCTAAATGAGACTACTTCAACTTGTAGTCTCTCACAGTGAGCTTCTATTTCATTTAGATGATTATTCAACATGAAATTCATCCTTCTATCCTCTTCTTATTGAGCATTAAAATTGACTATTATTTTGTTCAACTTCTCATTCTCAAGCTCATACTCATGCCACTGTTCCTTTTTCTTAAGATTTACTTATGATAGCTCCTTGATCTCTTTTAGAGTAGAGATCATTTTCCTCTTAAAATAGATCCTTTCATCTCGATCCTTTTCCTTGCTATCAGAAGTTCTAGCTGAGCTACCATAGAGATATAAATTATTCTATGTTTCCATGGAGTCTTCCATAAGTCTGAGGATTATTCCATCTTCATCACTCCTGGGGATGCTCCTATTATCTTCTTGGGATATACTCTCTTCTTCTCCATAGGATCCCACATTTTATATTGCTACAAATATAAATTTATCTTCATTATAACTACGAGATGTATGGCTATCTCTATCTTCAAGTGATTCACATGAGCATATAGATAATGATTTATCTATTTCTTTCTATTTATACTAAGTAGTAGCTTATCTTTTGAGCAACATGGATTCTCAACTTGTTCTTCATCATCATTTCGAGTGTCATGAGAAAAAGCTTGTTTATTAAGAGGAATATATTCAATATTCTCAACATATCTTTTCTAGGATGCTTTCTTCGACTTATTCCTTGTCTGATTTTATTTATCTCCACTAGCAACATTTTGCAGGTTCTGGTTCACTCTTTGAGAAACAAATTTCATCAGTTTCCTCTATTGCTGCATAAATCTCTACTAAATGTAGACATTGCAATTTTTCCAACATTTCCCTTGTTGTCTCTATTGGATATGAGATCCCCTCGAATAAATCAGCAAAGAATTGCTAGGGAGATAGGAATAATTATATCCATTCCATATACCAATTGCAAAGGAGACATTCCAATGGATTTATTAGTCTAATTCTGTCAACCCAAAGAGCATTGATCAACTTCTTGTGCCATAATTTTTTATTTTCATGTAGTAATTTCCTTATGATGTTGACTAAAATTTTATTAGAAGACTCAACCAACCTATTTCCCTTGGGATAATAATTAGTAGAGTGTCCTGATTTTATGGTGTGATGGTGACATAAGTCTATCATTTTCTTTGATTTGAAAGAAGCAACATTGTCAATAATAATTTTAATGGCAGACCCGAATCTAGACAGAATGTTACTTTCTAAAAACTGGATAATGACAGTATCTGTGGCTTGTCTATTTGGGATGGCTTCAATCCACTTGTTAATGTAGTCAGTGGCTGTTAAAATCCAATTATGTTTGCCTTAAGATCTTGGATGGATTTCCCCAATAACATCCAGACCCCATTGTTGAAAAGGAGTTTCAACTGAAATTGGTTTTAACAGAAAGGGTAAAAGTTTTATTTTTCCTTCAAAGATTTGGCATTGGTGACATGTTGAAACATTTTTATGGACATCTACAAAAAGAGAGGGCCAGTAAAAACCAACCCTTAGAATTTTGTTGGTTGTGGTTTTCTGATACAAATGTCCTCACAAATATCCTTGATGAAATTCATGCATTAATTTATCTACCTCATCTTTCAATAAAAAATTTAGTAATATGCCTCTAGCATCTTTCCAATAAAAATGTTGATATAAAATGAAAATTTTCATAGATTTTAAATTGAGAAATTTAGCTTTTTTTATTCAAACCAGGAGGAGATTGTAAATTCTGTCACAAAAAAATATTTTTCATACCAAGGGGAGATAACAAAGGCTTTTGATACCTTTGGAGTCACTTGCTCTTCCTATTCATCAAGTTCAGCTACACAATTTATATCTAAAGCATGAAAATTGGATTCATCCATCAGTCTTTCCAATCCTTGTCCCTTTATGAGCTTGGTGGGATTTATCTCAATATCATATTCTAGAATCTTTGTAATCCATTTTCCTCTTTTTTCCACCAGGGTAATTTTGTGTAAGAATATCCTTTACCACAACATTTGGGACAAAAGCTATGATATGAGAATGTAGAATATAGACACTGAAATCTTTAATTTCCTTTACTAAAGCAAAATCTTGTTTCTCCATGATGTTTTAATTTAATGAGAAATATCTCAAATATTTGTTGAGGAAAGCTATAGGTTGTTCCTGTCCTTTTTTTTTTCCACAACAAAACTGCCGCAATTGTATATCCAGATGCAAAATAGAAAATCATGAAATCTTTTGTAAAATTAGGACTAATTGGCATAGTAGCTCGTCTCAATTCTTGTTTTACTTGATCAAATGATTGTTTTTCTTCTAGTTCCATCTTACTTCAATGTCTCTTTTCAACATATTAGTTATAGATTTTATAATTTCAGCCAAATTAGGTATAAGTCTTCTTAGAAAATTTATCTTGCCAATGAAAGATTTTACTTCTTTTTTCTTTCTTGGAGGTTCAATTTTTAGAATTGCTTCAATCCTACTGGGATCAATTTGAATACCATATTTTGAAATTATATGGCCTAAAAATTTCCCTTCTTCTAAGCCAAGCAGAGGTTTCTTTGGATTTAAAGATATGCCATATTTTATACATCTCTCAAAAAAAAAAATCAGATGTTGTAAATGATCTTGATCATCTTTGGAGAAAAAAATTATGTCATCTAAATATATCACAATGAAGCTGACCTTTTCATCTGAAAAAGAAATATCCATTGCCCTTTGAAATGTGGCCCCTACATTCATCAATCCAAAAGCCATCTTGATATACATATAATTTCCCCAAGAATTTGTAAAAGTTGTTTTATCTTGATCATCAGGATGCTTTAAAATTTGATTGTAACCAGAGAATCCATTCAACAATGAAATCCGACTTGATCCCACTATTTTTTGAAGTATATGGTCCATTTTAGGTAAAGGGTAGTTGTGTTTTAAAGAAACTTTGTTTAGGTTTCTAAAATCCACACATAACCTTATTTTTCCATACTTTTTCCTTACTGGTACCAAGTTTGAGACCCATTTAGAGAATCTAAGTGATACTATAATTTTTGCATGAAACAAATTTTTAACCTCTTTTTCTATTAAAGGGAGTAAAACATGATTAAATCTCTTTATTTTTTGTTTAAAATGTTTTTCTTCTTCCTTGATGGGTATATTGTGCTTAATTATATCCTTGTAATACATTTTTGAATCTTGATACATGCAAATACATATGTATATTGTTTGAAAAAATCTATGCATTTTTCTTTTTCTTCAAGAGGTAATGATTTGGAGATTTTGATAATATTGGGATTTTCTTCAGTAACTATGTTGCAGTCTTCACTATGATATCCAGTTGGTTGTATTGAGGGATTTTTTTCTACATCGTTTAAATCAAAAAATTCCTCAAGTTGTACAAGACCTATTGGGATTGTATTATTCTTCAATTGCAATAATTCAGATTCCTCAAAGATTTGATTAGTTTGATTAAAAACGTTCTCTTCTTCCTTTTCTTCATTATTTTGACCTATGTCAATGTTTAGATTTTCAAATTCCCCTTTTAGTTCCAAAAAATTATCTAGATGTTTGTCATTATTGAAAACTTGTCAATATCTGATATTATCAGGTATAGCAGGTCTGTGTTTAACATCAATTTATAAAAAAATTTCCTACTCTAAAGGAAATTTTGCAAGTACTTGCAGAAGTGGTTAATGCATCTACAAAAAAAATTTGGTCCATGGAATTAATGATAGTTCGTATTCTGGAAAACATTGTAAGAAATATAAAATAACATTTTTATAGGCTCTCATCCCAGGATTTTTAGCTAAATAATCACCTTTAATTTGTTTTATGATCAATTCAGAGTCTACATGTATGGAGATTCTCTTTGCTCCTAGTTGTTTTAGTTTTTTTCAGTCCTAATAGCAAAGATTCATACTAAGCTACATTATTTGCGCACTCAAAATTTAGCTTATAAGAGTATTTCTTTGTTGTACCTGATTGTGTATTAGAGATCCATACTCAAATACCAGATCCTTCTTTACTCACTACCCCATTAAAATCCATGTTCCATAACCCATCTAGTTTTACCTGTTCTTTTTCTTTAATATCTTTCTCTTTTGGATTGATGTCTAAAAATTGATCCTCTATTTCCAAACAAATATCATTATGTAAGATGAAAGAATCCATATATGAATGCACATAGTAAACATGATAATTGTTGGTTTTGTCTTGGATACTGACCATATATTTCATTAAGGCTTCCATATACAGTTTTCTTTTTGGGCCAAAAACAAGAATCATTGCATATTTCATGTTGAGTTGTAATGTGCCCTGTAATTTTTCTCCCCGTGATCTTGACAACAACATGCCATATTTAAGGGGAATATCAACCACAACAATGTCGATGACTAAGCTTTTAGCTGAGATTTGGGCTAGAGTAACACACAAATATTTGATTAATCCCAATCATTTTACTCTATTTGAATCAAATAAGTATAGGAATTTATAAGGTCTTGTTACGTCTAAACCCAAATTTTCCATAATTTATTTTAGCACAATATTGTGTGAAGCACCTGAATCTAACATAACATTATGTAAAATGAAATCATGGATGTTTAGACTAACATAAAATGGAGGAACGCTGCCATCTTGTGGAATACCATCTAATTCAGGTCTAAATAGTAACTTAGGTTAATCATCAGTTATATTAACAATGTCAGTTCCTTCCTCAATCTATAGTGTCTTTGTCACTTGACTTTTTTTGGCATATTTTATTACTAATTCGATTAATGGAACTGGGATTTTGACCTTTGAAAGCTAATTTTTCAATGTTAAAAGAGTTCTGAAACATTTCTACTTGCTTAATACTTGTCTCTTTTTTTTTTTCTTTTTTTTTTCTTTTTTTTATGAGGGGTTTCTTTTTGTGAGGTTTCTTTCTGTTAATTTTCTTTATAAGGTGTTTCTTTTTGTGAGGTTTATTTCTAAGTTGTTTTATTTCTTTGACTAGTGGAAGGTGTATCATTGGATGAACTTTTGGGAGGGTTTGTTGTTGTCTTCTTGCTTCTTAGATTATAATGCTTCTGTACTTCCATAACAACGTTTTGATACCCTTGTTGATATTATGGTGATTTAGTAGGCATTCCCTCTAGCAATGAAGATTGGAACATGTCTTGTTCTTCTTCACTTATAAAAACAAGAACAGATTTATTTGATCTTGTTCTAGTTCTTGTATGATTTTTTATTCTTCTTCAACAATTTTTTTTTGGAAATGAGGCCTAATTTGTTGTTGATCAGTTGGACCTCTTTGTTCTATTTGTTTGATATGAAGTTGGGGTCTTCTATAGTTAGGATTTCGAATTTGAGGTCCCCCTTAAGGTTCTCTAGGAGGTGTCCTATCTGCTACAGTCATCCTCCCCATCATTCTTTCCATTTTTCTAACTAGGTTATCTAGTGTTAAGTCTGATGAAGAATAGGGTTCCTATTTAATAGTGAAAATTTCATTTCGTATCTTGGCTCTATTAGCTAATAAATTAGCCTCTACACTAGTAGTGTTACTTTTCATCTCTTCAAGGGTGATTTTATTTCTTTCTCTTAACTGATAGGCCATATTAGCATTAAATCCTTTTGGAAAGAGGATTAAGGCTAATCCAATTGGGGGTTTTATTACAGCTGGAATAGAGTTATAAACATTGTTAAACCTAGTTCAATAATGTTGGATAGTTTCATTTGGAGTTCTCTTTAAATTCTCATATTCAGCAAAAATTTGGAGGGTTTTTTTTTTAATTTCCCATCTAGTAATAAAACTTTGATGGAACTATTGTAAATATGCAATACCTCCAGTGGGTAATGTCCTATACCACTTCTTTACTTCTCCCATTATACTTTGTGCAAAAAACCTCATTTTTACATCATCGTGATCTACTTCTTGTAGATAAAAGAAGTCATTCATCCTATCAATGTGTTTTTGAGCTGGTATAGGACCTGTACCATCAAATTGTGTTATTCTATATGCATAAGTTTGTGGCATGCCATGTAAGAGGGCTTGTAATGAAAAATCAACATATTGTCCTTCCATGATTGGTATATGAGTTGTGTATGAAACTACAGTAGGAGCAGGTATCAAAGGGGGTATGATTCCACTTTGTTGTGTTAAAACAGAGGTGGTAGGACTAGAAGATTAAGCAAAAGAAGAAGAAGTTGAGATTTTAAGTGATTGATGGATGAGGGTTTTAGACACACCATGATATGATTTATAGGGTTTTAACAAGCATTCATCAATAACTGTTTTAGGCACAAAACTATAATATTTGTTTCTAAAAAGGGTATCTTGAAAAACCAAATCAAAATCTATATCTTCTAAAGTGAAAAAAATGTCAAGAAGGGAATTAACACTTGGAAAAAAAAATTCACGTGATTAACTCTTAGTTACACTCTTTTTTCTAATTATTTTTTTCTGGGTTATCTACAATTTCCAGAGGGTTTGGATCTGGATGTGCTCTAGTGTGAATTGTTTTAGGAGCCAGATATACTTATTTATATTTATATATGTAGAATATGTGAAATTTATAAGTGGAAAACAACCTTAATTCAGATCTATATCTTAGTCACAAACCTAGAAATAGCTTTAAGCACTAAAATAGAAATGTTCATCAGGGAAAAATAAAATATAAATAAATATTTTTTTCTTCACCAGTATGGTCACTACTATGTTATCGCTCCATAATTTCATAAGGTTGTGAAAGAAACCAAGAGGTAACTACACAACCACTTTAGAAGTTGCGATCTAGCCCTTCCAGCTTGAGAGACGGATCTCTCTTTCAGATTTAAATTTGTTTGTCTAAAGTATTAGGGTATTTATTAAGTTCATAGATTTATTTTTGAATTGTGGTTGAAAATTTGAATATAAGAACATTGGGAAACAGAGTCCCAAAGCTTAAGTAGATCAATTGTAGAAATAACAGATAAAGTGCAACAAGGCAAGGTAGGCAGAAAATTTGATCCCTTAAAGTGTTTGTGTATTGGATTAGAAGAGAAGATTTAGATTTACATTAAACATAGAGAATTTTTACATGAATTCTATATTTAACTTCATTTTAAAACATAAATGTTTTTTATAAGACAACGCTGAGTGCAATTAAACAAGTTCAACACATACTCTTCTTTAAACAACAAGGATGAAAAAAATACATGAAATAACAATGAAACAATAATTTGACAATAAGAAAAACATGACCAATTTATTTGACTCATAAATCCTGGAACAACTTTCTTCATTTATTGAAAATGATCACATTTGTCTTGGTGAACAACTTTACATCAGAAGTATATTCATCATACAAGTCCTAAGACTATTACTTCAATTTATGAAGTATTTATACTAATTCTAAGCAAAATATCTTGATTTAAATTATTAACATTTTATTACAAATATCTAAAACTGTTTTTTACAAAAATAGACCAAAAATGTAGGAGGTCCAAAATTGTTGAAGCTATTGGCACTATTTTTTAGGGCTGTTGTTGATGCCTAGGCATGAGAAGATGTTTCCCTGTTGCTAACTCAAAACTTATTTTTACTCTAGAACTTGACCTAATTTATCCCACCGATATTCACTTGCGATGGGAAGTTTGAAAAATTTTCTATAGGTTTCATCTATCTCATTATATTTTTCAAAAGTGGGTTTGACCAAAAATAGATGTTTGACTTCAGATCTGATGTGTAGGTCAAATTCCAAAACCTCCAAGAGATATTTTCATGTAATTTCACCTTTGATAGAAGAAAATTTTGATTTATCTTTGGCTATTGTGTACAAATTATGTTGATAATATGTCAACTCCACTAATTCATCTACCATTCCTTTTAGCCCTAGCAGTCCCTTAAATATAAAACATTAAATTTTTTAGGAATTTCTGAATATAACCTCCATGTTATGGAACTTATTTTCCAGCTGAAACATCAAATGTTTCTTTGAGGTTACCCTCCTAACCTCAAGAATATTTATGGTCCTATCTATGATCTCAAATCTTGCAAGTCATATTTAGTATTTGAATTAAGGACCTTTATTAGTTTATTTACCTCTCCTAACATCTGTCCTAAACTCTTTTTTACTTGCTCAAACAATTCTTCTGATATCTGCACTAGTTCTTCTTGTTCAAAAATTATCTCTATTGAAGGCCAAATCCATGTAATAACTTCATTGATTTCAATCCATATATTTTCATTTTCCTGTGCTAATGTTTGAGCCATTGTAGAATTATCCTCTATCTAATCAATTCTCTATGTTAACCTGTGATATTTTTGCAACTCTTCTATATATGAATTTTCCACTCTTAATTTTAGTTCTTGAAATGTTTTGAGTTTGGCCTTAAGTTTATCAATTTCCCGTCCTCTGATGGACATGTCATACATGGATTTTACCAAATATTTTGATGCATCTTTAGATTGTGTCCCTCTTGTACTTTTCGCTAAAGTATATGCCTTTGTTATACCTATAATCAGAACTATTCCTGCAATAGGAGCTGTTGTTAATGGAAAGACAACTAATTTAGAATATTTTTCCTTTTCCTTCAATATTTTTTCCATCTCAAATTTCATCTACCTAATCTAAGCATTTTTTTCAATAGTAATTTTAAACATGTATTGTTTTTGTTGTTCTAAATATCCAACATCCTTTTCTTGAGGGTCTTCGGTTGATGGAAGCTTCAATTGATTTTGGAGGGCTACAATATCTACATTTTTCCTTTTTATAATTTCTTTAACTGCCTTTACATCTTTGGGATCATATCCCATCTTTATTACTAAATCCTCCAAATATTTGATCTTTGTGTCTTTGGCCAAGAAGGAGATATTTTCAAGCTTGAGCTGGGATTGTATATTGTTAACTGAAATTTGAAACTTTAAAGTTTTCATGGAATTATTTTTCAATGTTGAATATAACATCTCTCATGTTTTCTTGTGCATATCTATCTGATTGTAATATTCCAAACCAGAAACAGCAGCAATACAGCTCATAAAATGAAAGCAGTAGAAAATATTTAACACATGAAACCATGAGACCAATATATTATGGAGCCATTTTATTGATCATATATGCAGAAAATAATTATAAAAAAATGAGGCACAAATCATAGAATGTGATTACAAAAGCCTCCAATACATAAAACACTCTAAAAAGTGAGATGTTTTTGCTATACAAAATGTCGAAGATGTTGCTACAACGCAATCTAATATGAAATAAATGCTGCTAGGACTATATAATAATACAATGGGACTGATATAAGCCTAAAAAGATAATATACATGAATAATAAGGCTATACAATACTTTTCCAAGAATACCCAACAAGGGTTTCCAGAAATACACTGAAATACAAATGGTGATCTACAACCCTAGGATTGAAGAGTCACTGCAACTGAAGTCCATGAAATAGAAGGCTGAAATAGTATGGATCTGATGTAGATCTCCTCCAAAGGTATCCTCCAATGAAATTATGAACCCTTCACCTAGAAGGAAACACTTCAAAAGAGCCAATAGACCCTCCTCTCAAACTGCCCTCCAAAATAACGCAATTCCAGACTGAAACTATGTATTGTCACTGGATGTAAGGGCTTGGCATGATGCCAAAGATTTTCAATATGCTCAAGGAACTTCCTTTTTGATCTCCCAATGGAAGGAATCCTTCCTCCCTTGAGAAACTAGCTTAGAAAGTGGGTTTCTCAACCCTCCACTGCAACACCCTACAACTCAACACAAATATGAATAGATACTACACTGCAACTGAAGACTGAAGCTTGGAAAGAATGTCGGGATGTAAATATGATAGTACAATACTCTTCCTAGAGGCTAACTCAAGGGAAGAGGTGGGATCCCCGCTCGGGAACACCCGGTTCTAAACAACACACAATATCTGCTAAACAACTAGAGAGTGCAAGAAGTCATACAAACCATCAACAAAATAATATCAAAAAACTAATTTTGAAGGTTTCCTTACCCTTCCTTATAAATTGGTGAGCTTCCT
This sequence comes from Pinus albicaulis, assembly GCA_034641835.2. Lineage (NCBI taxonomy): Eukaryota > Viridiplantae > Streptophyta > Pinopsida > Pinales > Pinaceae > Pinus > Pinus albicaulis. The sequence continues at coordinate 1,012,131,180 of CM076574.1, read as the reverse complement.
CACCGTAGGCCCCATCCATTATTGCCACTACCTCCATGCAAGGTGTCTCTAACTAAAACTTCATTGTCCCTCATTAAATGTCCACTCCTCCATAACAACATTGTTGATTTGGTCAAAGTTGACCTATTCAACATGCTCCATCCCCTGTTCATACTAAAAGGTTCTTTATTTAGCTGCTTATATGGTCTCCTTTCACACTTTAAGTGTTTTTATTGTTTCTAAGGAGGTTTATGGGCCTCCCTACCCACTTATTCACCTACCTAGTGACAAAAAAATCTATAATATTCCATTTAGATGAAAGCCAAATTTTTGGAATATTACAGTCCTCCCCTCCACAATGTTGATTTTCCTCAAGCAACTGTAAGGGTTAAGAAAAATCTCCCCTCCTCCTCTTGTGGCCTCCTCATCAAATAGTCTCAACCAATGCTTCAGATATTCTACAACAATTTTGTCTCCAAATGGTTCCTCCCAAATGTGCAAGTTGGCCTTTGGTGGATAAAACAAATGGCTCTCATCATGAGAAAATGGAAGGTTTATATGGAAACCTTCTTGCTGTCCAATGGCCCCTTCAAGGTAGGAGTGATGACAAGAATATGGGATCTCATTCCCAATGAGAGACTCCCATCTCCATGCCATCATCCAAATGAAATGAATCACCTTCCAACATGGTAATTCATAGAAACGTTCCTCCCAAATGTTCATGAGAGGCATCTCCCAAGTGCTCCAAAAAATCATATGGCTCACCTCATAAAGGAACAAGTGATCTACTGTAGTGGCTATATAATCTTCAATACTCCCCTTGAAGCATGAAGCATAAAAGGTGTGGGAATTTTCATTCCCAATGGACACATCCAACCAATGTGCCTTCCCTCCAATCATGTTCCCAACAAAGATAAGAACATCATCAACATATGGGATCACAATAAAAGTCATGCTAGCTACCATGTGTAGTACTGGGGAAGGGAAATGATCCCTCAAGTGCAACCAGTGTAGTTTTAATCCTAACTTCAATAGAATATGATATAACAAGTGTTCCCCCCACCACTTGTTTGTTGGCCCATTATTCTCGCATGCTTGGAGAAGTGTATGATGTTTGGTGTCAATAAAGCACACCATGAAGAATACATCATTTCCCCAAAATATTTTAGGGAGTGGCCAGCATCATCAATGCTCATGGACCCAAGTAGCCCATGAAGCCAATAAGAAAGAGTGCCCTCTCTTGGAGAAATTCCCTATACATGAGTGGTAAGAAAATGCAAGTATATAATAAGTATATCGTGATTCTCAGAAATATAATCCTTACCACACACATGGTTCAAGCTAGTGAGGTAGATCATGGATGAGATCCCTCTCACACCCAATGAGTAAGGGGGTGGTGATGATAACTCTTCCCAAGAGCTATGTCTCTCCTCAACCTCCAAACAATATTTTCACTTCCTCATATGATAGTGCATCTCCTCTTTGAATTCTTCCCACATGAATCCCTCCAGAATAGTATGGTATGCTCTAATGAAATCGGTTGGATTGGAGAGCAAGACCTCATAGGCTTCATGTAGTAGTTTATCCTATAGATTTGAGGCTCTAGTCAAGAATATCCTACCGTGATAAAATATGATCCCATCTCTCACTGTATATCTCCCATCTGGAAACTGGTCATCAAGTATCCTGCATGTAAGGAGATCCTTGGAGTATTCCACCAATAGCTAGGATCTCTAATAATGGTCTAAACTCCTTAATGACAGTGCTGCTGAACTATAATATGTAGCCCTTGTCATGTGGTTGCCCTCTTCTATGACATATCCTATGCCAAAGTCAAGCACTGATATGCTACTATCATGTTCCTGTTGCCCCTCCTATAGCTGCTCATGATCAAGTGAAGGTTGAAGCTTTTGGAGGCTAGTCTTCCATAGGAAGCTATCACCTATCCAAAATATCCTAAATCTGGCCAATGCATGCATGAGTGGCCACCATCCTCTACCAAATGGGGAATATTCCTTCCTATGTGGAAGTATCCTCTGGTTCTCCAATACCATGGAGTGGTCTCCTTGCACCATGATGGTGCCATCCTCCATCCCAGAAACATCTTCTCCCAGTGCAGAATAACTGATGAGAGCAGGTAATGATGATATTGGGAGAATGTCTCCCTCCTCCTTGAGCCTACCCAAGACTCTCTGTGCTGTGCCAAATCCTCCCAAGGTTCTCACCCCTTCTGAATCAATGAGTGGTGCAGCCTGTCGTGAGATGTCTCTCATCTCCTGATCTGGTGGCCTCCCGGGTGGAATGCCTCCATGTAATGAGACATCAAATTCTAAAGTAGACTATATAAGTGAGTGGAATAATTTTTCCCTCCTTTTAGTGCACAAACCAGTCTCTTTCTTTTGTATATTAACCCCCTGAAATAAACAAGCGTGTATCCTCCCCATACTTTGATGTTGATCCACCTTTTCTTCTTCTATTTTTATCAAGGTCTTACCACCCATCACTACTGTCACATGCTGCTCCTTGGGAATTTTTTGCAAAGATGAAAAAACTCCTCTAATTGAAGAAATAGCTTCATGCCCATCTCCATGTGGTGATGGTTCTCCTCCTGAAGTGACAACGTTGTTACTTCCTCTCTGCTCTTCCTCCTCATCAATGTTTGAGAATACCTCATCAACAATGAGAGACCCTAGATCTTGGTGTTCCCTTGAAGGAGGAATATCCATGTCATCCTTTTGAGAAGAAAGCTCTTCCTACAATGGGGATCTTTCCCTTGGAAAGGTATCATACAAGTTTCTATCCCCCTTAATAGAAATCTGGAGTGGAGTTGGTATAATGGATCTTTCCAACTCATGCAAAGGTTTTGGATGTTTAGGTTTGGCTAGCTCAATCAAAGATGTTTCAAATTGTTTTCATCAAATCTCTTCACTAATCTCTTAGTGAATCTTGCATAAGTAGCTATATTTGCATGATTAAATGAAGAAGATTCATAAAACCACCAAGTATAAGCCTTACCTTCAAGATGCAGCGTTGTTATCCGAAGGGCTTCCTTTTATGAAACTTGATGTAGCTGCAAGTATGAGTCTGGCTGCTCTATCCAATCCTCAACTGTGCATTTAGATGACCCATCAAAATTTGGCAGAAAGAATCTAACTCTTCTGCTTCTGTTGTGATTATTTGGTATTCTATTCTCCTTGAGTTGGAAAAACCCTTGGAAGTTTGAGTGCTCCTTTAATCTCCAAGATTGAGATTCATACTCCTGAAGATAGTCACTCAAAGTCTCCTCCTTTGGTGCATCTTCTTCATCCATCTCTCTTGCTCTAAATATGGGCATAAAACTACGTTGTGGGTCAAATTGTGTGGCTGAATTCTCACACCCATCATGTATAAATCTATGGTTTGCTTCATATTCAAACCCCCTTGTATATTTCATAAACCTCTCCCTTCTCATCTTCTTGATATCTTCGTTGATGCTCTGCATAGTTTGAATAAGAAGATTTGAGAGCTCCTCTTCCTCCTTTCTCAAAATACTAGAGTCTTGTATTTTTCCCTTCTGTACATCTTCTCTTCCTATTAGAAGCTACTCCTTATGGTGACATATTGGCTGAATGCACAGGATGAGCCAAGATTATGCTCTGATACCACTGTAATATTCCAAACTGGAAACATCAGCAATACAACTCATAAAATGAAAGCATCAGAAAATATTTAACAAATGAAACCATGAGACCAATATGGAGCCATTTTATTGATCATATATGCAGCAAATAAGTATAAAAAAATGAGGCACAAATCATATATTGTGATCACACAAGCCTCCAATACATAAAACACTCTAAAAAGTGAGATGTTGCTGTTATACAAAATGTCGGAGATGTTGCTACAACACAGTCTAATATGAAATAAATTTTGCTACTAGGACTATATAATAATACAATGGGACATATGTAAGCCTCAAAATATAATATACATGAAGAATAAGGTTATACAATACTTTTCCAAGAATGCCCAGCAAGGGTTTCCGGAAATACACTCAAATACAAATGGTGATATACAACCCCAGGAATGAAGAGTCACTGCAAATGAATTCCATGAAATAGAAGGCTGAAATAATAAGGATCTAATGTATATATGCTCCAAAGGTATCCTCCAATGAAATTTTGAACCCTTCACCTAGAAGGAAACACTCCAAAAGAGCCAATAAATCCTCCTCTGAAACTTCCCTCCAAAATAACGTAATTCCAGACTGAAACTATGTTGTCATTGGATGTAAGGGCTTGGCCTGATGCCAAATATCTAAAATATTCTCAAGAACCTTCCTTGCTGATCTCCCAATGGAAGGAATCCTTCCTCCCTTGAAAAACTAGCTCAGAAAGTGGGTTTCTCAACCCTCCACTGCAACACCCTACAACACAACACAAATATGAATAGATATTGTGATGTAACTGAAGACTGAAGCTTGGCCAAAATGCTGTGATGTGGATATGATAGTAAAATACTCTTCCGAGAGGCTACCTCAAGGGAGGATGTGGGATCCCTGCTCGGGAACACTCGGTGCTAAACAACACACAATCTCTGCTAAACAGCTAGAGAGTGCAAGAAGTCATACAAAACATCAACAAAATAATATTCAAAAACTGATTTCAAAGGCTGGCTTACCCTTCCTTATAAACTTGGTGAGCTTCCTCACCTTGAGCCCCATCCATTAGTGCCACTACCTCCATGCAAGGTGTCTCCAACCAAAACTGCGTTGTCCCTCATTAAATGTCCACTCCTTCATAACAACGTTGTTGATTTGGTCAAAGTTGACCTATTCAACATGCTCCATCCCATGTTCATACTCAAAGGTGCTTTATTTAGCTGTTTAAATGGTCTCCTTTCACACTTGAAGTGTTTTTATTGTTGCTAAGGAGTTTTATGGGCCTCCCTACCCACTTATTCACCTACCTAGTGACAAAACAATTTATAATATTCCATTTAGCTAAAAGCTAAATTTTTGGAATATTACACTGATGAATAGGGTGAATTTGATCAACATCAAAGGTGAAGACAAATTTATTGTAATCATCTAGTGTCTTGGGAAAATGGACTGCTGCTTGAAGAAAGGAAATATGCATCTACCCTTTTTCTGTGTGAAAGGCTGAGAGAAGCATATGTTGAGAAGTTGATGTTTGCTTCCAAAGTTGTGCATAAGTAGAAGTCTTAAGCATTTCATTCCTTTTCTTGATCTCCTTGTATTTAACAAAAATATTTGGCTCATCTTGATCATGAAATAATTATGATGTTTGAGATGTGTTCAAAGGCTCTTGAGAGGTTGAGGAGGATGGGGATCCTGTGAAAATATCCTTAGTTCCTGGGAAACTAGTAGCACAAGTACATGTCTAGACTATAGTGGACTATTCATCTCCTTCCCGTCGAAAATATGTTACTAGAACATTTTTTTGATTTTTCTTGTAGACATGGAATTCCTTTTCCCAAATATATGTAACTGAAGGAGAGATATCCTCTATTGGTATTTTTTTCATTTTTCTCTTCAGGCACTACATTTTGTGAAGTTTTAGTGGAAAGTACCTAATCTTCTGCCTCCTATAGAGTGTTTTCTTCCCACTGCTCTTGATTCATGAAATTCTCTATTTTTTTCCTTGTAGTGTGGAAATATGGAGTATTTTTATGTTCTACTCTGAACTTGGAAATGATACCAAAAGGGTCATATGAACAAGTAAAACTGAACTTAAAATTCTTATGTTTTAGGAGTAAGTGAGCTTCTTCGCCTACTGCTCTGGTATTGCAAATGAATGGTCCAATTTGTGTTTTTATTTTGAATTGTGACTTCTTATTTGCTGCTACAAAATGGATATCATCAATATTTATCATTTTTCTTATATACTCCAATGAAAATATCCTAACAAGGAAAATTTTTTGTAGCCTATATGAAGGCAATTCACAACCATACACCCTAATTTTTGTGTTGTTCTAGTAAAAGTACCAATCCCCTGTCTTAGTTTTCTTAGTAAGGTGCGGATATCTTTTATTTCTGGCCCTTTCCTTGGTTGAATGTTACTATTTAACAAGAAATAATTTGTATATAGAAAATGGTCAAAAAAATCATTGTAGGTGAACTTAGTAGTATGTTCCCTCACTAGGGAGGTCCAAAGAATCACTAATTGTAGCATAGGGTTTTCTTCCCCTTTCTTTGATTTCCCTTTAGGACCCTGATAATTCAAAGAGAGGAAGGGTGTTATTGAATTAACCTAGCAATTTGGAGCTTGGTAATTTTTATATGATTATGATGGGTGATTGGGCTGACTGGACGCAGTAGGTGCACTCGTTTGGTTGACTGGTTGCAACAATGACTTGATTTTGATGACTAGTTTCTTGTAGTATGTCCTAGAAATAAAGTGAAAAAAGGGGCCACCGATCGAGATTGCATATATTTATATAATCCTCTGTTAGGGAGTGGTGGAGGAATTTTGGGGAGCAGATGGGAGGGGGATGGCGTGGTAGTAGGGGACTGGATGTGAGGAGGAGACGTGGAAGTAGGGGAGTGGTTGCGAGAATGGGACATGGTAGTAGTTTCAACGACTCTTTTGATAGCAAATATTGATAAGGGTGGCTTTCAAAGGGGGTGGGGGGTGGGGGTGGTATGATGCTTTTAGAGGGGGGTTGTGAACAGTGTGAAAATTCACCACATTTTAGTGTAGTAAACCACTTTCTGGACCCCCCTGATTAACCGTCAGAGGGGTTGGGGGGTCTGAATTAGATGGCTCGTCGTTTATCTGAGCAGGCTGAATCCTAGCCATTGAATGCTACAAACACTTTATCACTAAACGAAAAAGATTTATGGGTCCATGCTTTTCATGAAAATTTGATTTATTCTTTACAAAACGCCTTTATTCATTAATCTAATTCAAATCACTAATCAAATCATTTAATCTAACCATATTTAAACAACATGGTTTAATTTATTCAACCTTAACTAATCTATTTAATCACAATTACACTTTGTGATTAAAAATTTACTTATCTATACTAATAATAGTTATTTAAGCTTAATCATGATTACATTGTGTGATTAAGCTTCTAATTCTATCTATCAAACTGCAATCTAGCATTTAGACTTGCACATTGATTTTTCTTTTGGGGTATTTTCATTATTTTTTGTTTTTTCATTCTTCTCATATTTTTTGTTTTTTCATATTTGATTTTGTTATTTTTTCACATTTTTCTTCTATTTTTTTATTTTATTTTTATTTTCTTTATAAAAAATTTACAAAATGGAATATTATTTACAACATTCTATAAATCAAAACTTTACAGATAATAAAAAAATTATCTTATGAATCATAGGACCCTAACATAATCATCTAGCATTTTTAAATAAGCTTCTGGGCCTTCGGGGGTTCCAGGCTTCCTGCTTCCTTGACTCACCGCAATCTCATAAAATTTTTAAATATTCCTTTGAGATTTTGGGCCTTCTACAGTTCCGGTATTCCAGCCTTGCGAGTATTATCCCACTACATTGGTTCAATTCCCTTCCCATAGCTAAGTAAACCTTCGATATTCTGGGCTTTCTAAGGTTCCAGGATTCTGGGCTTATGGGAAATATCCCACTACCTCATGTCAATGCCATTCCCATAACTATTTTAAATAGACCTCCGGGATTGCAAGGTTCCAAGCCTCTGACCCTTTGGGAATTGTTTGATTGTGGAGAACTTGAATTTGACTACCCATAAATTTTGATCCCGAGCACCATTTCTACACTTATATATGTCATTGGAAATATTTTTCCAAGCAATATCTAACTATGACATAACCAAGAGAATAGGAGCTAAACACATGGGGATAAATTCCTCCAAATTGTGGGACTCTCGACCATCATAGTCATATTTTTATGACTTCTCCACTTATCCTTCTACTATGATGATATCTACAAGTGATTGTAGTGACCGTAGGACTCCCCTTAGTGCCTCCAAGGCCTGAGACTCCCAACCATCATAGTCATAGTATTACAACTTCTTCAATAAGCCTAATACTATTATGGTTCTCTACCAGATACTTTAGCAACTATGGAACTCGCACTGAACTCAACACACCATGTACGCTAATGCCAACCCTCTAACACATCTCCTAACATGAATGTTGACAACAATTCCAACACACTTGCTTCTACTAGCCATCCAGGAAAATGCATCTGTCCAACGTTCGTTGTGGCTAATATATGGCTATGGTTAGATTGATAGGAAAAAAGGCATTGTAGGAAGGCCTTATGCTTTTTTAATAGCATGAATATATCCTTCTATCAAATTCCATTTTTATATATTGATGTATAAATTTGATGGGCTGGTAAAAATGTATTGATGTTAAAACATAGTAGGTGTATTGAGCTTAGTTAACCCAATATGGGAGTGAAATAAATTTTTTTAAGTTCAAGATTCCAATAAAAAAAAGGAAATGTATGAATATCCAAGATGAATGTTGAATCTTGTAACACCCCACCCCACATTTACCCACTTTAACCTACTCATTAGGGTAAACATGAGATGAGAGTTGTTATACATGACCCAATTTCCAATATGCACTTGACTGCAAATACTGAGTGACACATGATGACACTAGTATCTGCCTAAATTGACTCAAAATTAATTCCTTTATGTTTTTTTTCCTTTAATTTAACCAAAATTTCTATTGTTTTCAATTTTTGGGGTTCTAAAATTCTAAGGCCATTTTCAAGGCCTAAACCACATTTTCAAGGAAAATTGAGAGACTAGAAAAGTGCCAAATTTTCTTTCTTATATTTCACCTTTGAACTCCTTGTTGATATCTTTGAAACAAGGTATCGTGATAGTCAAAAAAATATCATATGCCAAAGTTACGACCTGAGGAAGTTGGAGGTCCAAATTACTCATTTATACAAACATTTTGTGTACATAGTACTTGTAGGTCATAAATACATATTTTTTCAATAATTCAATAAGTTCACCAAAGAATCATCAAGAAGGATCAATGCACTCTCAAGCTAACTGCAACAACACTTATTAGTCGATGCATTCATCAACGATTCAATAACATATCAAATCATGAACAAGAGTTATAGCTAGAGAACATCATATAATCATGCATACAACTAGCATATAACCATAATAGAAACCATAAAAAATCAGCCATAAGATTAAAATGATAATCAGTACAACTACTCATAGATCATATTAACGTATGTGAATTCCAACCAAGTTAGGGTTGGGTTGAACTAAATTTCTCCTTCAGCCAATCACCCCAGTGCCATATTCCAAGCATGAATGTGAGATCATATGGGTTAAAACAAAATAGAGCCAACCAAGGCTTCCAAAGGCCAAACCACCTCAACCCTCAAACACAGTGATTTCACCTATATAGAAATCACTAATACCAAATAGATTGGTATTTTCACAAGTTTTATAGGGCACCATAGATACTACTCAATCCATAGCCCCTAGGGGCCCAAGAAGTTATAGGGCTCTAGAGAACTACTAGTTCAATCCACAGCCTCCAGGGACCCACATTGTTCCAGAGATCCAAGGATTCTATCTCAACACATAACCTATTAATTTTGGTATCTTAGTGACAAACTCCAATTATGGGACTAGATTCTGATTTCAGAGAGGACCAATTTGACTATTGAAGCACTCAATTGGACAAGGGAAAGTGTAATTTTGAAGTAAATCCCACATGTGCACAAAAGGATAGGTTGGCCATAACAGGAAATTGGGCACCATTGGAAGCCTATAAATACAAGTGACCTCAAAGTCATTTGGAAACTGTGAGCCTCCACAATGTCCCAAGGCTGAGAAAGGATATCGACAGAGTTAACCTCAAACCAAGATTTTAGTTTGGTAGCTAGCCCTACCAAACTAGAGAGGGTTCTCTCTATGGAAATCATAGCCAATGGGTTTGACTGAATGAAGAGTGGATTTTAGGCTAGTAAGGTTAGCTCTAGGGTTTCTAAATTTTGATGGTTTTTCTGTTGGATCAGGGATGAAAACCAAGTAGCTAGTTCAAATTGTCAAAGGGTTACAACTACAAATATATGGAACAAGGTAGAAATTCTTTAGTGATGGGCTTAGGGTTTTGTCGGTGTAGTGTAGGGTTTGAAAATGAAAGAGGCTCTAAATGAACATGTGTCATGAATTCATTAAAACATAAGGAAGAAAACATAAAATGATATTCCCAAAAAAAACAAAGCTTATGAAGAATTCTGCTTATCAAAATTTTAGGAAGATCACTAAGGAAATCAAGGTATGGAAAGAGAACATGTATATCATTTATAAAATACTATAATAGAGAAAATACAACATCAAAAACTCACTGCACATGAATTCCTAGATAATAGCTACAACTATTCCTTCGAATTTCTGAATAAAAGTTGAAGCACAAGCTACAATAATCTCACCCTTTGAAGTCCAATCGTCAAAATGACTAAGAAATTCATTCATATAGACAAAAAACCATTTTCCCTCTCTCAAGGGTTGAATCCTAGAGTGGAGGAGCAGTTCACATGATTCCCTCACCTAAAACCTAAATACTAGGGAGGTTAACCAAACTCTCCTCAACATATAGAAACTGATACATGTGACCATAAATTACATTTACAAGAATGTATCCACCTCATTTTTACTCTAACCAACATAATTACACATGATTACATCACAAAAATATCAAAAATGATAAATTTCATCAGTGGAGGTCGAATATGGACTAAGTCAATTGAGAAAAGTCACTTTTAGTAAAAAAGGCAGCAAAATCAGGCAAAAAACGCAACATGCAAGGAAAAAACACAGTGAAACTGGTAGAAGTGGCTTTTGGAGGCCTTATCGAGGTCCAAATATTGATCTTAAATATGATGGAGAAATATCTTCATGTTGGATACATTATAAAATCCTAAATCACTAAAAAATATTGCTTCTAGCCCCCTAAAAATCCATTCTCCCATGGGTACTCCAGAAACACAACGAGCTATTCAAAAAGAGGGAAGAAAGGTGTTTTTTGAGTGATTTTTGGCCCTTTTAACCTACCATAACTTGCTGAAAGTTTTATCCCAGGGGATAGAAGTGATGTATAAGTGATGAGAAATAAAAATATGCAAACCATTTGTCAGTTGGACGGCCCCATCAAAAGTGCAGTGTGAGGCACGCTGCATTTTTGGACCAAGGATTGTGAAAAAATTGCCAAAAAGCCCAAACATTTCAACATTTTCTGCAAAAATAGGGATAAAAGGTAGGTCCATATATCTCTAACCATAACTCTTTTTGCAAAAATGAGATATTTTTTTTTTTCTTTGGTATGTTACGAATAACAACCTCCTCCAATTTTCAAAAATACTTTCCCATTTGGTCAGAATAAAAGTTTAAAGTTGTTCTCTCAAAAATTGGAAAAACACAACACCACTAGGGAAAAGTGCAACCGGATCTTGCCGAGCAATTTTTACTACCTTCCTGAGCTCCAAATCACGATATGAGTGTACCATTGGAAATCGTAGGATTTATTCTACACAACAGAGTCTTCAAGAACTCCAAACACCTTCTCCAAACCCCTGAAACACTATCTTGATGTCAAGATGTCCATAAGTGCAAAAAACCTCCTGTATCAATTGTATGTTTTTCATTTATCCCTAATAATAATACTTATGTATAAAATTAAGGAGGTTTTTGTTCCTTGGTCTATGATGGACAAAAACCTCTTTCACTTTTGTAAAAATCATCTCCATTTGGTCAGAAGCACATTTTGAAGAAAAATTGTCCATGTGTGCAATGTAAACCCTAGGCAACCCATATCTTGGAAAGGTGAAGCTATGATTTCTTTGAATTTAGTGGGATCATACCTACTAATATGACCTCCTTTTTTATGGCTTCTTTCGTACCTACATTATTTGAGTTTACACAACAAACCCTAGTAGGATGAAAGGGAAAAATAGGGTTTTACTTGGAAAAAGAGGAATTAGGGTTACTTACTTTAGGTGATGGAATGCAGGGGTTATGGAGGAGATATGTAGGTAGGGAAAATTTTGGGAGATAGATAGGGGTATTGGGAAGCTTAGGGAAGTGGAGTATGACAAAAAGTGTGTAGGGATAGGTTGTAAGAATTAAAACACAATCCTAACCTTAAATCTGCCAAAAACGCGATGTAGGAGCAATCGTTAGGTATAAGGATTAGGGAAATGAGAGAGTGAGGATAGGGAAAGATTTCGGGAGGTGTATAGGGTTTATGGAAGGGTAGTATGAGTATGGAAACTAGTTTTTGATGCTAGAGGTAAGCCACAAATGCCAAACCATCAGAACGTAGAGTGGAGGCTATGAGAAACTTCTCCACTGAAATGTTGAAGAAACCGAGGAAAATAAGAGTTTGCAGGGTATCATTTACTTGCAAAGAAGATGTTGTAACCTTTGGTTGTTGAAGGAAACCCTTGAAAATTATCCTTTTCCCTCAAACAATGAAAGCACAACATGGCCACTGAAAACCCAATGTGAGAGAGGAAAAATGATTTTGAGAGTGCAATTTCGATGATTAGTGTGCTTGGATGGCTCTCATTGATGAGTTAGTGCTTAGTGGCAATAGAATGAATGAAAATAATGATTGTATGGTATTTTTAAGCTTGTGTAAATCAAATTATTCATATTTGTATGGTGGCCCACCATGTGCTTCTTCACCTTTGTCTTGAGAACTTTGCAGCTTTGGAACATAAGAACATATTACATCAAATTTGAAATAAAAATACATTTGAAACAAAAAATTATTGAGCATTTTCCTTATTAATACTCCTTCATTGCTGGATTTATTGATGAAATGACAGATTTTTATGGATTTGACCCTAAGACCTAATGGTGACATGTCATGAAATGAGTTGAATGGTGACCATGGTAGTATGAATGAGATGATAATGAAAACTTTTTAGTGATGACTCATCCAACTGAAAGATGGAAATGAAAAACACATAGATTTTTTTTGAAAGGAGAAGTAATAGACCTAGATGCACTAGCCAGTGGAAATTTTTTTATTTGAAGACCTATTGAAACCATAAAAATTTGACTTGTGACCCTAACAAAAACCTTGTAAGAGCACATTTGATCACTGGTGATAGGAAGAATTGACTGACACTAACATTGGCTCCAACTAGGGATGGAAGCTCCTTGGAGGTGTCAAGAACATCGTAGACCAAGTAGCCTTATCCTTTGGGCATGGATTCAAAAACAAGATATCAAAATCAATACTGAAAACTGACAAACAAACTGATCTGATTTTGACTTAAAAAAATTTGACTACTCACTAAAACAACACTTATGAAACTTATTGATGGTAGCATATCATTGAGACTTGAGGGCTTCAAATCCTAATGACAAGCACCCAACTACCAAAGATATATGTAAAATCATATAATATTATACCTCCATTGTAACCAATCCAGAAAATGGTTACTTACTTGAATCCCACTCACACGTTCTTTGATCAGGCAGAAAAAACAAAAACTAGGCGACTCCAAATATCTAGTGAAAATATGCTTCTGGTTTGTAAATACAAGAAAATTTGTATCCCCTGTTGACTGTAAAAAATCAGTAAAATAATCATCACAAATCTGAAATATTGCCTTGTCTTTAAACTCAGTAGAAATACAAGAACCCCTTTCATTTTCTAATCCTCGAGGAAGATCATCATGTGCAAGAGGCTCTAAGACAACCTCTTCTTTATCGATTCTCTCATGATATGACTGCAAATTATTGGATGTGCTTTATAATGAGACTCTTGCTGAATAAAACAATGAAGCTTGTTTCCTAATCAAATTTTTATCATATCTATTTTGAATATCATAGCTAGCTAATGGAGAAGGACTTTGACTACAAATATTATCCAAAACATCAGCTATTAGATCATGGAAAAACTGAGAAGACTGCTGCAACTTGTTATACATTGGCTCCAATGAGAAAACATGATTTTCTATAGGATTTTAATCCTTTGATTGGGAGATATTATCAAAAAATTTCCTACATAAAAACTTAATGGTACAGAATTATCCTACATCAATTCATAATATGTTCCAGTTTCTAAGCTTTGAATTGTGGTCTGAAACTCAACGTAACTCAGTGGTTGTGATTCTGGAGTGAAATAAGGTTCAATATCACAAGTGACATCCTCAACCAATTCATGAGAAGGTTGTCTGTTTATACTGTTGACAACTCGCTTATCTACTTTCTTATAGTTTTCTCTTATTTTTGCAAATGAGGAGAGACACAAGGGTAAGGTGTCTTGATCAAGAAGTTCATTTTCTTCTCCACACTCCATATCAAAACTGAAAGACTGTTGATTCCTAATCTATGGAAATTTTTCTCTTAGTAATTGAAATGAAGCGAAACACATGGGCAAAGAAATTTAACTTACTTTAAAATTTTCTGAATTCACTTCATTGCTGTCATGGTCAATATGTATAAGCTGAGTGGTATATTTGAGTTGTTGTAATTGAACTTCCTCCTCCCAAAAACATGCCAATGATTGCCTTGAAGAGTCAGGCTCGATTTTTACAACATAGTCATCATCATACTGATCATACTTGGGTAAATCATTAATATAAGTAATTTCATCGAACATACACATTAGATAAGTAGATTTCTTCTCCTTGGATTGATCTAGAAATCCATTTTCATGATTGTCCATAAATGAATACAAACAACAATGATTTTCTAATCTATGGTAACTGGAATTAGCAAGAAAATAGTTAGGGCCAACAACCTCTTCTTCTTCTACAATAAGTGGGACATGCTGCCGTTGAACAACAAATTCATCTCTCATGATGATATTTTACATCATTTCTTCCATTGTAATTAAAAAAATGTCGAGCTTCTTTTCTGAAGATTTCAAGTGCTCCTTCTCTATGTTCTCCCTCTCGTCTGCTTCCAACTTTGACCTTTTGACCAACATATTAGTTTCCACAGCTATCACATTGTCCTACATTTATTTGAGTGTTGTATTGTTCCTTTCTCTCAATTGAAACTCCATTTCCAGATCAAGGGCATCTGGGTAGTGTAAGAGAGCTGATCTGGGAGGCAGTATTATATCAGTAGGCATTGAATGATATACTTGATTGAATATCGCTGAAAAGTGTTGCACTATCTCTCCTCACTGTTTTTTCAAACAATTATATTCTTTTAACATCAGAAAAGGATTCGTCTTGATCACCCATTTATCAAGGAAGACTTTCACAAATTGATGGAAATCGAAAACGATTGTAGCTGGCAAGTTTTTGAACCATTTCTTAGCTTCACCTTGCAAATATAGAGAAAAAATACTGATACTGACATCATCTTCTTCAACCTAAAAAAAATTTGAGAAAATTTTTGAAACTATGAATGTGTTTCTCAGTAGTTATGTTACCATATTCTCCATCAAACCTGGGAAGATATTTTTAATATTTTTAAAGGAAATAATGGAGTATAGGAGGTAATATGAGTGGCTTATATCTATCTGGAATTTTACAAGGTATAGGAGTACGTACAGAAGCTATAAGATTAGTTTTGATCTCTTGAGGCTCATCAAGTTGAATATGGTCATCATAAGATTTAAAAGAAGGGTCTTGACCAAGAACAAAGGCGTAAGGAGAATATGTATTAAAATTTTCAGAGGAAATGAATCAAATACAGGTTTGGGATCTTTTCTCAAATAAAATATGCTTTGAAAAATATTCTTGACATTCTCAGGAAAAGTGAAAAAATAATTTATGACAAAGAACATGATGTCTTGGATTAAAGTCCATGTTGAATACCTAATATTCCCATTTTGTCTTTTCATGTTTATATTGGTAAGGTTAATCCTCCAATGGAGCCTTTGGATTCAATTTAGAAACTAATTTGGAGTTTCCAGGTGGATTATTTCAGCCTTCCTGTTGGCGAGGAAACAGGTCTCGCGGCAAGACCCAGGTTCGAGGGTTGAGGCCAACAAAGGAATCCGCTGTAGTCTAGAACCACGCCGACATTATCACCCTACTCCGGGGAGCAAAGAGTCTCACCCGAGGCATGCCATAACCACATGCAGAAGGGGAATAGATTGATAGCAGGGGAAGGATCCGCAACTCATGGTTATTACTGAATTGATTGCATAAACATATGTATATACGCAAGAACATTCATAGAGCGAGCAGGTATTAAGAAAATAAAATTTTAAATCTCCATAACCAACATGCATGCATAAGAATTACACAATAGGATAGCAACGTGCAATTTTATTGATATCTTCACCCACATTCATAGTTACATAGCTTCCGCAAGGAGAGCTTTCAGTCTGATACATACGCCTTACATAACAGAAAGGTAAATGAGAGAACCCTAGGAACTACAGAGACATCCTGGCCGATCTCCTTCAGTCGCTCTGCATTCCTTCTCCTGTTGCACATATCTTCTTTTGGTCGGGTGACTGCTATTTATTCACCCATTATCGCAACTATTAGTTCCTCTTTGTGTTCTTCTTCAGCTGCTTCCGGCTTCTCTCTTGTTTTCTGCGTGTTCCGATTTCTATCTTCTTCTGTATATCTTCATGCACCTTCTTTCTTCAGCTATCTCTTGCTTCTTCGCCGCCTCGATAGCTCCGCGAATTGCTGTAGTTGCGACATGGTCACGTTTTCCATGTGTCATCATGCCGCAACCCAAAAATCCCTCCTATTTTCAAAATTCAAAATATTCAAAATGATTTTCCAAAACAGTGGCCCCAACATGCCCCGGCCACAGTTTCTTGACTCGTCCCCGAGTCAATCACAAATGACAGTCTCTATCTCCATTGCCCCGCTTGATCCCGTGCCCTGTTCGCCCTGTGTCCCTTCGTCTTGTGCTTGTTCTCGCTATGCACCATCAGCTTGTTCCTGCTCTTGCTTTGCACCTTCAGCTTGTTCCTGCTCTCGCTGTGCGCCTCCAAGCGGTTGTTCAAACAAGGGCCCCAACTCCGGGACTCTGCTGAACGTTGTAGCTTTGAGCTCAGTGAAGGCCGACATAGCTTGCTACCACCCTTGCATCAGTGAATCCGTTTCTTCAACGATCTTGGTGACAACGGCCTACTCTATGTGCACCGAGACGACCCCAAACACTGTTTTAAGATGGTTTTCGGCCTCGGCAGCTAGATGTTGCATTGATCTGGCACTGGATTGAATGGGCGGACAAAGTTCACGAATTACCCGTTTGGCCGCCGCGGAGTTGGCCTCGGTTTGCTGAATCTGAACTTTGAGCTCGTCCGCCTGAGCATATAATTGATCCAACTGCACGGGATCCACGGTCTCCTGAATTTCCCTTGAAATCTGCTGCAGTTGCGCGGAAATGGGCTGTGTTTTGACTGTAAGGGCTAGTGAACACTCCTGAAGACTTTTTAGGAGGTCGTAAGCCTTGTGCGCCGTAGAGTTAAGGGTCGCCTGCATTTGAGTGGCCTGGCTCTACTTAGCTGCAACCTATGCGGAATATACAACCTCGGGGTCGGGTAGTGCTAGCCGTGCGGCTAATGCTGCATGAAGCTCCTGGTTCTCCCTGTGTAGGCCGTTGTAGGCGATCCGGAGGTGGAACACCTGTGCGACGAGGCTGGTCGTCATGACATCGGGAGGCAACTGAGGGTAATGATCCCTGACATGCGGCCATATTTCGGAAAACACCTGAGTGACGTTGCTTAGCTGTCCGTCCAGCTGCTCCTGTGTCGTTCGGAGCTGGTTGCACTGTTCAGTAAGCGCAGTAATTTGTTGTTGCTGCTCGTTGCACCGCTGCTGGAGCTCCAAATGAAGTGTTTCAGCTTGCTGGGCCGCCCTTTGAATAAAGAAGTACCGCTGAGCTGTATCCCAGGTCTCTAAGGTGGCGGTCCCTGAAGCGCCCTGTTCCGGCCTCCTTTCCTACAAGGGTTGCCCACTGGCAACTGATCGGTTAGAATGCTCGACAGGGGATGGTGGCGTGGCCTTTGGGTGCGTTGAGTCATCCATGTTCAGATCTGGCCATTCTTGCTGATCAATGTGGCCCGGTTGTGGAGGGACCGTTGGCTCAGGCTGAGCCTCAGCAGAGTTTGACATAATGCATGTCTGCTATGTAAATATATCAGTAAGAGAAATGTGGGGTTCTTCCGCTGGGTCGACCAGTGGTACTACCGCGGCAGTACTAGAGTCAACTTTGGCCTCGCGGTCCCCACCAAGGAGTTCCCGGATGATGGGGTCAGACACAGTGGCAGATGAATTGGATGGGGTGGATGAAGTGATAGGCGGATGAACGGTGGACAGAGCGGTGGACGGTGTGGTGGAGGGATGTGGAAGGTGAATATTGATGAACATGGATGGGTCAATGAGGGGTTCTTCTTGAATCATCACCCCTGTGCTTGGTGGAAGTGGTGGATCTTCAGCAGTGAGGTCCACCACCGGATTTTCCTCGATGGTGCGGGCCCTCTTAGCTTGAGGGGCGTCTGGTTGATCTGTGGGCTTGCTTTTCTTGCCCATTGGGGTTGTGATTGGACTCGCAGAGGTAAACATGATAGTGGGGATGGGGGAGGTGAGAGGAGCGGTCTGGGGGTGCGAGGTGGAGTGAGTGAGGTGAAACTCAGAAAATAAAGGGAACGAAGCAGCACCGCTGGAAATAACTTGGGCCACCGCATTGAAATTACGTACATGTGTATTGAAGTGGCGGACGACGGGGACGAGCGGTTCGGGGAGTTCTTGTGGTGGCGTTGTCGCATCCGTCTCGGCAGACTGTTGTAATGGCAACATCCACTCAAATTTGTACCTGGGGGTCCCGTCGCGGGTGTCCCTCGTGACCCCCGGCCACGAACAGACTTCGTGGTGGAAGGTGGCATCGTCCAGCTGGAATTTCAATGGCGTCATGCGGAAGGTGTCCTCCGGTACGCAAGTGGGTTGGAGGTAAGTATGCCTGTGACTTACCCCAAACCACACTTGCTCGCTGTAGTCATCTAGCAGGTTTCTGGGCACTCGATGCTGGCTGGTGACGATGTCCGTCATTAACCCATACCAGCTCCGGAATGCTTCAGCATTCACCTGTTTGGTGCTCGGATTAGCCAACACCTTCCATGGAACAAACTTCATCACGAGAGGCTGGCCCTCTGAAATCTCCACTGGGAACCGGACGAGGGGAGTGTGCCATTTCCACATGGCAAAAGCAACGATCAAATATCCATAAATAAAAGTAGTAGCATGCTTATAATTCTCCTCGCACGCATCGAACAATTATTTTAACAAGAAGGAGCACCAATTTAGCTTGGTGCCCTAGACATAGTGATCTGCAATGGAGATAGTGTCCAAAGTGCATTCGCCCTTGGTGTAGTGCCTCATTGTCTTGCTGGAAATGAGGTAGCAGGTGAACCTAATCTCAGGCTTATTGATGAGGTCTATCTTGGCTCCTTCCCCCCCCCCCCCCGGCGGGTGCCATATTTGACATAGAGGTCCGCATCTCCTGAATTTCGTGCACGCTTGGAGGAGGTCTGACAGGCAGTCTAGACATCTGCGCCATTCTGCGAAAGCCCTGTGAGACGATGAATATCTTCAGCATGAATGGGAATTTCCTTGTTCAGCCACAAGGACCCATTCTGGATGTGGCTGAGGAGGAAGCGTGTGCACTACAGAGCCGGTCCTGTGGTCTCGAAGATTGGAAGATTTCTTAAGTTCATCAGAGACGATTGTTGAAGGCCCCTGAACTCTGGTAACACTCGGTTGGCTGAGTTTCCAGCTGGGGTGTAGTAGTGCTCCATATACACCTACCAATGGAGGGACAGGAATTCGGCAGCGTCTGAAAGGTTGGCATCGATCAAGGTTGCATTATCATATTTCCCGACCATGGACTCGGTCTTGTGAATTCTACTGTCGAGCTCTGGTTCAGTGACGGTTGGGATGGCCTTCGGCATTTTGGCTCGACGCTGATAGACTTGTAAAATTTGCCTTGGCGTCCTCTCTTGGTGCTGTGGGTCTTGAAACTTCAACTGCTCTGGTGCTGCTGCAATTGCTAATTCGAACTGGTCCGACATTCTCATGCTTTTGATTTGCATGCAAGTTATGTCATCACCTGGCCCGAGTGGAGTTGATGAGACCCCCTAACGAGTTAATTCCTGCTGGCATTCTTTCCTACGATAATCGTGGGATCAATTGCGTGCCAATGTGTATTCTGATAGTTGCTGACGGTGGCATGGGGAAATGGGCAGACGCGACGGTTGAGGTAACTGCGGATGATGGCAAAATGATTATGGCAAGGTTACTTCCAATTATGGTAATTTATGATTCAAATCTAGACGATCCTACGGACTAACACAAGTACTGACTGAAATGACCTAGACTAACACTAACACGTTTGTGAATCCTACGTGGATGACACGCTGGACGCGCCCATCCCCGACCACAGTCGGTTGCGGTGCAGTCCCACAACAGAGCGATTATTGAAAATTAATGCGGGAACGAAAACACTACCTATTCTCATCCTGGTTGTGGGAGAGTTATTCGACTACGCTACTCTACGGGTGCTCTCGGTTGCGAGAGTTATTGATGATTGTTGGAATAAACTTACTCTTGGTAGGGTTTCAGGCGTGCGCCATTCACCCATCCTGTTAAAATAGTACCATCCAGCTGAGCCAAACGAACGGCACTGGACTCTCTAATCTCGATGATAAAGTAAGGTCCTAACCAGTGCATCTGCAGCTTTCCTGGGAACTTCTGGAACTTTTTGTTGTATAAAAGGACCTTGCCGCCAACCTGGAATGTCTTGTTCTTGATGTGGCGGTCGTGCCACACTTTCTGCCTGTCCTTCCTGTAGCTCGTGGAGGCGTTCCTGAAGCGACTCCTCTTCTGAAAACTTGAGGGATGTGGAAATTAAAAGAGTTGGTACAATGAACTCGGCGGGAACCACAGCTTCCCAGCCATACACCAACTGGAACGGTGTCTGGTTAGTCAAGCGCTTCACCATAGTCCGGTACGCCCAGAGTGCCACTGGTATCCATTCATCCCAGTCATCCCGCTGTGTGTTACAGATCTTTGTTAACCCCTTTTCAAGAATTTTATTAAACGCTTCAACAGTACCGTTGGCCTGCGGGTGGTACGAGCTACTTTTGTGATGCTGAATCATAAATGTGTCCAGCAGTGACTTGACCGTGTCATTAATGAAATGCGTGCCTTGATCGCTGGTCAAACTTCGTGGGCATCCAAACCTGTTGATGATGTTTTCAAATATAAACCATGCTGCTGTATTCATCATGCAGTCTCACACCGCCGCCGCCTCGGCCCACTGGGTGAGGTAGTCGGTTGCAGTAACGATGTATCGGGCCTTGGAGTGTCTGGCGACCGGGGCTATGGGACCTACGAAGTCGACGGCCCATTTCTCAAATGGCCACAACACATCCACTGGGTGTAACGGAAGCTCGTCCCTGTGAGAGGGCCTCCCCTTTTGCTGACAGACATCGCATCGCTTAACAAATGTCTTACAGTCTGCGTGGATCGTCGGCCACCATAGGCCGGCCTGGAGTACCTTCCTCGTGGTGGGTTTTGCCCCAAAATGCCCTCCTGCAACACCACTGTGGCATTCCCACATCACAGCGTCGTGCTCATGGTCAAGTACACACCTGCGTAGAACCTCATCAAGGCCCAGTTTGTATAGCTACCCCGCAATCAGTTGGTATTCGGCAGCGCGGACAACCAAGTGGAATTTCTGGAGTGAGGTGTAGTGCTGAGGGCACTGCCCCGTGGTTAGGTAGGTGGCAATGTCTGCCAAGTAATCCAGGACAGCTTCGACTCAGAAGAGGTCAGAATCCGGCAGCTGATCGTCGAGAGAGCCATCATTCTCCCCCGTCTCCAACCTGAATAAATGATTGGGCCCGACATTCAACCTTCTGGGCTTGACAATAACCTCAAACATGAATTCCTGGAAAATTAGAAGCCAACGACAGATCCGTCCTTCCAAGACAGGCTTGTTCACCAAGTATTTCAATGCAGAGTGGTCCGTGAAGAACTTGAATTTTCCTCCTAGAAGGTAGTGGCGGAATTTCTGAAGTGAATACACCATTTCCAGGGCCTCCCGCTCGATCGTGGTGTAGTTATTATTTGCATTGGACAACTTGCGGCTGGAGAAGTAGACTGGGTGATCAACTGTCATCTCCTCGGGTTGCGCCAAGATAGCCCCATGTGCAATACTGGACGCATCGATATGCACATGGAACTGCTTATCCCAGTCTGGGTGAACCAGAATAGGCGTCGTCACCAAATTTTCCTTCAGAGTGTTGAGGGCCACCTGACACTCCTCCGTCCATTGGAAAACTTAGGACTTTAGCAACAGCTTTTCTAAAGGGGCAGTGATCTTTGCGTAATTTCGGATAAACTGCCTATAATATCCGGTGTGCCCAAGCAGTGCACGCAACTGCTTCATTGTTTCGGGGGCTTCCATGTAGACTATCACTGTGACCTTAGCGGGGTTGACGCAAACCCCTTACTTGCATACCACGTGTCCCAACAGCGTGCCGAAAGGAACTGCAAAAATACATTTCTTCAAGTTCAGCAGAATCTGCAACTGGTGACACCGTTCGAACATAATACGCAACAGGGTGGCGTGTTTTTTTAGCAAGCTGTAGACGATCCAATTATCCATGTAGACCTCCAGGAACTTGTGGATATACTCCCGGAAAGTAGCGATGACAATTCGGGAAAACATGGCCGGGGCGTTCTTCAAGCCAAACGGCATTACGTGTTATGCGAATGATCCCCATTCAGTGGTGAACGTCATCTTCGTCTTGTCTTCCTCCGCAATGCGCACCTGATGATAGCCAGAAAAACCATCAGTGAAAGAGTAAGCTTTGTTTCCTGCAACATGATCCAATACTTCGTCGTTGAACGGAGTTGGAATCGGATCATGGATGCAGGCGTTGTTCAGACTCCGATAGTCGACACAGACGCATAGCTTCGCCTTGTCCTTCTTGTTTTGAATGACAATGGTACTCACCCACTCTGCTTCTTCCACCGGAAAGATGAGACCCGCAGCCAACATCTTGTTGATTTCCATCTTGACCTTTTCTTTAATCCGCGGGTTCAACCGATAGGGTCGGTGTTTTACGGGGCTGGCATATGGTTTCAGCACAATGCGCATTTCTCCGAGGTCACCTTTGATGCCCTTCATATCTGCAACCGAAGAAGGGAAAAAGTCCTCGTATTCTTGGAGGAGGTTAAAAATCTCCTTTGTCACCTCCTCGTCCCAGTAATCCCCAACGGTTGCCAGCTTGGGTTTTTCCTCCATACCTATGTTTAACTTCTTTGTCTTTAGCGGCTGTAAATGGATGCCTTCGGTAGTCGGTTCTTCATTGATGTTCCGCTTGCCTTCCTTGTCTTCGAAGTATAAGTGCCTGAGGTCCTCCAGACTGTCATCGTTTGGATCACCATCAATCCATTGGCAAACCAACTCATGCTTGGCCTCAGAACGTGGTGCAGACGTGCCCCCATCGGGCTCGGGGTTGCGGAAAAACAGTACTCCCTTGATAGCCTGTAGTGCCCTAGTCACCAGCTCAATCTCTCCCTCGAACGAGAAGCACCGAACAAACTTGTCCGTGACTTACCGCTAGGAGTCGGTGCCCCTTTTTCGCTCTTCTTCCAATTACCAAGCCTGGGGAATGGTATCTAAGGAGTGAATGAACCGATGTACCCACAGCTCTTGCAGGTATCCCAAACCTTGCCACTATTCCTCACAGCTCTTCAGGTGGTCCCGCGGATCGGAAATCCCTTTGTACCTGTGCCTGCTCCAAGGGCCTTCATCTTCTTTAAACCACGCCTGCAACGCCTCCACCACGGAACTCCACTGCGTCAGGGTGTTGCGGTGGTTCCTCCACCACCTTGCTGACGTGGACTGTAGTGCAACGTCCAAAAGTGGTATCCTGCTTCCTTCTGGTACAACATCCTCCACTTTGGCGATATAGGTATTGATAGCCTGCATGTTCAACAGGGTGGGGAAATTTCTAAACTCAGCCCCAATCCAACGGAATCGGGCAATGGCAGCACATCTCCGCATACTGGTCTCGTGCCCACCCTACTGCCAATCTTCCCACGTGAGATTCGAGCCCAGCTCTGAGCTCTGGACACTGCGCCAGCTGACGAAGCCGGTTGCGGTCGGGTTGATATACTCCTCCCTCTTCTCGGCAGTCATCTGGTAAAGGTGGTCCATCATCTGAGCATCCACCCAGTTGTCCACAGTTTATGTGTATCGCGGGCCTTGATACGGGTCGAGGGGCTGAGTGACTCAGACTTCTCCATATTTGAAGATCATTAGCTCCTTTTTGAGGTCAATGATGGCGTAATTCTCAAAAGCCCAATCGATGCCTAACAGGGTGGGGTAAGGATCATTGTCCCCCATAATATTGATAACCTCAAAGTCCGTGTAAGTCTTTACCCCTGCAATGTCAACCTCGACCCCTTCGAGTGGGTCGATTGGCATGATGCAGTACTAGTTCGCCATTCTGAGTTGGATTAGCGAATAGGTCAGCCGTGGCTATCCAAGAGCCTCCCACGTCTTCCGTGGCAGGATGTTGACGTCAGACCCTAAATCAAGCATAGTGTTGCTGATCTGGAATCCCACCACCTGCGTATTAAGCTGGAACTCTTTTCCCGTACGTCGCTTGTTCCGCTTGACACGCTGCACGTACTGGGGTTCTGTGTCCACAGGTTCCCTCGGCCCGGTATCCTTCTGCAGTGCATCCTGCAGAGTACGCTTGAGCTGGTCCCGCATCGAAGCATCGTCAACAATCTTGAGGAACAGTTGTAGCCAATCTTCAATCAAGTTCCCCATAGCACGCTGTTCTCTAGAGCCCGACGTCGGGGGTACGTCAAGGCCCCCGGTTTCCCTCAGCTAAGCAAAAGCCTCCACCGCCTCCTAGAAATACTGCTTCTGCACGTCCGACTGGATCAGTTGCTTCGGGGAGGCGGGCCAAATAGCCTGGACTGGCTCCTTCCCGTGAGCGTCCTCTCCCGTCTTCTTGCCACCCTGCGTGACGATCACTACCTTCTGCATGGCCGAAGGTGCAGATCCTAGCGGCTTGGAGCTTACCATATTCGTGCCTCTCTGCCGTTCCCGTTCCTCCCACTTCTTGATGAGTTCTGGACAGTCCTCTGTTGCATGGGCATTCACGCGGCACTGGGAACACCAAGGACGTCAGGGAAGGGGGCATTCCCGAGCCACATGACCCTCCTGTTCATAGTTGTAACATTTCACCGGACTGCGCCCCCCTGTGCGGCCTCCACGCATACCGCCGCCTCTTCCCCTGGAAGCCTCGTTCACCCTATAGGAGGGACGGTCCAATCTATCCGCAAGTGCATCGAGAGCCCTGCACTACTTAGTGTTATGAGTCGTGGAAACACAAAACTCACAGTACATGTTTTTTAGGACCGTGGAGTACTTCTGTAGTATCGGGCACATCCGAGGAGGATGTCCCATCGTCCAGCAAATCTCACAGTATTCCGTAGCGGTTGTGTTCGGTTGAGGTGGGAACCCCGCATAGGGTTGTTGTGGCGGGTATACCCCCTATGAACTCATTGCTGCGCCACCCACCGTGGGTGGACCCCCTTGTATTGCCGCAATAGAGGGTCCCACACCCGTGCTACGCAGCCTAGGACATTCAGTTGCGACATGGCCTTCAACCAGGCAGTGAGTGCACCAAACGTTCGGCCTGTCTAGTCTTATAGGTTGCATTTCCTTGAGCTTTTCTGTCATACTAGCGATTTGATGTTGTAGTCCCACTAAGTAAGGATCCTGCGGAGCCGGCCCCCCATGATATTCCTGAGGGTAGCCCGCCATGGCCTCTATCTTCATGGCCTGTTCTAAAGCATCCTGCAAGTTATCAATCTTCTGCTGTGTGAGGGGGTTTTGTGTCAAGGGAAGTAGAGCCTTGATGAACCAGTCCCTCTGATGGTTTGGATCAATCGGGTAGCTGAGTTTCCCAATTGCGTCCTTGAATCGCCGCATCATCTCCCATGTGGTCTCTCCTTCTTTCTTCTTAATCTCCCAGAGCTCGGACATACCCTGCTGGTCCGTCTGGGGTAGTTTGAATTCGCGAACAAAATCCTACTTTACGTCCGCAAGTACAGGATTAGGGTGGGCCTTAGACCACTTTATGAACCACCGCAGAGCCCTCTCTTGGAGTGTGTTTTGGAACTCTATTAGCTTCCCTGCATCTGGCGTCTACCGAGCCCTCCATATGGCTTCGCAGAGATACCAGTGTTGCTCTACATCATCGTTGCCCCGACCAGAGAATTCTGGATACCGGGTGAATGACCCAGCCATATTGACTTGTGACGAGGTAACCAGGATAAACCCGCTGTGTCCCGGTTGCATAACTATACCGTTGGGAAATGCAATACTACTAGTGACGCTGCTACTGACGTATGTCGTTGTCGACAATGAACTGCTATGCAATTGACTTAATTCTTGTAATTTAACGAAAATATTACTCAAAGGTTGATAAAGTACCAGGGGAAGGCAAGGATCCTTTCCATGAAAATTGTTGGAAGTAAGGCTACCTGGAGAGATGAATGTCGTCCGCTCTTGAAACAACCGCTGCATTGCGACGTACCATTCGCCATCAGAACCTTCTTCGGGTTGCCCTCCTGCATCGTCTTCGTCAGTCGTCGTCTCTCCTTTTCTCCTAGCCGGGCTCCCATGCACCCACCGCACTCCCATAACAGTCCCTTCTCTTTCCAGGGTATCCGCTGGAGTGTCCATAATTCCTATCTACTGAGGCGCCTCCTCTCGATTCTTCCAGTCGTTTTACTGTCGTCTTAACTCCCGCATCACCCTTTCTCGCCACCTGTCGGCGATCTGCGCCCGCCGATGTGCACGTTGCTCCCTTAGCCTTCTCACAGCCTCAGCATCCATCCCCACTCCCCTCTTCACACTTTACGTAGCATTGGTCCCTTCAGCCCTTCCCCCAACATTGGGGTTTTACGCTTCCATGCTTGACTTTTGAAATTCCACCAGCCCTTCATCCACCATCAGGGCCTTAATCCACAGTGGAATCTCCTTGAGCAGTTTCCCTCTTAACCTGGAACGGAATATAGCTTCAGCCTTTGAGAAGGATTGGTAGCATTCTGCGGCAAACTCTACAATATACCCGTTCAAAGTCGTCTCTACCCAAAAATCCACCACGCAGGTCAATTCATTGTCCAATCAATGCAGAGCCACCAGATCCCCGTGCACCCACTTGCAGTTTATCTTCCGCGAGCTATCCCTAGGCACCTTCGTCTGTAACCTCTGCAACCAATTACAGAGGTCACTAGGGAACTTCCCCCAAAGGATCTCGTAAGTGTCACTGGCGGAACCTGAGAAAAGGACAAGATCCTGAGGCACGCTTCCCTTTTGATTCGTCAACTCTGCTAGCTGAGCAACGAACTGGTCCAGATGGTTATCCCACCATCTCCGTATTTCACCTTCATAGATCCTTGATACCATGATCTAATTCCCCTCATAACATGCAGGTCCCGGCAACGGAACCATTTGTTGGCGAGGAAACAGGTCTCGCAGCAAGACCCAGGTTCGAGGGTTAAGGCCAACAAAGGAATCCGCTGTAGTCTAGAACCACGCCAGCATTATCACCCTACTCCCGGGAGCAGAGAATCTCACCCGAGGCGTGCCGCAACCACATGCAGAAGGGGAATAGATCTATAGCAGGGGAAGGATTCGCAACTCATGGTTATTACTGAATTGATTGCATAAACATATGTATATACGCAAGAACATTCATAGAGCGAGCAGGTATTAAGAAAATAAAATTTTAAATCTCCATAACCAACATGCATGCATAAGAATTACACAATAGGACAGCAACCTGCAATTGTATTGATATCTTCACCCACATTCATAGTTACATAGCTTCCGCAAGGAGAGATTTCAGTCTGATACATACGCCTTACATAACAGAAAGGTAAATGAGAGAACCCTAGAAACTACAGAGACATCCTGGCCAATCTCCTTCAGTCGCTCTGCATTCCTTCTCCTGTTGCACATATCTTCTTTCGGTCGGGTGACTGCTATTTATTCACCCATTATCGCAATTGTTAGTTCCTATTTGTGTTCTTCTTCAGCTGATTCCGGCTTCTCTCTTGTTGTCTGCGTGTTCTGATTTCTGTCTTCTTCTGTATATCTTCATGCACCTGCTTTCTTCAGCTATCTCTTGCTTCTGTGCCACCTCGATAGCTCTGTGACTTGCTGTAGTTGCGACATGGTCACTTTTTCCATGTGTCATCATGCCGCAACCCAAAAAGCCCTCCTGTTTTCAAAATTCAAAATATTCAAAATGGGTTTCCAAAACAAGGGCCCCAACACCTATGTAGGAGGAAGGCCCTTCAGGTGGCCAGGATACTGATTTCATACTTATTGATGAGGATTTGAGTTCTCCAAGCTCAAAGTTGAGAGAGACCATTTAGGAGCAGATGGCTGAGATCGACACATTGACTGAAAAATTTCAAAGAGCTCAATGGATCATAAACTATCTGGAGCAGCGCAACAAACATTTGGAGGATCAGCAAACGATCATGGAGTTGCAAAACATCTGTGAGAATCGACAGGCTGCCCGAAGAAGCCCAACAGAGATGACACCCATTGAGCGGGAGATTGAGGCTGACAGAGAGACTTGGCTTGAGAGGGTCAACATTCATCTTGAGAAGCTATTGGCAAAGGCAAACAAGGAAAATAACATGCTCAGACACATGAAGAACCATTATTGGGTGCGACATCATGTTTGCAAAGCGAGGATCAAGATCCTGAAGGCAAGGCTAAGGAGGGCAGTAAAGCGTCGCAAAAGGCATGATAGGCTCCAAATTTTGGCCGAAACTTCTTTGGACCAGCATAGT